>VWZD01010696.1:148588-198429 GCA_013396695.1 Sakesphorus luctuosus
TGGCAGCTTTTGCCTAAACTCACCAGTTTCCCAACAGCAAAACTATTTCCTCCTTTATAAATCACTGATGTGTGACTGTCACATAATTCCCCTTCAACCTATTAATTAATTGATTATAAAGTACATTCTACAGAGCTACCAAAATACAGCAAGGAAAAAAGTAAATAAATGCTTGCAGATTACAGAGCATAATGTATGATATACATGGAAGACCTTAAAGATAAACATAAATTCTATGTCTGGGTAAAAGCAAGACTTCCTGAAGAACTACCAGAAATTTGTCTCCTGATTTCAAGACCACTCAGTTTCAGAAGAAATAATGCAAGGTGATGATTCTGTTGAGTTTAACCATTGGTTGAACTCCAAAATAGTTTGAAAGAAGTGCACAGCCTTCTGACTGAAGTAGAAGATCAGTGCTTTCCCAGACTTACATTACAGTCACAGGAGCAACAGAGAGGGGACTTCCTAAGAAGGGAGTAAATTCATGGGCTTTCAAAAACTTGTTTTCCATGGGAAACTTCAAATTCTTTGCCATTGGGCCTCTCTCATCTGCACGATATTTTGGCATTTGATAGAACAAGACAGGAGCTTCAGGTAGAAGTATGCTTTGATTACCACTAGGTATGGCCAGATTAGCCAGAATATAAAACTTCTGGGTTTTTGTATTATTCTGTTTAGGGCTTTTGAGGGTTTGTTGTTGTTTTGGTTTTTTGGTTGTTTGTTTGGTTTGGTTTGATTTTTTCTGAATGAGTAATTCCAAGCTCCTGTTCTGCTGAAGTCAGAGCTTCATGGTATATCACAGTGTCTGCAGATGCAACCTGGAAACCTCTTGATATGTGAAACTAAGTTTTCCATTTGCCATAAAGGGCAGAGCATGTCTACTTCAACCTCTGATTTAATTCTTCTGACTCTTTCTCACTGTCTCTTTCTGGATTGTGTCCAGTTAGAGTCTTGTTTAGCCAGCCAAGTTCAAATTTCAGCTTGTACCTTCTGACTGTGACCAGGCTGGCAAAATGAAATCAAAGAAAAGATTGCCTCCCACAGTCCAGTGAGATGAAATTAACAGTAATGTAACCAAACATCTTCCAGATCCAAAGGAGTAATGCCAGGGTTCAGAAGTCATTAATGGGCCTCAGATCATATTCTTCCATGTGGTCATTCATCAAAAGAATTAAAAGCAACAGAGACAGTAATAGCACTTCCATGATTTTGGCAGTTTCTTAGACTCTTCTACTCTTCCACACAGGCATACACATTATAGGTTTATACTCTGAGTGAATGACTGAGACCTGCTACCCAGGTGACCTCCCTGCCCATACCAAGCAGCTCTAATGGCTTGTAAGAGATTTTCATACATTGGTTTTTAGTGAATGACCTGCTGTTAACTAAAATGACTTTTAAACATTTACAGCTTCAGAAATTTCATTTGTTTTGGAGTCCTTTCATTTGTTTGCATTTAGCATTACTTAAAGTTGGTAACAGAATAAATTTTTCACAATGTACCACAAGCAAAGCTGCTTCATTTCCCCAAAGAAATGATATTGTGGCAGTGCTTCCCAGCATAGGCCAGCAATGCAATTATCCCTATTATTTCAACTTTCAGTATCACTAGCTAAATATACCAATTTTGTCTTTGAGCTATACAATCAGTTTTTTTACGCTACTGAGTTCATAAGGAATTGGCAGTCTTCTTGTGGGCACTCTACAGAGTCCATTAATCATGTACATGCTTTTTGAAGGACAGATAGATCACCATAGAGTGTCTACCACATAGCTGATAATTAATCTCAAAGACCCAAATTTGTTGCTGGGCATCTTTAGGCACTTTCTTCATAAGTAAAATAGGCATCCAGAGCTAACAAACAGTAGAGAAGCAGAAGAAAAGCAGATGCAATTTTACCACAGCTGCCTCCAGTACATCACAAAAAGAATTTGGTGCATTATGAGAAAAGGATTCCTGAGATCAGAAGTGTATTTCTCTCCTATGCCTCTGACAATTTTTCACGAGTCTGGGAATCCAGGGAGAAAATCTAGGGATGGTTGATGTTTTTCATATTTGCTCCTAATAAGCCCTTTCATCCACAGTTAGGATCTGCTCTAAGTCTGCCACAGCTCTGAATAACAATATTGGAATTTGTCAGTAACCAAGCTGGAAGGCAGTGACTGACGCTTTATAAATCATCTCAACTATGTCTGCTTCAACACTTCCACCATCTCCACTTAATGGAGTTTTTATGACATGTCCAGTGAAGTATTTCTGACTTACCTCAGTACTAACTGCTTCATCTGAGGGATTGATGAGGACTACAGTTTCTAAGATATCACTTCGGTGGTGAAGAATTTTCTGACCTGTAAGCACAGAGAGGAAAAAAAAAGGGTAAGAAATTAAATTCAACCATCATTGTGTAAAACAGTAGTTTCCACAAGTTTATTGTATGTTTCACTGGTTACCCAGAGCAGTGTACTGGCCACAGCAACTGCTGCACTGCTCATCTCTTCAGAAACATCTGTGGCATCTGGTCCTGTGGGCCAGAAACACCACTCTGGAAAATTCAAGGTAATGAAAGCTAACTGATAACAGCACTAGGTTCTGCCCTTTCCCCCTGGTTGGAAGAGTACCCATAACTCAGCTTGGTCTCACAGAGAAGGTGCAGATAAGGGACTGAGTAATCAGCAGCAGCTGAGCATCTGGCTATATATTGTCATTGACAAACTAAGTGAACACTGGCGTCCACCTTGCTAAAACTCCCCTTTCAGCCTTCCACTGGTATTGAGTAACACTGGGACACTGTGCAAAGTTCCCTGTGTTGGACACTTGTTGTGTTGCCCTGCTTTGTCTTCCTTCTGCTTACAAAAACTATGGCAAAAGATGTCAGGCAACAAGAGTGAAGCGCATACAAATAACATCTAGATCCTGAATTAATAAAGTCTGTGGAAGTTTGGAGCATCCTCACAGCCCACTGTCTTTCATACTTGGTCTCTCTCTGTATTTAGGAGTGATTTTCATCTGACTGGGAGTGGGTGCCAGAAAAACACAACAGGACTGTTGGGGTTTTCTTCCCTATGTTAATTAACAAGTTCTTATCACGGTATCTTTCTGTGAGAACTGCAGTGAGATTAATCAGCAGCCATATTGTCATTCAGAAATTCAGATTGGTAATTAGTCTGAAAAACAGAAGAGCTGTCCCTTCTGAGCAAACAGCTTGGCTGCTTGACACAGAATTAAATAATAAAAATAAAACAGAGTATGAGGGACACAATACTCTGAGATGCTGAGGATGGTCAGGCTGAAAGGAGCTCCATGTGCCTGAGGGCATCACGTAAGAGGATGTGCAGCCACCCATTTCCACACTGACCCCAGCTTGGACAGGCTCAGTGCTGCCTCCGGCCTTGCCCTGGGCAAACCCACCCTTGCTGGCCTCAAGCCCTCCCCACCCCAGTAATGCCCTCCTCCTCCTCACTGACCAGCCTGCATCCCTCCTGCCTTCCTCCTCCTTGCCCACCGAGCTCCCACTGTGCTGAGTCTGGTGCTGTTGCTCTGGGGAATCTCTATAAGCATGTGAGCTTACAATCAAATGACAGAAAGTGAAGGAGAAGGAAAAAAAATTAGTGTTCTCAACTAAAATGTGCAATGGGGTTGTAATCTATTCTCTTGTGTAATACAGCACCTAGAGACTCAGATTAATTAGTTTGAACAAACCTAGTTTTCTTAACATATATCCTTTTTGTTATACTTCCTGGAAAGAAGGAGACAGACTATATATTACAAGAGAGGAGGAGGGCAGGTCTTTCTCTCTCAGCAACATCCAGTTCTGGCAGTACCCTTTGCAAATCAATTTATTTTTATAGCTTTCCTTCCTTGCCTAACAGGAATGCACATATAAAGCTATATTCAATAACACATCCAGATGGCTCTGTTACAGCAGACTCCTGCAGAAGATGTGCTATGCTCTTGAATTTTAGTTGTTCTTCAGATTTCCTTTAAATTAAGAGATTAGATGGGGTTTATTGAATCTAGTCTGCTAAGGAAACAAAAGAAATCACCACCCTTTAGCTGACACAAGAAGTTTTTGCTTAATAGATGGTGACAAGGAGGACATACTTTGCTTCAGGCCAGACTAAGCTTCATACATCACCTTAAACACAGGTAGAAAAGAAAATCAATTAGCCACATGTTAAGTTAGACAAACATGTGCAGTGTCCACCTGGCTCAAAGACACATTTTGGACTTGACTGAAGCTGCTCCAAGTCATGTGTCTGTGTAGCTGGGAGGGATTTAACCTGAGCAGTCACAACTCCTGCTGGCCAACACCAACGGTGGTGACTTACATCCCATGCTCCCATGGGCCAGACACTCAGCTCTAGTGCTTGCATGGGTTCATGGGCCTTGAGACTGATTTCTAGGAGCAACCATGTTGGTCTGAACCATGTACACCGTGCACAGATGCAGGTGTGACTGTCTCCCTTTTAAACTCCTTGGCATCAGCAAGTGTTACTGCATATCATACAGGGTGGGGACCCAGCACGGGCAGAGTGTGAATCACTGCAAGGGCTCCCATCCCACAGAACACCCAGGAAGAAGTTTTCATTTAGTTGCTGGCATCAATAACATGGTCCCATGTCACTGCTTCAGAAGTTAAGGAAAAAAAAAAAAGACTTTTTCAAACTATTTGAAATTTTGTAAGACCAGCACAGGCTTGCTGGCCAGGTTGATACTCTGAGATGTTCAGCTGGAATGAAGATAAGTCTCCCATGGGAACAGTTTTATCAGGCAGAAATTAATTATCACAGCGTGGGAGCAGAAAGCTCAGCAATGGCATTTCACAAACTGGCAAGAGACTGTGACTTACTAAATCACAGATGGAGTGGGAGAATCTGAGACTTATGTGGAAGATCTGGGGCTGTTTAAACTCTACTGGATGTCTGCAGCCTCTCTCTATGTATGTGACAGATCATTTCTGTGATGAGACCAGGAAGAAAGGAAGGAACTTCCAGGTTGCACAGAAGCAGTTGGGTGGATATATTTTACCTACTCACAGTTAGTGGGAAGCAAGTCAAAACCCTTCCTAAAGATTTTAATATATAAATATTATTCATCTTTGGAAGAAGTATCTTTTGATTTTATTAAGTAAAGCTTCAGATTAAAAAACAGTATGAGTAAAGATTCTTTGTAGCTGTTTAATTCAGAACCAGAAGAGAGAGCATGTCACAGTTGCTTAAAAGGTGATTTCTGCATCCATTATACCAGCTCCTATGGCCATAAGGATGTTACTGCTCCCCTACTCAGCCAAGTATCAACAGAATTTATCACGGGATTACTGAGATGGGAGCAGTAACATTTGTAAAAAAGTGACTGAACAGATTCCTTAACTTACAAGTTGATCTCTCCAGGCCAGTTAAGCAGCGTGAACATGAGGTGAACATGAGGCCCACTTTTAGCTATGTTAAATTTGTGCAAACTCAAAATGTAAATGAATGGCAAGGAAAAGAAATCAAGTCCTCCTTCAAGTCTTGTTTAACCAAGGATCACTACTGACACACTTTTTACTGGGCATGCCTATGCAATCCCAGCCCATGGGTTTACATGCTGTAGGCAATAAACGACTCAACAGAAGGGTTCCCATAAGCTTCTCCTGCCACTCCAGGTGGACATGAACACTCGCTCGCTCCTCATCAATGCTGTTCCCACACAAAGTAAACACACAGGAAGCAGGTAAATCTCTCCTATGCTGATTCTTGGTAAAAAGGACGAACATATTCCTTCCCCCTAAAGACGGTTTGACACCTGAGCTAGCATGCAAACATATCTCTTTGGCAACTTTAAACACAACTTGTTTTATATTGTAAGGAACTTTTAAGCATTGCTGCACCACCAGAAGACATGACTGCTGTGTTACTGACTGGTGTCTTACATCAGTCACTGTGCTGGGTGGTATTAACAGATGGATAACACAGCTTGCAAGGCTGGCTAATGAAAATTTCCACAAGCCATGAATAAGCAATGAACTCTCTGCAGCCAGAAACATTCAGAGCTCTGCACTTCAAGTAATTCCAGTGCCTAGTCCCCCCAGCTGTCCCTGTCTTGTGGAGGACATTGAGAGGAGAACACTGAGGGGAGAAAAATCCTGCAAAATGAACCATAAAACATCCATTCCCAGAGTTCTCTCTTAAACTCAGAGAAGACATTTTTAGGAGACAAATACACTCACTCAAGAAAAGGTATTTTCCAAATGGGGCAAGGCTGCATTTGAGAAGCAGCAACATGCAAACTTTTTCCAGGTACAGATGGTAAAAAAGCTTGGTGTATTTTAATTCCTACTCAGGACAAACCCTGTTTATTGATGTCCACACACAGTAAGACTTTAAAGCTTTTATCCTTGTTGTGCCTTTACATCCATGGTGAGCAAGACCTGGATGACCGAGAAATATTGCTAGCTAAACCGTATCAAATTCACTAGTATATAGGGGGCTTGGAGAAGTGGGGGAAGGGAAGAGGGGTTTTACACTCCATTTCTATGCACCCACAAGCTAAAGGTCAGGGCATGGACAAATCAGACAGTTTTTTACATTCAATTAAATTAGTAGAAGAAAATACACCTTCATCAAAACCAGAAGTAATAAATAGCCTGTGGAACACAACAGAGGTCTTCACCACTAAACAAGAGGTCATATGGAGCACAGTCTTTGGACTGCTAAGGCTCTGACAGACAGTATTGGTACTTGTCAGTCACTGTGCTGGGAAGCAAGAACTGATGTTGAAGAATCTCAACTAAAATCTGTTTCAGATTTACCATGTCTGATGAAGGTTGTTGGAAGGTTATCATATCCTTGGCATATGATACATTTAAAAGAATAAATTCCTTTGAAAAAAGGAGCTTTTTGCCTAGCCAACAGTAAGCCAATAACTCATACATTTTAAAAAAACTTTAAACTGCTCACTATTTCTTCTTCTATTTTTAGGACATCAAATATGTCCTCCAAAACCAGACATGTTAACCTTGTGCTCATCATGGTTGTTCTATATTAGCAGCAAAGTACTCAGAGTCTGGATGACTGGTCATCTGGTGATTGCTGTGTCTTATACTAACTCAATAAATCTATTTTTCCTTGTTTTTAATTCAAAGATCAGTGGGTATAAAGCATAAAACCCTCTTTTGTTTTCTTTATTTCCCTTAATAAATGTAATTCATATTCAAGTTTCATATGGTTCAGCTGCAGCCTGGTGATAGCTAAACATTTTTCCCATCCACATCTGGCTTTCAACAATTTATTAACTACAAGTCCTGAGAGGCAATGTCCTTCAGCAGACTGTGTTTTTTGATTTTCAAGCTCACATTTATTTAATGAGATAAAGCTAGTTGCATGTAATTTCATTTTTGTTCTTGGGTAAGTCCTTATCTGTCAGATCTCACTGGAGTTCATACCTCCAGGTAATAACAGAGCTCTGAAAGTGGAGGGCTAGACAGAAGATGATTATGCAGTCTGAACAGTGACTGCAAGATGCCACCTCCACAGTGCCAGTTCACCAATCCTTGCTCAGGACACTTAAAAAACAGTGAGGGAAAGCAAGCTGATCTGTTTGCAGTAATTTTCATAGCTGGATTCATATTTTCTGCCTCTAACTTTAATCTCTTATACCTGCAGACTTATGAAGTGAGCTGTGCTAGGAGCTGCTGGAAGAACTACAGGTGGAGGGGATTGTCCAGCTCTGCTCTGCACTGGCGAGGCCTCACCTTCAATAGTATGTGCAGTTTTGGGCACCACAATGTAAGAAAGATATTCAGCTCTTAGACAACATCCAAAGCAGGGCAATGAATATGGTGAAGGACCTCAAGGGGAAGCCGTGTGAGGAGCAGCTGAGGGCACTTTTCCTCTTCAGCCTGAAGAAGAGGAGACTGAGGGGAGACCTCATCGCAGTTACAGCTTCCTTGTGAGGGGAAGAGGAGGGGCAGGCGCTGATCTCTTCTGTGTGGTGACCTGGGACAGGACCCAAGGGAACGGCCTGAAATTGTGTGAGGGGAGGTTTAGGTTGGATATTAGAAAGAGTTTCTTCACCCAGGGTGTGGTTGGGCACTGGAACAGGTTCCCCAGGGAAGTGGTCACAGCACCAAGGCTGACAGAGTTCAAGAAGCATTTGGATGATGCTCTCAAGCACATGGTGTGACTCTTGGCGTTGGTCATGTGCAGGGCCAGGAATTGGAGTCAATGATCCTTGGTGTCCTTCCAACCCAGGATACTCTGATTCTGTGATTCTGTGATTACAGGGAACCTCACTGCTCTGCAACCATTCCCACTGAAATATCCTAAAGTAAATTCAAGGCATTATATCATCTTTTTACACACTTTGATCATCAACAGACAAGACTCTTTGTGAAGCAAGCAGTAGTCTTTAATTGTTGGAGGACTTCTTTGACTAGGAAATCAAACATTCCTGATCCATCCCATGACAACCAATTGTTTCCAATACCTAAGATTTCATCTTTCTGAAGAAGCTACACAACATCCAAACTAGTTGTTGTAGAGATAGCAGATCTCTGGCAGCAGTCTTTGCTTTCCCATTTGACGCCATGGTTAGGGGCATGGCTGCCTCTGAACTCTACCATTCTGTTCTTCCATTGACCTGTCTCATCTACAATCCATACGGTGGGTAAAGCTGAAATCTCAGAAGCCTAGTCCACCACTATTTAGCAGCACTGTGATTTCAGTGAGAGGATGGGAAGCAAAGGACATAAACCTGCACTTGCACAGCTGGAATGCTTTCCAGTCACAAGCTTTCTGATCCTACTTCAAGAAGTGATCTCCTGTAATTATAGGAAGGAAGGAAAAAAAGAGGAGTGCATAGATAGCTGAGCAACTTCATATCTGGTCAGAAAGTAAGGGAAGAGGGATGGCTGTTCACTAGAGGGCCATGCAATGTCCCCAGTCATGAGAACCGCCATGTTCAATAGCATGGCTGTAGTCCATGTATCTTTGAGAAGACATCTCTTTCCAACCCAAGGTCTGGCATGGGCTTTCTCCCTCATGAATCACCCTTCCAACATTGAAAAAGAGATACCTAGAAGACTGATGCACTCATCAATTGGTCTGCTCTTAGATCCCTTTTATATGAATTATAGAGTATTTTCCATTATTTTCAAGGCAATATATAGCACTTATTAATGTTCCATATAATTAAAACTTAGGATCTTCCTCCAAAATATTCACAGTTCAGAGTGGCTTCCTGAAATGTGTACCTTAATCTTGTTTGGTAGAATCTCCACAGGTTGGTTTGTAGATTAAAACTCCACAGACACTATGATCTCTGAACAACTACTTTTACCATGTATTTTATCTTTAGAACATGTCTCATAGGCGTGAAAGAATTTTAATCCCATAAAATACATACAGGGAAACAATTTCCAAGGCCATATGGAAACAGAAACATGAATCTTTAGAAGCCAAGCAGAGCACTGCAGCTAAAAAATCCTTTTGGTTCTGCAAGTACATCACTATCTTGTGTTTTAGAAAATACTAAATACTTAAAAACCTATGCTATGTATAATAGATTTTTTTTAATGGACTCCCTAAGTCATCTGTAGTTACTTCCCAGAGCTGAAATTCTTCCATAAACAAATTGCCTGACTGTTAAGATATCAATATTATTTATCAATAACAATGTTATCACTGCAGACCTCGATACTCTAGCTTCAAATGCCAACAAAAACAGAAACCAACACACCAACTGAAATTTGTGAGACATTTCTCTGGGACTATCTAGGCAAAAGCCGAGGAATTTCATTTTTCCTCTGTTAGATTTTGTATACCATAAACTCAAGTCAGGCAGGTAGGTAAATATAAGGTTCTCTGTTAACCAGTTATCTTGAGTTACATATCTCCATTACAAGTAATATTCTTAAAAAGCTTTTAAGAGCAAAATAGCAAATTAATGGCATCTATACCATGATCAGTCTGATATTTTTAGGCTGTAATCCCTTCCATTGTCTCTCATTAATCTCTCTTCTACCCTTAAATCTTGATTACATAGAAAATGGCATGGACTGCTCTAGGTTGTACTGCAGAACTAATTTGTGAACCTGGAGATTTAGTTTTCAGCAGAACAGCACATTGCCCTGGCAGCCAACACATGCCATGATGGGAGACTGCAGTGATGCAGAGCTGACTCATCAGTCCTGAAGGTCAGTAAAAGTCGTCATCTGGAACTTCATTTGAGAACGTTACTAACGAGGGAGAGAAGGAGAGCTGTGCAACATCAGACGTATTCCACAAACAACAACCTTTTCTATCTAGAGAGAAGGAAATTTCTTCTTTTACCTCTGGAAAACATCTCACACCCAGAAACTAAAATAATGCTGGACAGATCAGACCACTTCCCAGTAGAATTTATTTACAATAGTTCCCTCAATGAGGTATTTTAACTTTACTCAGCTACTCAGAAAAGCAATTTCTCATACCCTAACTGTCAGATAGCCAAATAAAATCTTATTTGGAAAAAAAATGCTACTTCTTTCTCGATACCTCTGTGGCACATTACCTCATACTTCACTGTTTATTGAACACTTATATATCCTAAGTCACAGGACTGGTAGCTTAAGTGTTCTTTTGTTATACCAAGTGACCAGTATACTCACATTACAAACAAAACCATTTGCTGGGCTGTTAAAGATGTGAAGCAAATTTGTGCATCAAACGTGCTTAGCACTTTCTGCAAGGGCTGATTTTATGATAAAAAAACCTACCAGATTTATTTTAATTACTTCTTAAAACAAAATACAATTGTGCCCATATCCATTAATAAGCATAGCATCTAACTCAAATATACATTTACCCAATAGGAAAATTGCCACTGAGCTCAGTGAGGAATGGAAAAGGTTCTCTGATTATAAATATCTACTGTTGAAAACAAGATAGGGAATGTCAGCATTATGTGGTATTTAACCAAATATCCAAGATCCTCCCTATATTTAAAAGAATACGCAATAACCTCAATTAAATTTATTTCACTTGCTTTCAAAGGCTATTGCTATTGCTAAAACCTCTTTTCTACATACTTTTATTTTCCCTCCCTGTGCTGCAGTGCCTGCCTGTGCTGTTCTGCCCCCACCCCCCACCCCCCCTCCCCCAATTGCCAGGGAAGGGAAGCTTGCTCATAATTTTTATCTTTCTCTGCAGCACACTCTGCAGATGCTTCCTTGCACTTCACTGAAACTCCCACCTTCATAAGGAAAATGGAGCACAGTAGTGTCAGGGAAAAGCTGATGTAAATTTAAGACGTGAAGCAAAGGTATAAATACTGAAATGAATATTTCAGAAAAAAAATTTCAGAAGACTGCCTTTTTTCTTCCCAGACATCTCTACCTGGATATGTTTTCAGCCTTTTATTTCTCTTTAGGGAGAAGTAGCTGAATTTTAATCACTTCAGAGGGTTTCTGTTAATGTTCCTAAATTGCCACAGCCTTCTTACTAAAGGGTTTTCATCACTACGGCAGCTGAAGCCAAACCCAAAGCGCCAATTAAAATCCTCTGGAGGATATTCTTGGTCTTGGTGCCATTACTGCATATGCAACTGAGTTTTAAGTTCATCTGCCATCACTGTTGAAAATCTGACAAGTCAATATGCCCTATAAGGGCTTCATGCATAGGGGATCAATACTTTCCCTAGAGCACATCTTCTTTGCCATGTATTTATTAAAGTTTCACAGTTTAGATATAATTTCTATCATTTCTCCTAATTTAAATCTGAAAGGATTTCCTCACTTTGGCAGCCCATGATTAATGAATGACAGATCTGTTTGCAAGCACTAAGGCTGTTGCAGGAAGCCTGGTACTGCGGATCAGACAATTTATTTTGCAGTATATAAAACTCTTTGTGGTTGAATCTTCTTGCAGCCTGGCCATCAGCATATTTTGTTGGGAAAAAAACCCCACAGTTCATAATCTGCCCTTGATAGTTGCACTGTAATGTTTATTACGTATAAGACAACCTTCATGTCATTTGCCAAAGTATCTCCTTAAATATTTTACTTAGTAGTGCTCTTTGAAGAATGTGAAGTTCTTTCTCAAGTAACATCACAGCTTTACTGCCATTTCCTGAACAAATCACATAATCTTCACACCTGAATTACAGGGGAAACGTGATATTTTTTAATACTTGGATTTACATTTGGGCATTTTAGAAATTTGTCTTCTGCTGAATGCATTATTACTATAAAATCATAACTCTGAGCCTCTGCAGACACCACAAAACACAATAAGATACTCTGTTTGTAAGCCTTTAATGAGAAGATGGTTTAAGCTTTCACCCCAGCAACCATCCAGCTTCCCAGTTCCACATCATTACTTGCCCAAAGCTTTTATTCTGCTTTTTAAGTAGTGTTGTTTATCAATTTCTGGATGTGAATTTGCTGTCCCTTCCTAGCAGCAGCCACTTTCCTTGTCTGAGAGGGCAGAACAACTGTTCTATCCAAAGGCAGAGACCTTGCTCTGCCAAGAGAATGACTGACTTAAAAGTCTCAAAACACCTTCATCCTCCAAGTCTTTACTGGACGTGTGCAGTTCTCCATTGTGATGGTTTTATACAAATTGCAAATGGAACATGAAATCATTTTCCTCTGTGCACAATACAAGCAAGTACTATTAATTAATTCCAGGTTTTACAAAGAAGAAAATAAGTAGACACACCTGTTTCAACACTAAGGGAACGCTCTTTCAGGTTTCATTTCTGGAATTAAAACAAGCCATAAAGTAGTCCCTCCATTCTTTGGCCTTTAATTTTCTGATGATGTTTGTAAGTATAATCAATTGGACTATATTGTAAAACTGAAAAAGTCAATACTATCCTGTAACTGGAACACCAAAAGCACTGAGGGAATAAAAAAACAGAAAGTATCTTCAGGAAATAACAAACCCATATCTAAATATTGTCTTTCAAAGGCAATGTCTCTTGATAAAAATAAAACAAAAACAAAAACCACCAAACACCAACAAAAAAACCCCAAAACCCAATAGAAGTCAAAAGACTTAGAAATCACTGAACCAGCAAGCGTGGAGAAAAAAAAGCAAATCCCTGCCCTCTAACTGACAAAATGGGCAGACTTCAGAGGCCAGTCAAGAGTCTAGCTTGGATTATTTCATTTCTTTATTGTCCCTGTCCCCTCTCCCTGCACCAACTTCTGTATGGAAAACTGAGCGAGGAACATAGTTCTGAAAGCATCTGTTTTAATCTTCAAGTGTTTCCGTTGTTAAGCTGTTCTTCTTAGGAAGAAGCAGATGCCCCTAGAAATAGTTCAGGCAGCCTCCAAGCTGAGAAGCAGGGGGCTACTCTTGCAGACTCATAATAGGACGATCCTTTCTGCTTTATGCAGTCACAGCAAGCTGTTACAGGAGGGAGTAGAACCCACATCTAGTGAAACAGTTTACTGCACATTCAAGAACTGCTCTGGAGAGCTGTGTCATCTCTAACTGAATAAATATCCACCAAACTCCCAGAAAGCCCACAGCAATGCTCAGCACATATCAAAATTATTTACTTTAAAAGGAAAGAAAGCAAAAGCTCACCCTGTCACAGAGAGCAAAACATTTAATTAAATATAAGCTCTGCCTCAGATTCTGTCTCCTGCAGCTAAGCCTTCTTACCTTTCACAATCTTCATTGTTATTTTGGAACTCCTAACTACCCCTTTATGCCTCAAGAATACAAATCTCTGGAAACACTTAAAGCCACCCAGTGGGAATAGTACAATTTTGGTCTGTTCCTTTGTGAAATTGTTGGAAACCTCTAGCATACTATGATTGCTTAAACTTCAAGGTCTATTCTTCCCCTTTTGTGCATGCTTAACTCCTATTAATGCTGATGAGAGTTATACATATACAACAATGAAAGATTAAACTGCATTGTTTAAGGGGCACCATCAGCCCTCTGCTGCTTTAGGGAAAAAAACCTCAAGGATATTGCAAGTACTATGTGGAATTAATCTCATTACACACTACTAATAGCATTTGTGGCAGTGTTTGCTTCTTAAATCAACCATAGGCGACCACCTGGTGCCCTATAACTAGAAATCTGCTTCCACAACACATGCACAGACCAGACTCTGCTTGGGAGACTAATCTGTAAGCTGCTATGGATTTATTCTCCTGACACTTTCTCTCCTACTGAGAACAACATGTGTTTTTATTTTCAGTTTGAATATTTTTAAGTAAAAGGCAGAGCTCTTAAAAGTAATTTTTCACTACACAAATCCTTGAAAAAGAAAATATGTTTAGTTAGGAATGAATATACTGTGAATGCTTTTCAGTGCAAACTTCACACAGGCCAGTCTTCTTGAGTTACCATTTGATTAGCTTCATCAAGTACTTTCCAAAAGTAAAGTTGCTGTGAGGCTGAGTTTAAATACTCTTCAGGACAGCCATCAGTGAAAATAAAGACATCCATAAACGAGAAACCAGTACACTGAAAACCAAATGAGATATCTCTTGTATTGGTCAGCATTGTTATGTCCATATAAGTATCATAGAAGTATTTTTTTACTAGGTTTTCTTAGTGCATACCAATTAAATCAGTCATGCTGACTTAAACCAGCTAATAACCTAGCAATCAAATGAGTTTTACTTCACATTTGAACAGAAAGGACACAATCACTAAGCAAATGTTTGCAGGCACCAAGTGAATAATTAAAGCTGGTTTTATCATACAGATAACACATCATGCTGTGAAAAAAAATACCCTCCTGGCAACCCCTGCTTCTGTATCTGAATCTGGAAAGCTGAAAAAAAGAAACTTGTTCACACTAGGCTCTGTATGACAAATAATTCCTTTGGCTTGCATCCTGTTGGGATGCTTTAGGGTAAAAGCACAAAGAACAGTAATCATCAACCTTTTAAAGAAATTTCATTTTCCTAATTACTTCTGTCAATTGACACCAAGTAGCCTCCAGCAATGGATTGCTAAGATTACACATTTGTAAGTGTCAAAAGTAAAATCTATAGATGTGTTGGGACAGTATTTTTAATGGAGCAGATGTGTTGATACAGACATACATCAAAGAGGTCTGCAATTAAAATACAGTACTTTCATGTCACACGTTTTAAAAGATGTCCATATTCTATGTAGGGATTTCATAACACGGACAATTTATTTAAGTGGTAGCTCTTAAACAATAACATGGTGGATCCTAGAGATATAAAGGTTCTGTTAAAATCAGGGGATCTAGAACTCCTCAGATTTTAGAGAGCCTCATTTATAAAGATGGTTCCTCCCAGTCACAGGCCACTCTGCCCAGCAAGCTCAGGCTTTGCCTTTACCTCTGTGCATGGATTGCCCTTGCAAATGTGTTCCAGGAGTCCTGAAGTCTGGAGGCTCTCACCTTTAGCTGTAAGGGTCATATTGTTGAAATTATCTTAAACCTGTATTTCTCCAGGTAAGACAACTGGGGAACACAAGAGCTAGAAAAAAGAACAGGTCTTGGGAGTTTCTTAAAGAAGATCCAGGTAACAGAAAAAATCTCAGCTCTCATATGGCTGAGAATGAGAGAGTGTGGTAAATTCAGTAGATAAAGGGTAGTTTTGTTGAAAATTTTTAAGTATAAATCATCTATCAATAACCAGTATCTTCATTTTGATTTATCTATTCCTGCAGGGTTTCCTCGCAAAAATTCTGCAAAATTTAATGTGACAAAAGTGGGACAAAAGTGCAGTGAGTGCACAGGTTTTTGGTTTTGGTTTCCCCCACGCATCCCCAGCTGATATATAGAAGTACTTTCATTCAGCTTCTAGCTCACAGAGTGCAACAAGACTTGCTCCATATCCCACTTTCCTCATAGGTACACAGTCCTACTTAGACTGATGAAAACCTCAGCCAGCCCAGAGACCCTGTACCTTCCTCATTTGAAAAGAATGGGCAGCAAAACAGCTGATTTTTAGACTCCTGGAAAAAATTCCCCAGTGATTATAAAAAGAGCTGTTGCTTTACAGTGGCCGTCCCCACATAAGCCTAGCAGTGTGGCTGTAACCCACATGCTGCTACTCAATTTTTAATAGGTCATTAGGCAAAATGTCATTTATTTTTTATGAAGGCTAAAGTTAAAACTTAATGTGACTGCTGGTAGGCATGGGGTAAGAGATTGTATATTTCCATAAAGAGGTTTATATATTCTTTGCATGTAGGTATGAGAGATGAAATGAAAAAAACATGTATGTTTATCACTGACTGCACTGCTGGAAACATTTAGCACTAATCCTAAAGCAGCTTGTATAAATTCAGTTAAAGGAGAGAACCAGAAGAAGACCCATTTACTGATCTGCAAGGCATGACAATTTTAGAAACACTTTGAGATTACCCTCAAGGCGCACAGGTACCACCTAGGCATGAAAGGGCCTTGTCACTCCCTCGGGATAGTTCACATCAGAAATCCACAGGAAGATTGCATCCCAGTTTTAGGAACCATTCTCTGCGACGATGGGCAGATTTGCTGGGGTGAATTTACTTCCCTAACACTTCCAGAAAAAATCTGGTGGGTCAGACCCATGCTCTCTAGTGCTTTAAGCAATCACTAACAGGATAGGAATAAATTAGATTTATATTTCAAAACAATGCCTTTGACCCCATCCCTAGCACCCCCTAACTCCCAGATTTAAGGTCTCAACAAGATTCATGGATTTTCAACAAGTCTTCTTTGGCCTTTTTCCTCCAAATAATGTGAAACAGTATCTGTGCTTCTGTTTTTAATTTAGATGACAACGAAGCATGGAGTAGAGTCCAATCAAATTCTAAGCAGAGATATTGTCTGGTATGAGTATTAGACCCTGACACTAATATTTGATCTGTTCATCAATAAAATCCTCATAAAGATAGTTACAATCAAGGGAAAAGGTTTCTCTTTCATATGCCAAAGAACAAAAAAAATATGAGGGAATCTCAAGAAAATTGACACACTTATTTATAAATTCTCCTTAGATTGATTGTTATAAAACAAACCCACAAGTTCATTGGCATAGCTCTTATTGCATAGAGATTTAATCTATTTGCAATTAGTGAATATTAGATCTTGATATGCAACTGCAAACACATTTTTGCTACTCCCCCAGGTAAAAGCATGTGGGCTTATATTTTGTATCATCAAGACACAGTATGTTTGCTCTCATTTCAAAATATTTGTAAAATGTCCCATGTAGTTTTCCTTTGAGTGCAATAAATTGCATTCATGATCTACTTAGGGATTCTGAGAATTCAACTAGCATTGTAACATTTAATTTAATGCAGTAAACACCTTACAACATTCAAATTAGATAAGAAAATTCTTGGACTTTTAAGGTTCACTTATATCTTCAGAGCATGTGTCAGTTTTCAAGCCACATCAGTTGTGTATGCACACTGTGTGTGTGGAAAGGATATTCAAGAGCATAAAATTAATTAGCAGGTCTGACCTGAAGTTCTAATTACACCAACATAGCTCTCTCTTCCCTCACTTGACTTCTGTGTATTAACACTCCTATGTATTACGATACCCATGAGATGGTGCTTCAGTCTCACTTGTCTGAATGTTGATCTACGCCAACATTCATATGCCCACATTTACCCAATCTATACCAAATATTTGAGAACTTATCACCCTGCTATTATCAGACTTACTGTATATGCCATTCTTCATCCACATACATACTCACAGTTTCTACAGTGCCCTCCTTTCTGTGATTTTAATCTTCAAGGAAAACCTTCATTGCTGATTTTAGTATTAGCTAACACATTAAACAATAGGCTCATTTAATTTACAAATTGCAGTGCATATTCACAGTTTGTATGGCAGTAAATTCTAAACCTTTCTGAATCACAAAAGGTCTTAATTCTGGCTCTGAAAAACTTAGTTCCAGTGTTTGCCTCTTTCCTGTTTGTAAACCCAAGATCTGGACACTAGTCAGATGAATTACATCACTGAGGTACAGTCTATCAGCTTGCAAGGATGTCTTCACTTGGCCAAATCCACTACTGGCTACCTGCCATTCCTGGCAACTGGGAAGTAAATAGGAAAGCAGTAAGAAATGAGATCCCCTGGAAGGGTTTGGTTTTCTGACTGTATGATGAGGATGAGGTGTGCTCTCCCCACTTTACACCACTAACTTTAATTTCCTTTGGACCACCAGCATTGCAAGATTTTGAATATGTTTGTGCTGATTAATTACAAAACCGCCATCATTTCTGCACTCATTCCTTTCTCCTCTTGTTGTTTCCTTTCTGTCTAAATTTAATTTCCAGGGGCAAAAATTCACATGAGAAGTATGTGAACTGACTTAAATGTGCAGTAGAAACAAGTAACACAAAAGGCACATGTGCTGCCCATGAGCCCAGCATGTATTAGATGTGTTGAGGCAAAGGAGACATGTGGGACATTCTCTGCCTGCAATCCCCCAGCAGAGTGGATGTGGGCACTATCAGTACATCAGGCCACAGCTGTTGCTACTACTTACAATCAGAGTAAGTGCCTTTGCCTCAGCTGTGGACACCTCTCTCCTTTACCCCACTGCTGAACAGACTGAGGTGAAGTAAACCTTTGTAACAATGGCCCTCATAATGCCAGTCTTACTGTATGGGGAACAATGCTTTTAATAATTTTTAAATTGAACTAATTTTTTATTACATGTTTGATTTGGAAACTTTGGGGGCAGCAAAAGGAAGATAAGCTTTGACACATTCTATTTGCATCTGAAAAATCCTTCATATGAGGAAAGATAAGACAGTTAAGTAGAATGTGAATTCCACTGAAAGGGCATTTTCAATAAAAATTTTCTTAGCTAAAACCTTTGATCACCTTTGCAATCTTTATTTTTAGTGAAGAAGGTCAAAATTCTGCTTTTGGTTTCCTTTCAACGTTCCTTCCAGCTCACTTCCTGAGCTCCTGGAAGAATTTGCTTGCTTTATTCCTGACAAAACTCCTTCAGACCTCAAGGACAGGGGGTTAGTCCTGTGTATGCTGCATTTACATTTGGAGTGAGTGCTATGTCTCACAGCTGCATCTGCTGTCCTATGTTTCTGTCATTATTTGCATTTCAAACAGAATCAATTGAATCAATGAACCACACAACAAACTGAAGTTCTGCAGAGAAAATAAATGTCTTTTCTTTAATCTGACTCAGCTGCTGGAGTCCTGAAAGACAATAAACTTGGTAAGATTGCAAAATCCCTAATGATGAGTACCATTTCAGGTGAGACCAGCAGTACTTACATGTCCAAAACTGTAATTTAAAAAGGAAACTTCTTCTACAGCTGATGGTAACCTAGTTTTCAGTAGATAATCACCTATGTGAATAAAGCCCAGCTAAATTACATTAAAATACAACTCCAAAAGTAGTGTAATAGAAGACAAATTGAGGCTTATTAAGTCTTCCCCTTTTCTTCCCCAAGTATCTTATGCTGCTCTACCAAATGTTTCACATGCTATAGAAGTCTGCATTTCCTGCCTGGAAGTTTGATTTGCAATTCACAGATTAAATACCTATCTCAGCCCTATTGCTGTGTCCTTTAGGTCATTTTTCATTTGCATTGATGCAAAATTTGAAAACTTGCTTTGGAGGCTGGTGTCAGATATAACAGAGTAACTGAAGGCAGTTATAAATCCAAATTCTGGAGAGAAATATAAAAGGCAAGAAAGACAGGAAAGAAGCTGCAAAATCCCTATCCAAACTTGATGGATGTTGTCTATAACAATGGTCAAACACAACCTCAGTTTATATGCTTCAATGTGGCATGGCAGCACTCCTGCAACGTGTTCCTACTGCATTAGCATGTCTGTAGTGACCAGAATGAAGAGCACCCTCCCATCTTCACAACTAACCACTTCAGCCACTCCTGCTATAAAGGCAGCATTCGACCCTATACCTTGTAGCAGTCTTGAGTTGTCTCATTCTCCTCTACTTCCAAATTGCATTTTCATCCATGCTGTACCTCCAAATGATACCTATCATTGCATCTGAATAATGGAGAACATTTCTGGAAAAAAAAAAAGGAACCCCCACAACTATACTCTGGGCAGCAGGGCAGTGAGGGAGCATTAGAATTTGAATTGGCTGTACTGATCCTGTGGCTATGACATCAGGCCTCTTAAGCTGATGGCTGACACTAACAGCTAGAGAGTACTTTGTTTCTTAATGGACCTCTGGGGTTGTTCAGTGCACTCTCAGTACAAAGAGGCATAGTCCTTCTCTGGACTCTTTCCGGTTTTTTTCCTCTTCAGAGTTGAGATAGGGCTAGATAAATAATGTTTGCAAAAAGTGGCAGAATCAAGGTTACTCTTTTACCTTCCAGTGCTTGATGAGAAAAATGTTCAAAGGATAGCCAGATCCTGCAGGCACTCATCTCATGTCTTTGTAGATGTCTGGATGCACTTGGAGCTGTGGTGACTCAGCTAGACACAAAATCAAGGTTCTGTCCACAGGTGTCTCTTTAGATCTTGCTGAATAGTTTGTGTGTCACAACTGAATTTCCACTCAAAAGCAGTTTGTTTTCTGCCTAGGTAGTATCTCCCTGGATAATATATTTGCTAGTTTTTGTTGTAATTTTCTGGGTACTGGGCATAAAGTTGTCCCACTTCAAATAAGGCAACATCTGTTTAGTGTTTGCATTTCTATTTGTAAAGTTGTTTAATGAACATTTTGGAAATACTTGCATTTTATAACTTGCTGTGCACAAGGATCTTTGTTTTAGTTATGACTATTGTACATGACTTGCAATAAAAAGAAGAGAAGTACTCCAGACCCCCTGTCATGGGCAAGGACACCTTTCGCCACACCAGCTTGTTCAGAGCTCCATCCAGCCTGGCCCTGAACACCTCCAAGCATGGGGCATCCACAGTTTCTATGGGCATCCTGTTCCACCCTCACAGCAAAGAACCTCCTTCTAATACCTCATCTAAATGTACTCTCCTTTAGTTTGAATACATTCCCCCTTGTATTGTCACTACATGCTCTTGTAAAATGTTCCTCTCCATCCTTCTTGAAGGCTTCCTTCAGGAGCAAATGGAAAGCTACAACTGGATCATCCCAAAGCATCCTCTTTTCCAGGCTGAACAAACCCAATTCTCTCAGCCTTTCCTAGTACTGTAGGTGTTCCATCACTTTAGATGGCCCTTCTCTGGACTCACTCCAACAGGTCCTTGTCTTTCTTGTGCTGAGGATCCCAGAGCTGGACACAGTACTCTAGCAGAGTAGAGGGGCAGAATCACCTCCTTCAATATTGTTCCTCTGTACAGAAATAATTTGACTGTGTATATTTCTCATGCACCATCTATCACAAATGCTGGAAACAGAAGAAACATCCTAAGTTACCGACTAATGGCAGATCCAACCAGCCTTCAGATAATAGATCTTTTTCCACCGACTTCAGTGGGAGTTGGACAAAATCACCAGATCAATTAAAAACAACAGTGTAGAAAATGTGTTTTACAAGACAAAAATACAGGATTTTTCACACTGTCAAAAGAATTCTAACGTGCTAATTAGCAATCCCAAGGAAACTTAATGGTGACAGATTTTTAATGACTTAATACATTCACCATGTGAATTTTCCTGTGACTTCAAGAATAAGTCAATTGTGAGCTGGTTGTCAGTGTAATATTGTGAGTTCAGATGTAAATTATCCATCCTTCATCATACTTCTATATCCCACCTTCCAAGTTACATGGAAATGACCCCCCACCTCCAGCACAGATTCCATCTAGTGTAAATTGGCACAGCAACAGTGGATTCACAGTTACCCTACGTTTAGCATGCACTTAGGAAGAGACCTAAGAAATTCTAC
The DNA here is from genome assembly GCA_013396695.1 of Sakesphorus luctuosus. Lineage (NCBI taxonomy): Eukaryota > Metazoa > Chordata > Aves > Passeriformes > Thamnophilidae > Sakesphorus > Sakesphorus luctuosus. The sequence continues at coordinate 170,372 of VWZD01010696.1, forward strand.
TTCAGAATGTATTCAGGAAGTAAAGAGCTCCTGTGGACTGAGATTTACAACATATGTGTACAGCAGTGATCCCAGCATAAACTCTCTGGTTCAACTACTAGATGGATTAAAAACTGTAGTAAACAGTTTAAAGACAAAAACAGTATCTCAGTAGAATCCTTAAAACCAATTTAAGTTGGAAGCTTTGGTCTAATTTCATTAATTTAGGTCCAAGGATTGGTAGATATGTGTGTCGCTTTTTTACTATCTCATTCAAGCTCTCCTCAGCAAAATCAGACTAAGGAGACAACTGGAAGACAAAGGGAAAGTTTAAAAAACTCCACATTTGAAAGAGCTATTTTTCACACCTCTGTTAAAATACCCAAAACATAAAAATACAAGCGTTTAAATCTTTGAAGGATAGGATTCAGTCAAATCTATAAGTGCATTGAATGAGTCACCTGAGTGAGAAGTTCAGAAGTAGCCATGTAGTTGTAGAGTTTTGTGATACTAAAGTTATTATAAAAATATCACTCTTTTGATTTCATATTTATTCATTGCATATATTATCTTTTTGTTGTGACTTAGGTTAATGTTGAAAATATATTTTTAGGAAATATGTTTGTGAAGGTGCAAATTATTTTAAACCATTACCTTTAAACTCTCATAGGTGTTTATTTCTCTAAGCCTATGTCCAAATCAGCATGCAGATTGCCACCATTCTTTGGTCCATGAACAGTACCTTCTAGTTTATGTTTTTTTCTGCTGTTGAAGATAAATCCTATCATATCAGATACTTTTCCAGTGACAACTTAAGAACAAGTGAAAGATGAAAAGGAAAGTTACTTCACTGCCCTCTCTTACCTCTTAGCAAGTCTGATTTTAATCATGCCTGTCTTTTGTGATCTCCTTTTGTACCACACATGGCTTTTCAACTGACACAAAAATAAATGTATAACAAATATCCTACAAGACCAGACAGAGGGATTTACTAAATATAAAGAAACTGCCTGGTCAGACTTCTACCCTCTTCCCTGAGGATAAATACTGTTGCTTATGACATCTCTCAAGTTCTTTGCAGCACCGTCTCAAGCACTTCTAGCAACGAGTAATCAGTCTAGTTCTCAGATGCCTTGAGGGTCAATAGATTAAAAAAGGCAACAATTCCTACACAGATAACCTTAAAATCAACTTGTACAATTGGAGTGCTCCAGTGGAAGGCTATAAACTCTTCAGAAGGGATAGGCAAGGAAATAGACGCTTTTGGGTAGCCCTGCATGTTAGGGATTTTTGATTATCTATACGTTAATCATGGTCACAATAGGGTTTACTGGTTATGAGTAATAATCAAGGGGAAGGCCAACAGAGTACATATTCTGGTGAGAGTCTGTTACAGATCACTCAATGAGTATGAAATGGAAATGAAAGCAGTTGGAAGAAGTATCATGATCGTTGGCCATTGTTGATATGGGGAACTTCAAATTAATGGATGTCTGCTGGAAACGGAACAAAGCAGAGATGCAACAGCCTAGGAGGTTCCCATAGTGTGTGGAAGATATTGTCCCAGCAGATCCGATGAGGGAGCCAGCCAGGGAATGTGCCCAGATGGACCTGTTGCTTGTGAATGGATACAGATTGGTGGGTGATATGATGGTTGGAAGCTGTCTAGAGCACAACACTCATGAAGTAAGTTTTTGACTTGGAGTAGTAAGGAGGGGTATCAGAACTGGCATAGTACCTTGGACTTACAGAGGGCAGACTTTGGCCATTTAGGACACTGCTTTACAGAGTCCCTTGGGAGTCAGTACTGAAGGTCCAAGGACTCCATATGGCTTGACATTCTTCGAGAAGGAAATCCTACAGGCAAAGAAGCAGGTAGTCCACATGTGCCGAAAGACAGCATGGTGGGGAAAAAGGCCATCCTGTCTGAAGAGAGTTTTGGCTGCAACTCAGAAAAAACAGTTTATGATCTTTAGAAGAAGGGGCAGGCAACTCAGAATGACTACAAGGATGTCATGAGGGTATGAAGAAAATTGGAGCAGAAAAGCCCAGCTAGAACTCGATTTGTCTACTAATGTAAAAATGTATCTATAAAAGCAGTAAAAGGTATCTATAAAAGTAACCTAAAAGTAGCACTACAGGAAAATCTCCATCCCTTATTGCATATGGGAGGAAACATCATGACAAATGGCAAGGAAAAGACTGAGGTACTCAATGCTTTTTTGCCTCAGACACAAGGAAGAGAATGAAACCCCGTTAATCCAAGGGGAACAGTCAGCAATCTGCTACATGACTCAGACCTGCACAAGTCTATGTGGGTGGATGGGATCCACTCAATGGGAGCTGGAGGAAGTGCTCACTGAGTCACTTTCCATCATTTATCGACAGTCCTGCAAAACTGTGAAGGACTCAGTTGACTGGAGTTTGACAAATGTGACACCCATGTACATGAAAGAAGGAGTATTCAGGGAATTACAGGCCTCTTGGTGCCAAGAAGGGTCATGGAGCACATCATCTCAAGTGCCATCATATGGCACATACATGACAACCAGAGTATCAGGGTCTGCCAACATGGGTTTGTGAAAGGCAGGCCCTGCTTGACCAACACGACCTCCTTCTATGACAAAGCGCCCCACTTAGTGAATGACAGAAAGGCTGTTTGTTGTTTACAAACAAACAAAGTTATCTGCCTGGATGACAGTAAATCTTTTGACACAGTTTTTTACAGCATTCTTCTGGGGAAATGCTGCTCATGGCTTGGATGGATGCACCAAGAGCAGTGTTCCCCAGGGGCTCAGTACTGTGACCAGTTCTTTTTTTCATATTGGAAGAGGATTTAGAGCACCCTCGGTAAGTTTGTGGACAACATCAGGTTTGGTGAGAGTGTCAATCTGCTGAAGGGTTGGAAGACTCTACAACAGGATCTAGCCAGGCTAGATAGATGGGCTGAAGTAAACAGGGTGAGATTCAACAAGACCAGTTGCCAGATCCTGTTCTTGGGTCACAACTCCAGGTAGTGCTACAGTGGGGGAGGAGGGATTGGAAAGCTGCTTGGCGAAAAAGGAGCTGGGGGTGTTGGTCGACAGGAACACAAGACAGCAGTGTGCCCAGGTGGCCAAGGCCAACAGAATCCTGGCTTGTGTCAGAAATAGTGTGAACAGCAGGACCATAGAAGTGATCATCCTCCTGTCCTCAGCACTGGTGAGGCTGCAGCTTGAGTCCTGTATTCAATGTTGGGCTCCTCCCTCCAAGAAACAGATTGACATGGTGTAGCAAGTACAGAGAAGGGCAACAGAGCAGGTAAAATGTTTGGAGCACAAATCTGAGGAGGATAAACTGAGTTTCCTGCACCGTTATCTCATGTTTACTGTGTGTCACATTAGTTCATGATTCTTCTAACAAATTCTGGCTACCTTTTATAACTATATATTAAATAGTTCAAGTAAGACTTGAATGTAGACCTATACAGAACCACCATCTCTGCTTTCTGCGTGAAGCAGGAACAACTGTAAGATAACATCTGGATCCATGGCAGTGAAGTGGTCTACCAAAGGAAATCAGTAGAGCGAGATAATGTAATTTCCTGACCAAAAATTGTTTTCTTGGATTTCCTTCTGGGATCTGGCTAGATTTCTACTCAGAATTTATCTGACAGTATAAGACCATGTGTAGTATACTGGTCAAAGCTAGGTTGTAACCATGTCACCAGAATGCCCCAAGAGTACAGACACAAGACATTTTCAGGACTTTGGCTACTTGTTTTGAGTGGTTTATAATTTGACTATTGTAACTTTCTTCCCTTAGAAAAAAGCGTGGGAAGCTAAAAGTCTATTGTACCATTCTGAACTGAGTAATGAAAGTTCATAAAAACATTCGGTTTCAATTACATTTCTCTGATCAAATTGGTTTTGTTTCTTCTATAAATATAGAAAAATACAAACTCTCATTTAAAATTGCCTCTCTCAGCTTAAGAGTTTCCTGTGAATCATCTAGTTCTGGCCTTTATAGCTTCCAGTGGTCTTTTCTTTCATGAAAATTATATATTTCCTATGATGATGGGCTTCAAGTCTAACTAGATGGGAAACTCACAAAAGCAGAGTAACATGAGAAACATGCAAGCAAGTCAAAGGAAGAGTGAGAAAGGAAACGGAGAGACAGCACTCTGGACTCGGGTTCGTTATCTTCAGAAAAGGAACTGGGTTGGCAGCTGCACGGAGAATGATCCAACGATCTGAGAGTACCAAGGGTTTCCAAGATGTCAAGCACACACCACAGGCTCTCGGGTTCCTCGACTCTTGCATCCACAACAAGGGCACACCTGGATGCTCCATGGAGGGAGTCAGCTCTCATGTATACCTTCATTTCTGTTATTGTGCACTATGCTGTGGTCCACAAAACCATAAGGGCCATTTAACTGATGTGACATCAGCACAATTATCTGTAGATGTAATGGTTTGTAGCATCACTGACTAGTTGCATTTGATAATGCATGGACTATATAAAATTCCTCTGATATTAATGACAATTTTCTCAGCCTTCTTTCTACAGAAATTCAGAATGAAAATCTGTTCAAATAAGGCACAAAGGAAGGATTTGGCTTCCCATCTCTTATGTTTCCTTAAAGAGAAAGGGAAAGAAAATTTAATTCTAAAATAATTTTTCAAAGGGTGATGTGGCAACTTCTAAATTGTTTATACAAATTATACATACACAAATAAAATACTTACTACTTATGCAGAGTAAGCATTCCTGTGCACATATGTCTCCCACTTGGGGACTGATTCCATATTTCTGCATTTGATTCCTTTGTTAACAAATGCAGATTTTCCTTATAATTAAACTGACCATTTAAAGTTCTGAATTATATGATCATGTCAAGAGTTGCTGCAATTTATCCTCAATTATCAGGTATATACAGTAGAATAGAGCTGTTAGCAAAGGAGTAAGATAACAAAAACCCCCAAAACTATAAAGAAACACAATAATGATGAATCCTTACCCTCAATTATTTTTATGCTGATGACTGATCTGAACGGGTCATCTGGTGAATGAAGTGTCCCTCATCTAGTAAAATTTTAAAGGTTTAAGCTTTCCAAGAATTCTCCTTTAGCACTGATTAACCTGGAAATGATGTTTGAAGAGCACATATAACACCAAGTGTACACTACACCTTTTTTTTAATGGGAACACAAAATCAATTTCCAGGTTTGAATTTCAGTATAGGCTATTAATAAGTATTGCCTCCAGGGGGGAAAAATGTATTACTTTGGAAATAGTAAGATTTCCCTTGGGCTGATATGGGAAATGATAGGCTTTTTAAAGGTCTAGATTATTTTTTTAACTAGCTTAAAAAAAAAAGAAGTAAAATTAGGCAACACTAGGTACACTGCACTTTGATACAACCAACAAAACATTTTCACTAGTGATGAGTGAAACCCACTCAGTGAGCCTCTGAGTAACACTCGGAAAAAGAAAGTTTCTTCCAGTCTCCCTCATTACCTGCTTCTCTTCCTCTCAGTTAGCACTAGACCATTTCTCTTCTAGGGCTGGCTGCAGCATGGATGGGTGTCCAAAGCCTAGAACTTTGTGGAGGTCTTACTTTAAAAGCTGTCTCAAAACAAACCTGCATCAGAAACAAATCCACACTTTTTCTGAAACATCCTGAGTGATTGTGGAGCTCTGATCTTGCGGACTTGCCTGGATTATTCTCAACAAAAAAAATGCATAAAAATAGTGGGCAAACTTGGCTCTCAATGCCTGTGTCGACTTTGGCTTCTGTGTTCTGTACGTATCACTGACATAGCAATAAAGTACCTGGCAGCTGTGGAAACTGAGGCAGTCTCTGGCCAACAACATCTTAGGTTGTTTGGCCATTCTCGTTCAATGCTTGAGCCTGTCAGATGACATATGAAGAGGTACCACAAAAGTTCTTAGTGGATCACAGTTCCAATCCCCTGGACTGGTGACTGAGGATGTTTTGCTTGAAAGAGCACACTAAAGAGCAGAAAATGAAAGGGGAAAAAAAAGGGAAAAAATGCCACTCTCCCTCTTCAGGGTTTCTTTTTGCTGAGCCACAAGAAAAAAACAAACCTCATGATGGTGTTTAGATGTGAAAATACTGAAAAACTGGACATAAGTAAATCCAAAGGAATTGAAAGACATTCTTTCAGCCCATGTAGAAGTGAAGGATACTAGAGTAAATTTCTGCCATTTTACTCTTTTATAGCCATCAGGCACATCAAGAGATTGCACAGAAGGCGAGTAAAAGCCATCCAGTCTGTCTGTTTACCACTGCTCTTCCCCTTGATATATTCCTCAGCCTCTATCATTCCTCCCCTGAGAACTGCTGGCACCAACACATCATTCCTCCTCTGCCTTAGAGGACAGATCTGCAGCCTCTGAGAAGCTGTGCTAGTGCTGATCTATTCATCATCTGGCAGACAAGGCAATTCCATTACCAATATCCATCTCAATGACAAAGTGCATCTTTTACATGTCTGGTCTCAAACCACATAGATCTAAGTATTATTCTGGGTTCCTTTTCCTGGCAATGAAAATCACTGACCTAGTGCAAGTTGTGTTTATTGCCTACCTTCTTTCAAGCAGCTGGATTGACAGAAGTTTTGCCTTAAAAACATCCTGTATGCTTTGGTGATAAGCACACTGCTTTGGCTGAATTAAGAGAACTAATAACTATGTTCAGCTTTCCACATGCCAACAAAAAATAAAACTAAATTGACCTTTGAAATCTGAAGCTGCATTTTAAAAGATCAGGATTTTAAAATTAGGCTAACAATATTTGGAAAGCACCCTTCCAAGTTATTGGAGCTCTACACTTAACTATACATTATTATTGTTGTTTAAGTAAGAAAAGTAATCCAGTGAAAATTAAATGAGCAGTTTCCATGTGAAGGTCTCTCGGCATTATTAGGATTCACAGTACAAAGTGTCATGCTGCTTCATAATAAATTAATATGAATAAGGTAGTAAATATCTACTGCCTTTATAACTGAGAAAACATTTTGTATTACCAATGCTTCTGGAACAGACTGACTGATTTTCCCCCTTAAATACACAGCCACAGGTTAAATGCTCCAGCATTTTCCAGTCACATAATTTATCCTCCTGTACTTTGGCAGGCAAAATAACCCTGATTAAATTAATTAGTGTCTTCAACTACTGTTATGCTCAATAGTAACCTTCAAACATTGCATGTTCCGAAGATATATCCTTAAGTGCAGTAATTGTAGGCATTGGTTCATTAGCAAGTATGATCAACATGGGTTATCAAAAACATTTTTCATGCATAACAAATGGAGCAAATTACTAAACAATAAAAAAAATTTTAAGATCTACAGCAGGTCCATCTACACAATGTAATATTTATTAATATAATCAGAAGTAGATTTATAACTTAACTTTCCATCTTCTTTTCTGTAAAGGAGACCCAGGATACTCTGCTGTTTCCTGCAGAAAGTTTGTGGCCTGGCTGGCAAAATGTCAGATGAAATNCAGTATTAAATGAACACAACTCAAGTACACTTTTAGAATCATCATAATTTGAAGAAAACAACACAGGGATGCTCAAGGAACATGATACCTACATAGTTGCATTTTTTCCCTCAAAGGCTAAAACAACACAGCATTTAATTTATTTTCTCCTTTTTGGGGAATAGAAATCCCATGACTTTCAATAGTTTCTTGACAAAGAAATATGAATATTGTCATCAGATTTCCACTGGAAGCTTCTGCTGTCTTGTATGATAGGCAGAGTTGCAGTGTTTTTTCTTTTCTCCATATGAACTGCAAGTCTGGTACACTTACTTCTCTACAGATATTACACTAACAGGACAACTCTTGCTAGATGTTGATGAACTAACCTATGATTGATGACAGTTCTAAGCTGCACAAGTGCACAAGTATTTTTTCTTAAGTAAAAACTATTTACCCACGGACAAGAATAGAAATAATGAATAATGGGGGGATTGACCCTACTTTCTCTGGGATCAAGGGCAAAATACTGACTGATTTCCAAACGGACAATTTCATACGCAAGACCTGCTACAAATTCACTTTATATTTGAAGATCCCAGCAAAGAAAAATGAGGTTCAATTATGCTGAACTAGTCAAATCAGCTCTATTTGCCAGTTTGAACATACTTTTTAACTTTGTGATTGTGGTCTATATGTTTTGGAGATGGCCACATTTCTACAAAGTTACATTAGATTACTGGGTAGTTCATGGGAAATTAACCTAAAAATGCATATTTTAAAATAAAAATATTTTACTATATAGTATTATAAACATGCATTAAATAAAGCCAGCTATAAGGAAAATGAACTAAATGTAAGTCCTTTACTTTGACTTTTTCTGTTAAAAAGTTTTGATTTATGACTTCTGTTCTAAGATCTTTGTGAATGCTCACAAATGAGAATGTTTTACATATTATTATAACATGCTCCCTAAGGGGAAAAACACTTCCTTTGCAGAGAATACTAAAATTAATTTGAAAAGAAAAATCATGAGAAGAAAATCAACAATGACCTGATCATGCAAGCTCTCCTCATGTGACATTTACTGCATGGCCTCTGTAAGCCTGGCCACCCGGGTAAGTGCTTAGAAGACTAGATCACTTCACACTGGCCTTTCACATCATATTTGGTTAGCCAGGATAAATTTGATGGAATTAAGCTCTTGAAAGTTATCCCCAGCACAGCTACATATTTACATTTGGGCTTGATAATTTTTCACCAATGCCTTGACCCATTTTACATCGTCCCTTAGGCTTTACACTGCTGCAAGGGCAGGGCAGTGGTCCTTGAACCCAACTCCCTCTATCCAGCTTAAGTATCAGACAAGAATAGCAAGGCATAGGAATGCAGATGAAACTAGAGAAAATATACGGTCTGCCATGTCAGTGTTAATCCTTTTTAATATTCCACTTCCCACCAGAGAGGATTTAATTGTTTCTTAAAAGGTTCTAAGGCATCTGAATGAGCAAACCTGTCTAACAGAGCAGACATTTATTTGAAAAAATCCCTGTAATAAATATTGATCTATCATAGTCGTAGATCATTCTGGAGTCACAGCAATCTCTCCTTGCCTAATTAAACTGTACTAATATGAAAACGCGGGCCAAGCCCATAAGGCACAACAGATCTGAGGGAGTGTGTAAGTGCCTGGAAGCTGTGAGGTCTGGGAAGAGAGGCAGAAAGGCACAGAAACTGTGCTGCATGCTAATGAACTCCACCAGATCGTAATGCATACAAACGCAATTTAAATTTCCTTCCACATCTTCACCCTCAGATTGTTCTAACTGACCTTCAGCCATGAGATAAGCAGCCATGCAGAGGTGGGGATGGCACCAGAGAGGCGACAAAAGGTGAAAGACTACTCCCTGCCAGCTCACTTCTCCCAGGATTTGAAGGTTGCATCAGTCACGAAGCCAAATTTGAAGGGGTAATCAAAATGTCATTTGATTCACTTCCCCATGGCATTTTAACTTTTATCTGGTAAGCCTTCATGGATTAGGACTGGCAACAATGTTTTAGCAATCACAAAATACACATTTCCACAACCATGTGGCAACACTTAAAAGCATTTCACTCCCACCTGACATGGAGCTTTGTTAGAGGTGGCAGGCAGTATTTCACCACCTTGGCTTATGCTTTGGACAGACACTCAGCTTCCTACAGAGGTTTAAGTCTAATGGAAGTCAGACGATTTACTGCCAACCCTAGCACTGCGGAGACTTGCATGGAAACCACAGGAGAGAATGGCTAAGTTTTATTTCAAGTGGTGTCACAGCAACCCAGCAGTGTTGCACATTATCATAATGGAAACCTGTTACAAACAATAGTTGGCATTTCCCTTTATCTGTCTAGAGATGGGATCTACAAATTGCAATCCTTCAATAGCACTCCAGTGCTACCCTAACATCTAACTGGGTAGATCTGGAGAGACCCTTCTGTGTTCAGTAAAATTCCTAATACCTTACACTTGTTCAAAGCAGAATTTGTCAAAGTGTTTTGTTAATCACAGTGTAAAATAAACTGCTGGCCGTGGGGTTTTTCTTTGTTGTTTGTGTTGTTTTGGGTTTTTTTTAAATAAGTGGTAACAGACAGCTGCTCCCAGCGAGCATCCAAAGCCCTGCTACTCCACAATTAAATCAACTGAAAAGTATTTGATTGTCTATTTACCAGTATTTGCATATTTGAAGAGCTTTTTCCCATGAAGATGTATGCAGGTGTTCCCTTTCATAGAAAGGTCCACACGTGTTTGGGGCTTTTTTAATACATCTCAGGAATCTGGAGTTACAGAATTTTGCAAACAGCTAATCTCAGCTTTTCATCTTTGCTGTTATTTTCAAATCAATTTGAGTGATTCCTGCAGTGTTTACTTTCTAACATCTGGCTAGTAGCTTCCTTGAAAAGAGTTGGTGGCCTCATTTTGAATTTTAATGAAGACCACGCAGCATAAATCACTGTTGTTAGATTCCCTACTGGCACACTTGGCAGAGCAGTCCTCAACGAGAAGCTGAGGCAAGACAAAAAGAATTAAATCCCATTACATCACTGCAATTGAATAATCCAGACCATGGGTTGTCCACAGCATCTGAGTGTGACTGCCACAGTCAGTCTTTACAAAGTTGAGGGGCAAAGTTAAGAAGTAAAATTTAGATCTCTTGATTTATGATATATCATGTGCTTTATAGTCACTTAGAAAGACATGATTGGGTTTTTTCCCATCTCTAAGAAATGCAAAATACCACACTGGGATTTGATTTGCATGAGGGAGTATTTTTAAACAGATAGTACTGAACTGCTTTGTCAAAGTACCTGCTACTGTACTCTTGCATTCCTAACAGACAGTCAAAGCATAGACTGAGACAAGGGAAAAAACCTGAGATATAGTACACTAGACAAGTGAGTCAGATTCTACTTGCTTAGGTCTCAGGTCTTTTATTTCATGCTGTGCTCTAAATTCAGCATGGGAGAGAGGCCCTACCGTAGGTCTTGGTGTGGTTTACATGGCAGCTTCAAAATAGGGGAAGCTCAGGTCTGTTAGAGACATCCTGAAAATACAGAGAATGTGTAATCTGTAAAGCAGATTTTCTTATCCCTACAGATGCATTAATTTATGTAAAATATAGCAGTGTGGGTAATGATCTGGCTTGTCATCCTACTGGTTCTGTAGAGTTAATGTACTGTTAATCATTTTCATAAAATGATCACTACCCATGGTCTTCAAACTAAGAAAGCTCTTGCCCTGCATGAAGTATACTCTGCTTATCCTCCACTGACAGTGAGAGATCTGAAGGTTGCTGAGTTCATCTCACATTGAGGGATTCATTTTTCACAGTCAACAGAGAAGTCCCTGAAATTTAAACTCCAAGCAAGATCTTAGAGCAAAATAGAAACTTATGTCCAACATGAAGAAATAAGACCTAAAACCATTACAGAAGTATTCATCCTGACTTTAGTATATGGTCATTTACTGCACAACAGTGAACATGGGCATTGTGAATGCCATCTACTAGCAAAAAAAAAGACAAGTGAGAGTAACTTCCAAAATAGGGAAAGGGTAAGAAACATGATGTGGATTTTTAGTGTGTTTGGTTGTTTGGATTTTTTTTCTTAATAGCTCATTCAAAGTTTTTCAATACAGTAGCTATGCATGCTACAATGCTGAATTTTATGTAGAAACTTTGGTGGGAATGGATTTTGAATGGGAACAATATTACTACACCTTAATTTTGTATTGGAAAAGGCTAACATTTGAAAATAATAACAATTTAAAAGACACCAGGAATAACAAAAAAATATGAATAGAGCTGCAAGACTGAGGTTTCCTGTACTTTCCTATTTTTCTGGAGGGTAAGCCTTCTGAGGAGCAGCCGAAGTCACTTGATTTGTTCAGCCTGGAGAGGAGCCTGAGAGGAAACCTCCTTGCAGTTACATCTTCCTTGTGAGGGGAAGAGGAGGGGAGGCACTGATCTCTCCTCTGTGGTGACCAGTGACAGGACTCAAAGGAATGGGCATGAAGCTGAGTCAAGGGAGGTTCAGGCTAGATATCAGGAAAAGCTTTTTCAGCCAGAGGGTGACAGGGTACTGGATCAGGCTCCCCAGAAAAGTAGTCACAGCACCAAGCCTGACAGAGTTCAAAGAGCATTTGGAAAACAATCCCAGGCATATGGTGTGATTCTTGGGGTGTCCTGCAAAGCGCTGGGAGTTGGACTAAATGATCCTCATGGGTCATTTCCAATTCAGCACATTCTACGATTCTTCTATTTCAAAAATTACTATTAGGATTTTTAAAAATATTTGGTAAGAATACCACTGACATTAAAAATTGAAAAAAAATCAAACTCTGTTATTGTGCCATCAGCTCCAGCAACTGTGATTCCAAGCTTTATGCAGCCATTTGTCATTTGACCACAAATAGTGGACAATATCTGTTCTGTCAACTGCACTTAAAAAATAGTGCCTGTTGCCATAGTACTATAGCAAGGCAGATCCACAGAAGCTGTATCTCTGCTGGTTTCTGAAGAAAACATTGTTTGAAAATATGTTCTCTATTTCCCCCTCAATTATTATTGATGAAATGTTTTATTGTGTCCAGTCCACAGCCAACAAACAACCACATTACCTAGGCCATCTAACAAAAACAATTGGTCTAATATTGCTGTAATACCTTTTAAGAGTGTCCCATCTTTGCAAGTGAGTAACCAACATAGGATAGCACAGGGAGTAACATTTGGTGGGGTTCAGCAAGGATCTTGTCTAAATATAATTTGAATATAGCTTAGGTTAAGTTAACAAACACTGACAGAGACATCAATCTGCTCAAAAGTAAGAAGAACAAAAAAGCTGGAAGTGACAGAAGTTGTCTCCAACATATTTAATAGCAGAGGGAAGCTAGAAGTGAAAGGAAAGCATCATTAGTGAGCAGAGTCATCTCTGACCACAGCTCTTCTTAAACTCATCTCTTAAAAAGCAAATATTTCATTTTTGTCAGCTGTGGTGTGGCTACAAGAAAGGCAGCAAACTTGGAAGAACCAATATTGACACGATGCTATTCACATTTTACCTCTAAATTACCATGAGAAATAGGAAGACTCTAGTAAGAACAGCATGGGTAAAGAAAGAAAAGTGTCACCTAGGATGAACATCAGCCTCTCTGAAGACTGGAAAACGTCTGTTAATTTGCTTGCTAATTTGAAAACTCAGCATTTCACTCACTTCAGGAAAGCAGAAGGGAATGGCATACAATGGTTAAGGTAAGCTCAAGAAATAAAACATCAGGAAAATGGGAAAAATAGTTTCAAATGTTAGTGTCACAGAAAAAAAAAGCCTCTGATCTATGCTTTGTCCATGCAAAACCTGCCCTTGCAGGGTCACCAAGGCTATCTCTGAAACATGGCAGTAAACCCCTGCTAACTCAGCTGTGGCAAAGCTAAATACTGATGTGGTGAGTCCTTCCTGATGGTCTTCTGAGAGGCCCATCATTGCTGAGATCACTCTGCTCCGAGGGACTGAAGTCTGGGGCTGCACCTGCACCGGGCTGCATTACACTGGGTAGAGGTATGAGCTCATCTGCAGCTGCCAGGGTAGCTCTACAAAGGGCTGCCTCATACCACCACTCATTCACTTCCTATAGTGAAGGAAAGCTTTTAGGGTGGCCCTTTCTTTTAATATTTTGTGACTACAAGTCAAGACAAGAAGAGAGAAAGCATGAATTCTGTCAGGACTGGAATACTGCCCTGTGCTGAATATACCACACTACTATACATCTCCCCTGTAGAGCTGCAGGCACTGTGTTAAAAACTCATTTGATTCTCAGAGCACTCTAGGAACATCTGAAAGATACATGAGAAGACAAGTAATTTCAGAGATGCCCGGCTGTCTCCAACATCAGTAGAAAAACAGACTCCACCTGGGAATGGACTGAAAGCTGGAGAAGCATCAACTCTGCCAATGTATAACACGCTGTGTGAAACTCAAAAAAGTAGAGACCATAAACGAAAGTAATTCTCTAATTTTTTTCCAGATTCTCTGCAAAAGAACTCGATTCCTTGGCTCAGAATTTGCTTTGAATTTAATGCAATTTAATTACAAAGGGAGCACACAGGCCTTGAAACAGTCCAGAAGTCATAACAATACCTCTTTAGGTAAGTACAACTCTAACACATGATTGTGTTATACTTTTCAATGGACTGAATAGTAAGTCTATAATGATTGAGGAATTCTGAATGCTTTGCATTGCCTCTTTTCAGTGACTACTGTCTATAAATGGTTATGGAGAACCCACAACCCATGCTGATCAGCACAGCACAGTAAACAGGTTTACTCCACTCAATGGCTCATAACAGATTAATACTATCAGATCCTCCTATTCAACACAAAATGAGAATGTTGGCAAGGTCTCTTTACACATGATAATTCCCTACTTGATATACAATGACATTATCCCATCAAAGCTGAACACAAAACGTGATTCTTGTTATAATTACAGGCTTTAACAGTTACAGAGAGTTGTTAGGGGCAGAGCAACTAGTCCTACTAGAGACTCCTTAGGAATATAACTGGTGCAGTCAGACTATTTGTGCAGATGGTGCAACAATCAAAGAAGCCAATCCCTACTTTTTAAAGAGTTGCTTAAATAATACACCATCTCCAGCTGAATTTCTTTTTGGTGACTTCAATGTCTTTCATGTGTTACGTTGAAAGGTGACATGTTTTCATCTGATTCAGCAATTCACATTGTAGGACATAATAAAAAACCAAATTAAATACCATTTCAAGTTAGGGTTTTTTTCTAATATAGAGTGGATTGAAATGCAATAAAAATGGAATTATTTAAACAGTGGACAGGAAGATTAAAACTTATGAAGTTTCTTCAAAATGTTAAATATATGAAAGCCTAATTTGTACTGAAAAATATTTAAATCTTCCATGTCTAATGAACTTTTAGAATTTGAGCTTTGCAGCTAGTAATGATAAGTTTGAAAAAATCAATAGGACTAAACAAATTATTACGAATAATGCCATTAAATTATTAGTTTGAGACAAGCATTAAATCCTATCCTGAGATATTCTTGAAGGCTTGTCTTCTATACCTATTTAAAGTACTGGTCATATAGAAAATAATTTTATATTAATTTTTTAAGTTTGTCTAAGTGCTATGCAAGTTCTGGAAGACCAGAAAAACTTCAGACATAGCCTGAGGTTAAGAAAGTATGCTAGATGGCCACAATACTCATGACAGGATGTGCATTGCATGTCCCAAAGCCTTAGGATCAGAAGAAAGACTCCTCTAGCTTGTGCTCTTTTAGGGCTCTGTCAAACTTCATCCCATTTATTTCCCAGAGGTTCAACATTGATGTCAGCAAAAACACATGACATGAACATACATTAAAAAAGATAAAAGCAAGGCTTCTCTCCTCCCTGCTTTAAACTTTTTCTAGTCTGTCTTGTCAGTCCCTGTGTCTGAGACAGTTTTCATTAAGCCGATTTCCTCACACTTACTGTGATCCAGGAAACTTCAGTCTTCTCCTGATGGTCTTTTGAAAGAACTCATTGAGGACTGGCATACCAATCCAGTTAATTGATACAGACATGGATGTTAATAAACAACCTTTTATAGCAGAGTTTAGTGTTTCTGATTGGGATAGAAAAACTTTCTTCACAGTAGTCAGTAAAATGCCAGATTTTGGATCTGAGTCCAGAGGAGTGTTGATAACATCCCAGTGTTTTGGCTACCACTGAGCAGTGCCCACATAGCATCAAACCTTTCTTTTGCTCCACTCCATCCACGAGTGAGTAGGCTGGAGTGGACAATAACTTGAGAGGAGACAAAGCTAGGACATAACATAAGTTGGCCAAAAGCATATTCCATACTATATAATACCATGCTTAGCAACAGAAGTTGGAGTAGAGGAAGAAGGTGGGGTTTTTAGTTACCAAGGTGGTGGCTGTTCAAAGACTGGTGGGGCATTGGTCTGCCTGGGTGAGGTCCTGAACAATTTCCTTCACTTTACCTGTTGATTTTGTTTTGGCTTTGGCTGTTTTTTGTTTTTGTCTTTTGTTTCCATCACCTGTTAATTCATCTTTATTTGGATGCATGAGTTTTATTACTTTTGCTCTATCCAGTCTCTCAGGGGTGAGGGAGATACTCAATCCACCATAAAGAGCTTACAAGACGTAGAAAAGCTTGTTTGTGTCTCAGGACATGGGAGCCAAAGCTGGGATCAGTCTTTTCTCCAGAAGAGATACAAAACTGTCACAAAACTGGTTCAACTTCCAAAAGCTGCCTTTGGCAGTGAGGAGTTGACTTCCAAATGAAAGTTTCCATAGTTCACTGGAATAACTCAGAGACTACACAGCCTAAGAATATGGTTAATTTCTTTAGAATAGGATTTTTTGCTTGGTTTTCAGGGGCGTTTGTGACGGATTTTTTGTTTTAAATAAAACCCCAAGCTTTCCAGAGTTCTGACAGGCAGAATGTCCCACACACAGCTATGCAGGGGATGGGGACATAGGGATACAGGACAGTGACTCGTCTCACTATTACAGACACGTGTTCAAGTACTGAAATACATAAAATTGCAACATCGAATTAATACCAAAATTCACATAAATTTGTTTCTGAATTGGTTAATATTTTAATTTTTTTTACACTTAATTTTCTGTTGTATTAGCAAATAGTTTTGAATCAGACTAAATTCCAAGCAGTTGAAAAGCCAGGAACTAGAAGTCATGTCCTTACACATAGGAGTGTAAATCCAATCTGTGCTGTAAATCCAAGTCACCCGGAGCACTGCTTTTCTTCTCAACTCTAGGAACAGATTGCCACCAGCAACTACAACCCAAAACTAACCACCTTGTCTAACTGGTAGGGCCATCTAGGAGTTTGAAGCAAAAGCATGAACCTTTGTTACAGAATTATTCAGCTTTCTATTTGTGACTATTACTGATCAAAGTGCTTAACTTCCCTACCCTCATAGGGACTGTGAGTTACTATGGGATATTCACAGCAGTCTACAGTCAGAATCACCTGGATTTGCAGCCAGCACTGATGCCTCAGGGGTTTTTTGATTTTTGATTTTTTCATTTTTATAAATTTTAGAAGTACTCATAACTGTAGTGAAAATGCAGATCTAGTGTGTTAATATCATTAACAGCTTAAGTTCAATGTTTATATATTCTAACCCCTATCCCATATCAATGCCTAAAATTGCATTAGTTATGCAGACTTCTTTTCAAGGTAGAAGGCTGAATAACATCTTAAAGCCTTCTCCACGTGACAAAAACTAAGGCAGAGTGACCTCAACACCAGAACACTGGAAAACCTCAAATGTGTGCTGAGGAAGACGAAGATGATGAAAAGAGGGTCCCACTGTCCCCCAGACTCAAATCCTGATGGAGTGTGCTGGGGGCCGGACATGCTGGACCAAACAGATGTGTAAAGAAAAGACTGGGTGAACAACATTATCAAAACCATGGAAACCAGGGTTCAGGAGANAGCCTTCTCCACGTGACAAAAACTAAGGCAGAGTGACCTCAACACCAGAACACTGGAAAACCTCAAATGTGTGCTGAGGAAGACGAAGATGATGAAAAGAGGGTCCCACTGTCCCCCAGACTCAAATCCTGATGGAGTGTGCTGGGGGCCGGACATGCTGGACCAAACAGATGTGTAAAGAAAAGACTGGGTGAACAACATTATCAAAACCATGGAAACCAGGGTTCAGGAGAGCACACATCATCATGTATTCCTGAAGGCCCTAAGCCTAGACATTAAAGAATCTACCATTTTATCTTATCGCACACTAACTTGGCTCAGTGTCCAGTTTCCTGCGGTCTCTCAAGGCATCACACTAATGCATCTCTTGCATCTGTCTCTAAAAAGCAGATGACAGCTGGAACTCTTCATGCTGCTGCAAGGCTGATAGCAGCAGCCACAGCAACAACTCTCATTCTACAGCTGGCAATAGGGATAATGATATGCTTTCCATTCCACTTAGTCCAGAGAAAAGGAGTGTCTCAAATCTCTTACCTGGGGTTGGTCGTATTTCTGAATAAAGTGGTATGCAATTCACTGCAAATAAAGTAATATTTTTGTATGGCAATAAAGAAGTTAAAATGTTCCCTTTCTCCCTCATTATGTGATAATTTGGTCCTTGTTCTACCTTCAAAACACTAGACAGTATTTTCTCTAGTCCAAAATCCGACCCAATTATTCCAGTGGCCTTTGGATCAAGTATTTTCTCATTATAAAGTCCAATTAAAACATTTAATGTTTCTCTCAATAACTGTGAGAAAGTAACTATGAGAAAGTAACAAAAAAAAATCCAGACAATTAAAACAAAAAAAGTCTTTAAAAAATTAAGAAAAACTGACATCTGAGAAAAATGTTGCACATGACAGAAATAAGATTTACAAAGTGGTAATGATATTCTGATTACACATTTAATATAAATCCATGATGGAAGAGATGAGAGGTAGGTCATCTAAGTGATGCTGGGCAGGGATCAAAAATAAGATCATGCTGAAGTTTACAGTTTCAGAAATCCCACACAGACAAAATGTTAGGAAAGAAAGATTGAGGAACCTCAAAAGGGACAAATTAAGAATTATAATTCTGTAAGATAACCCTTAATAAAATTACCTTTGTGAATATACCATTAGGTATGCTTAATAATCATTCTGATAAAAAGGAATGGGGATTCAAATTTCACAATGTGCTTAAAATGCTATCACTATTCATAACTAACTTAATCCCATGCCTCCAGTAGCTTCCTCACACAGGTCAAAAACCTGTTCCCATAAAGCGTGTGCTATTCTAAGACCTCTGAACTCATTGTATACACTCGTGATGCAAGGCATGTAAAAATAACCTCTCGGTAATTTTGCTGACTCAGCATCGGCAGGTACTTGTGTTTTGGCAGCAATATAAATTCATGCTAATTTTCTTTGAGATAGTGCCTAAAAAAAGCAGAAATGGAAGTCAGTGCCAGAATGATTGTCACATAAGTGCAACAACTTACTGGAAAAAAAGATGATAAGTCACTTATTAGCCCTTCTCTTGATTTTTTATTTCTACTAAGAAAACAAGGTTTTATCAGTTCTTGTATCCAAACACATAAGCTGTTACATTGTAATCCTCTCCTAAACCACTAAAATCCTAGCATCACCTCCAAAAAAGCTCACTGGTAGTCCAGAGCACCGCATGTGCTTCCCAGCTGAGAGCCTCCATAAGGACCCAGGGGCTCCCTGACCTTGTCCCACTGGGCAGCTCGACTGCTGCAGCCCTGGACCACTGGCAGCTGCAGGTCACCCTGCAGGGATACCATTCACAGCCACTGCAGCATGAGTCAGCTCAATTCACTTTTCATGTCCTAGTCTGCCTCCATTTTCTTTCTTCTAAGGTGCAAATCCTTAAAAGACACAAAACAAGTCTACTAGTCAACTAAAATTACCCTCTCCAAACACATAATGAGCTAAAATTACTCCAGTCCATATTTATTTCAGCTATCCCAGTCCCTCTCTAATACCTGAAGAATCATATTTATATCATATCCCTAAAAGTACAAACCAGACTACTTGAGATCTAAGCAAAACTAATTCCTAGACACTCAGTGATGGTACTCTGATACCACCTGAGAAATCTGGTCTTGACTTCTTGTCTTTTTTCTCTTTCTTTCATTTTAAGTAATAGGTTTTTTCTCAAGTACCCATGTCCTCTTGATGATTTGATGAATTTTGGCAAACTGCGGTTTTCAGTAAATCAGCATTAAATCCATGCCCTTTAGGATTTTATCAGTGACTCCATGAGCTCACATGGCAAGATATTAGTTGTGGTGTTGACTGGGTGTAGATCTGCTTTCACAAAGGCAATGAATGGAATGATGCACCACTTTGACCAAGTATGGAGCTGTGGGCGTTGATGACCAAAATTACCAGATCCAAAAATTCTCCACAGGTTATCTTCTGCAGGTTACTAGCAGTCCCAAACAGTAACTTTTGAAATTATAACTTTCAGAATGGAAGTTGTTAAGGCTTTTTGGGATAATGACGATTTCAGAGAATAATGACCTTTCTTGAGGAAACCTGAAGGAAGCAAGCCCACTGCTGCTGCTGCTGCTGCTGCTGCTGCGGTTGCCAAAAGGAAAATTGAACATGTCTTGCACTTTACTAAGGTCCCCTCAGGCCACAAGCAGGCTGCCAGTAATAAAGTCCTAGGCACAGGTAAGGAAGGACTCACTTAAGTCAGCAGTTGGTGTGTGCACTGATTTGTAGGTAACAGGAGGCCTCCTGGTACTGTTCAGATAGGAAACATACATATTTTTGGTAACCACAGGGCAAAGTACAAAGTACAAAGCACAAGGCTTGAGCAGTATTTTTTAGAAGGTTAGGGGTGACTAGCTACTGAACAGCTATTTAAATTAAATGGATTTCATCTAGACAAGGGTTTGAACATGCACCAAAGCAACAGGTAGAAACTGAGAGACAAAACGGCAGTGTGGAAGTCTTAGAGAAGGGCCTACAATGGCTTCCTGATCCCCCACCCCTAAACCTACTTAGCTGGTCTTTTGTGAAGCTGCTTTATGCAGTGGAAATTTTCTCACGAATTAAGAAAAGATTGGTAGGTACAGCTGCAATTTCAATGGAGCTCTTTCCAAGACACTTCACTTGCTCTGCCTCACTACCAGATGCACAGTTCCTTCTCCAGCTTATACATGTTACAATTCATTGTTTGCATTTTTTATCCTTTTGATATTAACATAAGATGGAAGTTATCATTATATGACAGAGAAAACAGAGGCACCACTGGAGTACCCCATTTAAAGTCATGTTGCCTGTTGTCTTGGCAACCACTTAATTAGTTGTGCTATTCATTTTTCACCAGCACCTGACATCATCTCTCCAAGACTTGCTATTATTAAGGAGTCTGCTAACTCAGCTGCATTACAAGATTGCAGAAAAGATCTGCTGGCATTTCCAATCTGAATCCTACTTTTCAGGAATCATAAATCATCCATAAATTGCCCAACAGCAGAATACAATGTGCACAGACACCACTGTGACAACCCGCTCCCTTAAAAAGAACATAAAAAGAGTCTTTGGATCCAGTCATGCTCCCCGCAGTATCAGTATATACATTGCTATTCATTAAACAGGGAGAAGGATTAGACCCTAAATTCTTTATGTGAAAACACATGAATGCTTTGACAAAGATAATCTCTGGGATGTCTCTCCTTTAGCATCACAAGCATAGAGCATGAAGACAGAATTGGCCACATTTCCTCCAAGCTTCCTTTTGGTAAACGAGTCCTACCCTTCACATGCTTCTGTGCGTATCCTTGGGTTATTCTGAAAAGCATATAAGCATGTGCTGAGCTGGCACTGCAACTACCATAATTAAACATGATAATTAAACAGGCATCAGTCAGCAGTCAGACCTGACTACATGAGGAGCCTTCCTCAAGAGCAAACTGTCCCTATGTGTGAGTCACACAAAGACTTCAGTTTCAAAGGGCTGAAAAAAAGGCTGTTTAATTACATTCCACAGACAACCCCATCACCTTGGATGAACACTTTCCTTGGACAAAAGGTCACCCAGTTACCTAAATTTAACAGAATTTCTAAGTTTGAGACCATAAAGGAAAACATACTTACATCTCTTTAGTATGAAAGTTCACCATTTCAGCAGATGAACACACAGAATTCAACATTTGGGTGGTATAACAGAAATCAAATATTCTGAAACATTACTAAAAAATGGCAACAAAAAGACTTTCTCTCTGACAAACAGCAGAGAGGATACAAAGGAGACTCATGTTTCTCTAATTCAACATCAGAGAACAGAGAGAAGTTAAAATAAATGACCCTCTGATCTGAACAGTGAGATTTTGAAGGAGGGGCTTCTCCACAAAACTTCAGACATGAAGTTGGACAAGAGGGATAGCTTTATGCCTGGATATTGCCTTTATTCAAGTTTCAGGCTCTCTTAATGCTCATTAAACACAGACTTTGGCAGTTTATTGTTTAAAGATTGAGCAGTGATGAAACACATTCGTTTCTGCTTGTCAGAGATGTTGATGAATTCCAGTCACATACAATTAAGCTGGAATTCAACACAATGACGGACTAAACAGCCAAGTCTAGACAAACAGAGGGAAAAAAAATCAACCAAAACACAATTCCTAGAGAAAAAATCCAAAACAATTCTACATTCTTTCTGTTGAAAAGGAGATACATAATCTTATCATATGAAAGCAAAGTATTTGCTTTATTTTCATTCATGCGGTGGTATCAGAGCATGTCATCTAAACAAGATGGTAAAAATATTAGACATATTGTAATATTTTCGCTACAGGACTTACACAGGATTTTTTTATCTCTCTGAAGTTTTAAAGTAAAACATATACCTGCCAAAAATGGGATGCATTGCATTTTGCATTCCTTGAAAATAATTCCCTCTCTGTAAAAACAAAGCAGCTAGGGTGACTGAGCAAATGAATGACTTCATGACATTTAAACTGAAATACAAGACATGTATCCTAGGCCCCAGTTTATTCCCATGTAAATAAGGAACTACATCCCTTGGCTGAAAATCTTCATGTTGTGTATTGTTGTATTAGCTCAGTGGGTTTTCAAACCAGAGGAAGAATCATAGCAGTATGCAATTGTTTTCTTAACAATAGCAATGTTTTACTCTCTATAGATATGGGGAGATACAGCAAAGAATGATTTAACTTGTGCTGCAAGAAGAAAAATTAGTTACACAAGACATTTTTGCACATTATTCAAAACCATCAGGTCAATGCTGGCCTACTAGCATGGCATTGGACCTCTTTGTCAACAGTGTACAACAAATGACTTTTGGAATGTGATGTAGTAGAAAGATATAACATTTCATAACCATTTTTCACCACTGAGGAGATACCTCTGAATCTGGAATTGGTAAAACTCATCAGTTCTAAGTTCTACAAGCCAATATGGCCACAATGATTTCACCAAGAGCAAGCTTTTCTACTCTTTGAAGGTCATATATTTTTACATGAGAACCCTGATTAATTTCATCCATATCCACTCAGCATTTGTGTTAATGAGATCATAAAACTTACAAACACTAGATTCCCATACAACCAGAATAAAACCAAATTTTATACTTCACTGAATTGGAAAACAAATGTTTCACTTTATTGTATGAATCATCTACACAAAGGACAGGCTTGAAAAAAAGGTAGCAAAGGAGTTTTAATCTTATGAGCCCTACAAATTTCTGATTTGCTCATACAAGCCAAAGAAAGTTCCTGTGAGTCAAGGCAGACCCACCTCAACTCAGCTTTTCCTACCAAAGAAAAGTCCATGCCTTTTGTGAAGAAACATGAGGCTTGAGCTGTACTTGTGTAACATCAGTTCTGGCTCTATCAAAATGTAAAGCAAACCTTTCAGATTATTTTTTTGTATGTACTCTACCTACTACAATAAGCTTGAGTCTCCAGGGCTATATAAAGAGTTGGTGTGATATAAAGAAACTGTTCAGTCAAAAAGGTGAGTTCTCAATTTTAATAAGGCCCTAAAACAAATGGGCCAGGCATTTTCAAAGTTTAATTTCTTACTTCTGCTCTAAAACTCACCTCGAACATCAGGAGAGAAGCGAGCTGAATGGCGAGACACAAAAAGTTTGAGTTCTTGATCCAAGTTGCATTCGACCAAGTTTGTGTCCCATGATCGGATTCCTAAAATTCAAAATAAAAAACACATCTATCTTGAAACACAAACACTGGAAGTTTTAATTGAGTGTGTCCCATTTGTATTCATGCTGTTTGCATATTTCTAAATGCCAAACCCAGCCTGACTTCCTTTCAAGGTACACAGCTATGTTTTAGAATGTGGTGAGTGCTCAGGACTCTGACAAAAATCAGGAAGAGCAAATCTGCCTTTCCAAAGGGTGACCACCGTCTAAGACCCCACTTTTAGGACTGCTGCTCCCGTATCCTAGTAGTCCATCTACAAAAAGTTATCAATGTCCCTGACTTGACTTTAAAATAGAAATACACAGGGTTACAGATCTGAAAGAGTGAATCACTCAAGGAAAACTTTAGTCACAACGCAGTTTAAAAAAAAAAACCACCATCAACAACAACAACAAAAAAAAAAAACAAAAAAAAAACCAAAAAACCCAACAAAAACCAGCATCACCTAGCATGTTACTAATATTAAAATATTAAGCATTAAATTTCTGCTTTCTTCATTCAAAAGCTTTGAAGCATCCCATATTTTAAAATAAAATTTAAGTGATCTTTTATTTATGAAGTGTCAAAACTCTAGTTTTGAGATTTAAAAATGCTATGCTTGATCTTTTTCTTTTAAAAACTAAACAGCACACCTCTGATTCCTACTGCTTTTTCCTCCCAACTACTTAGAAAGTGAGACACTTGACACATATATGACAAAAAAGGTATTATTCTAAAATATATTTTTAAGGATTGAAATTTGACTAGGAAAAAAAATGTCATTGCAGCAAAAGACAAGTTTCTAAAAAGACAAGTTTCTAGTTTCCCTCTGTAAGATTTGATGACTAATTAACAAAAAAGGAAGAAAAAACAAACAAAAATTAAAAAATCTCACAACACACTTGAGATTTTTCTAGAATTTTCTTGTTTTGAAATCGCTCTGAAAAATCTTCTCAACTTAAAAAAAGGATGAGGCAGTAGCACTACAGGTAAGTCCAGGCACTGTTCCAATTTTGAAAACCAAAATTAGTGATTTTCTTTTGTTGTAAAGGAACATCATTAAATTTTCACAAATTGACTGGAAGACCTAAAAGGGATTGATGGTGCAGAAGTGCCTGGTGGCCCCTTCCCACATTCTTGATCATGCCTTTGCAAGAGATTGTTGAGTTAAACCACTTTGGGGTTTCACAAGGGGATGCCTGGAGAGGTGTGTGGACAATTCCTCGCCATCAGTCTAGCACTAACACTGCTGGTAACTCTGTCAGGGTTTCAGGACGTTGTTGTCAATGCTACTGCCCATGCTACATATTCTGTTTCAAGGCAGTAGAAACATCAGGGCAGAAGCCAAGTTGAGGTAAAGAAAGAGGAGGAATAGCAGAGAAACCAGATCTACAATGCCAGTTTCCCACTGCAGCTGAGTAGGTTCTCCATGCATATATGAACATCTACATTTCAACAGTCTCTTCAAGGAGAATGCATCCAGGGCTTTTCCTTGTCAGTATACAAGTCCAGGTAGAAGCATGTTACTACTGTATTATGCTACTAGCTATTAAGTAGCTGCCATTTGAATTACCTAAAAAAATTTGAAAATACAGTCTTGTGTGTTTCATAACCATTTGAGAAAAATAACTCAGCTACAACGAGCCACCTCCACTTTCAGACTGATGCATCGTTGTTCCAAGGCATAAGTAAGCTGCTTCTGAGAGTCTCCATATTTTCTTTTATCAAAAAACTCTTGACCATATGGTGCATTTTTGGGGCAAGTTCTGGCAGACTAGTACAGCTCAACGGACTTTAATATTTTCCAGGTGTTGGAGTGTCTGAGACTACAAAAGCAAAGATGATATAATACCATACAGAAAGTGCATATGAAAACTATAACTATTAAACCAACATTGATCACAAAGCTGAAGTATGCTGAATGAATGAGTGCTGAACTTCAAGAAGCTTGAAGATAAACAGCTCACTGGCCTATGACACCAAGCTTGTGTGGAGAGACTACAAAGCTTTCTGGAGGTCAGTTAAGCAATATGGACTATGATTCAGCAATGTTGCTAATGATAGGACCTGTCCACCATCCCTAGGTGCTTTTGTTGTGAATTCAAATTTGCTGTAGGGACAAGATTCTGATTAGATGTAGTCAAAAATGCTGCGTCAGGCAACGTTCAAAATACAGGACTCAAATAGGAGGAAAAACAAAAGGAGGGGGAAAAAAACCCCTATATGCCCTACGCATACAGAAATCCAAAAAATCTCAGAACACCAAATCTCAGAAGCCAAAGCTGCAATTTGGATGGGATATCCCAAATTTGCAACTGCATGATTCAGCAGTCTGGATGCAAAAATCATGCACATACATTACAGAGTAGTATAATGGATTAAATACATGATATAACAAAATAAGGTTTGGCGTAGAACAAAGGTAAACCTGGAACTAAAATCCAAGGTCAATCCAATGATGTAGATCATTAACATCATGGACATAATTGCTGTAAACATGGCTGAACTGGAGCCATTTCTTTCTTTCTGCAGTCTTAAGGGTGCAATGCCACTAGATACAGGATTAATCAGACAGCAGGCAGGGCACACCCAGTAGCATCTGCTAAATTAGTAGAAAAATCTTGAAGCTTCCTCTTCACTCCCTTCTTCTCTTCTGGTGGACAGCAGGTTGGACTATTGTCCCCTTATGACAGTCATATCCCAAATGCAATTATTGAAAATGCTTCTTGCCATGCCATTCCCTCCCCATGATATATTAAGAAATGACTCTGCATTCCACCAGGTTGCGTAGCATCACGCCACTGATGTGTTATCAGCAGATGTTTTCTTTGACACGTTGCTCTGCAGTTTGGCGCATGAATCCACAATTTTCAGTGATGGTGCTCAGGAGATATACCAGAGAAGACAGTGAGGCAGAGTTATCAAGAACTAAAATGCATTTAAAGCTCTGTTGAGCATAAAGGTTGAAAGAGGTGGTTTTTTCCAGAATACAGCAGACTCTTCAAAGAGAAAGATATTAGCTGAGCTCATATTTGCCTTCCGTAGACAGAGCTTCAGACTGTCAGTGCTTTCATTCAGAACAATGTACCTCAAAATTTCATAAAGGATTCCTCCTAGCAGACAAAAATCTCAATCAGCTGGTCTGATAGTAGAAGCAGCAAGGTGACTTCTAATCCAAAATTATTACTTAAAAGGCAAAAATGTTCCCTCTGAACATCTAAACCTGTAAGTGGGTGTTACACTTAGGAGCAGGAGGTAGCAGTAACTGAGCTATGCAGCAGGAACTGTACAATAGAAGATGCAAGAAGAGATTGAATAGTATTTCTTCAGAAGAAGGGTATCAGCTATTTTGAGGGAAGAAATTTTAACAATTTGCTCTATAATTAAGAATTTAATTAAAATGCAGCAAATTCACTTCTGATACAACTGAACATTAGATAGAATTAAGAACGTGCAATGCTGAAGAGGCTCTGAGTGACAAAGCAGCTGCCTCAGTAGCTCTCCCTAGGAGACAATGGTAGCAGTAAAGATGAACAGGTCATGGAAGAAACTAATTAGCTGAGATAAGTAAGCCCTTTACCACAAGCAGTGTGAAAAAGAATCCAGAGAAATGGCCAACTAAAGCAACAATGGTTGAGAAAGCAACAATAGAGACAGATGAAGTCCTGACTGTACTGCTGAACCACACCTACATGACAAGGCAGCTACAATTCCCCGTTTCGGGGTCTCTTCCTCCCCTCTAACAATGGCAGGTTTCTGAAATCTTTGATTTCTCCAGCCTAGAACAAAAAATGCAGGATATAAAATCAGGTATCAACTGAGTTTAACAGACTGTAGGGTATGGCAACAATTTTCTTTGTGCTTCATTCCACTAACACTGCAACGCGGGGAGGGGTTCCCCTATCTGCATATATACTGCAATCTGTTGTATCAGAAACCACAAGGAAAACTTATAAAACTGTTATTTCACTTGTGATACCATCCTGCATGGCTGTTTAAAAGAAAAGGACAAACAAATGCGGGAACAGAGCAGCCCGCAGCCAGACAATAAGAAGGCTGAGCACTCAGGTAACAGCCTTGTTACTCATGAGTTTTCTTTATTGAAATATATATTTGTGTATGTAGAGCTTGGGTCCTGAAAAATTCTCCAGAAGAGAGAAAAGTCCCACCGCCCAAAGTTAGACACAAAGGCGCGGCTGCGCTCCTGCCCGCGCAGTCTCTGCCGCCGAGGGGGAAAACGCCCTGATCCCCGCCGGTTTGGTCTGGCTGCGGGGAACGGGGGACTGCGGACGGCAGCCGCCCCGCAGCTCCAGCCCAACCCAGCCCATCCAC
>VWZD01010696.1:198503-226528 GCA_013396695.1 Sakesphorus luctuosus
GCCTCCGCCCCGAGGCTCCGGGGCGCTGAGGCTCTGGAGAGGGGCCGCTCGCCGACGGCTCCGCAGGCGGCAGGGAGGGAGTGAAGGCGGGCGGGGAGACGGCGGCGCTTTTATACGGAGACGGTGCAGGGCAGGGACCTGGTAAGGAGAAGGAGGAGGAGGAGAAGGAGGAGGAAGGGGGGGAGCCGGCGCATCCTCCGCGCCGTCGCCGCCGCGTAGCCAGCATCCACAGCTGATGTCATCTGCGGCAAATCCTCCCCGCGGCGGCCCCCGGAAGCAGGAAGGACGCGGGGNTTTTCTTTGACACGTTGCTCTGCAGTTTGGCGCATGAATCCACAATTTTCAGTGATGGTGCTCAGGAGATATACCAGAGAAGACAGTGAGGCAGAGTTATCAAGAACTAAAATGCATTTAAAGCTCTGTTGAGCATAAAGGTTGAAAGAGGTGGTTTTTTCCAGAATACAGCAGACTCTTCAAAGAGAAAGATATTAGCTGAGCTCATATTTGCCTTCCGTAGACAGAGCTTCAGACTGTCAGTGCTTTCATTCAGAACAATGTACCTCAAAATTTCATAAAGGATTCCTCCTAGCAGACAAAAATCTCAATCAGCTGGTCTGATAGTAGAAGCAGCAAGGTGACTTCTAATCCAAAATTATTACTTAAAAGGCAAAAATGTTCCCTCTGAACATCTAAACCTGTAAGTGGGTGTTACACTTAGGAGCAGGAGGTAGCAGTAACTGAGCTATGCAGCAGGAACTGTACAATAGAAGATGCAAGAAGAGATTGAATAGTATTTCTTCAGAAGAAGGGTATCAGCTATTTTGAGGGAAGAAATTTTAACAATTTGCTCTATAATTAAGAATTTAATTAAAATGCAGCAAATTCACTTCTGATACAACTGAACATTAGATAGAATTAAGAACGTGCAATGCTGAAGAGGCTCTGAGTGACAAAGCAGCTGCCTCAGTAGCTCTCCCTAGGAGACAATGGTAGCAGTAAAGATGAACAGGTCATGGAAGAAACTAATTAGCTGAGATAAGTAAGCCCTTTACCACAAGCAGTGTGAAAAAGAATCCAGAGAAATGGCCAACTAAAGCAACAATGGTTGAGAAAGCAACAATAGAGACAGATGAAGTCCTGACTGTACTGCTGAACCACACCTACATGACAAGGCAGCTACAATTCCCCGTTTCGGGGTCTCTTCCTCCCCTCTAACAATGGCAGGTTTCTGAAATCTTTGATTTCTCCAGCCTAGAACAAAAAATGCAGGATATAAAATCAGGTATCAACTGAGTTTAACAGACTGTAGGGTATGGCAACAATTTTCTTTGTGCTTCATTCCACTAACACTGCAACGCGGGGAGGGGTTCCCCTATCTGCATATATACTGCAATCTGTTGTATCAGAAACCACAAGGAAAACTTATAAAACTGTTATTTCACTTGTGATACCATCCTGCATGGCTGTTTAAAAGAAAAGGACAAACAAATGCGGGAACAGAGCAGCCCGCAGCCAGACAATAAGAAGGCTGAGCACTCAGGTAACAGCCTTGTTACTCATGAGTTTTCTTTATTGAAATATATATTTGTGTATGTAGAGCTTGGGTCCTGAAAAATTCTCCAGAAGAGAGAAAAGTCCCACCGCCCAAAGTTAGACACAAAGGCGCGGCTGCGCTCCTGCCCGCGCAGTCTCTGCCGCCGAGGGGGAAAACGCCCTGATCCCCGCCGGTTTGGTCTGGCTGCGGGGAACGGGGGACTGCGGACGGCAGCCGCCCCGCAGCTCCAGCCCAACCCAGCCCATCCACCGCATCCCCAGCCGCCCTTTGTCCGCCCCGGGCTGCCATCGGGACCGCAGTGCGGACCGCGCCACGCCCACCCGCCGGTGTCTCCGGGCAGACGGGCTGGGCGGCAGTGCTGCGCTCCCGCCCCGGCCCTTGCGCCCCGCGATGGCGGGCGGGGGGCTCGCTGCGGCTTCTCGCTCCGCAGCCCCCGCACCCCACCGGGGAACGATGTGGGGTGGGGTACTGTGGCGGGACCCCTGGGAATGAAGTGCCGGAGACTGCGGTGTGGGATGGGTGTCCGGGGGGGGGCGATGCCGGCCGCGCCCAGGGAGGGGCTGGGTCCGGCGGGGGATGTCGCGGCGCTGCCTGCGGCGCCCAGGCTCCCGCCGCCTCACCTCGCTCGATGTTGGCTATGGCTCGCCGCAGGTGCTCCTCGGTCACCAGCTCACCGATGACCACCAGCAGGTAAAACTTGCTGTCCAGGAAGCGGTGCGAGAGGCTAGGCGAGGTGGAGGTGGGGTTGGGGATGCTGCAGGAGGGCTCCGAGTCCGCTTCCACCACTACGGTGGCCATCGCCTCCGCCCCGAGGCTCCNCAGCTGATGTCATCTGCGGCAAATCCTCCCCGCGGCGGCCCCCGGAAGCAGGAAGGACGCGGGGGGCGAATAACGCCCCGAGGGGACGCCAAGAGCTGCTCCCCACGCCCGGTGGGACCCCGGACCCGCGCAGCCCCGGCCGGCCCCGGGACCGCGCCCCTCGCGTCCCTGGCTTCCCGTGTCCGTCTGGGGCGTTACCCCGCCGGGTCGCTCACCCCGAGATCCGTCGAGGGTTCCACCCTTGAAGGAGAGCGGTTAGGACCTGCAGGTGATGCCCTGGCAGACCTGGGGAGCTCATCTGGGAAGGTCAGCATCGGGACTCCGGATGAAAATCAGTGTCTCTGCCCAAGGCCAGAGGTCCTCTGTCTTGCATCCTGCAGTAACACTGCAGCAAAATTTGAATCATACTTAAACACACACACCCCCCCAAGCAATATAAATATTGTTGCTAGCTTTGTCGTTTGAAAGCAGTTCACTTAGTAAAATATTTCAAACATAGCCTTTCTGTACATATTCAATACCCACAGATATATTGACAGACAGCAGAAAAAAAAATGGTTTTGGACAAGCTGCTGAAACCCATATTCTTAAAGCTCCAGAAGTTCAAAGGGGTTTGGGTAACTAATTTTAATCAGGCTCAAGCAACTACAGGGAGCCATGGTAGCGGAAAACCTCTACAACAACACAACTGAAGGTTTCATTCCTCTTCACATGGATGTTACATATCTGCTTCCCGAAACTCAAGACCCACTGAAGAGATACTCATCTCCTAAAAGTGTTTTGCCCTCTCTTAAAATGGGCTAGAGCAGTCAAATAAATCATCTTCTCTGAGATGTTCCATTCACTTTACTGACGTAAGCAAGGTGCTGGTTTACACTAAGCCTGTTGTTTATATGGCTGAAGTGATATGGGACAAATTTCATTGTGACCTAGGAAAGGATATAAACTTTTACAGCCTGAGTTTTAAGGTGGCCTCTGGTCCCTGACTGAGAAGAAGCTTCCTCTGTGTGAAGCTCCTTCCAGTACTGGGTGCTCAAATTCACTGCCTGCTGCTCAGAAACAGAGTGCTTGCCTGCGTGAACCAATACAGCAGCCCTGTTTAATTTGTACTTAGTTCCAGGACACAGTTGACTCATTAACATGCATTTCAGGTTGTCACTACTAAGTTGTGTTTTTTTTCTTAGTAGCCTAGAGGCTAACCTTTCAACACACAAAGGTTGAAACACCCACAGTAGAGTTTCTGGTCCATAACATTGTATCTGTCTATAGCACCTGGTGTTTTTAATATGACTACTTCCTCTGTGTAACTACAGAACTGAGAGCCTTGGTTTATATGGCATAATGCCTTTGGATGTTGCATCCCAAGTAGACTGTTTTTCTGAACTGCCATTAGTTTGAAGGTTATAGAGTATGGACAAACATTTTCACAGCCGTGTCAGGTGGCTGAGATGACACAGTAGTAAAGAGCATTAGAGCTCATTCTTCACTACAGCTGACACTGCTGATAGAACAAATGCAATGACAGAGATGCAGAAGAACTAGCAGCAGTTTTAAAGTTTGCAAGGTATTCAAAAGAGCAGCATGTTGCTTTGTGAGTACCCTTGTTGAGTACCCACTGGGACTTTACTGTTTCCTTTCTGATCCTGTCAGTTTCCATGGGGTGGTAAAGGTGCCTACTTAGAAATAATGTCCACCCACAGTGACCATGTTCTATATGACCCCCTCCTTAATAATCTATTCTAATTATAGATACCCTCAAGACTTGCCACATGGTGTCCACTGGAGAAAACCAGCTGCAGGCTTCTCCTGCTGCAATATGTAGCTTTGGCATATGCCTTTATTTATCACCAACAAGGGCAGCTAGTCTCTGAAGCATGGAAAAGGCTTGCCAAGGGTACTTGCCAACTGGTTGCAGAGCAGACTGATAATGGTTTCTGGACAGGAAGGTAAAATGATTACGTCCCTCACAAGCATAGCAGGTTGAATGTGATACTCTGAGAAATTCACACCAGTACTCAGAAGGCATTATATGTGCTTTTAAGCACTTTCTTATTTTAAGGAAAAATTAAGACATCCATAACTGAAAAGGTGCCTCTGAACTTGGAAAGTAAGAGGTGAAAAGAATGTACTTTATCAGGGAAGAAAATGCTTGAAGTAGCCTGTTCAAGTAGTCCTCTATTTTATACAGGACTGTAAAATATTATGCAGCTAGAACACAGTATGAAAACAGGTGAGCTGTTACAGTCAAACTGACTTGTGATGGGGAGATGTGTCACACATTAAAACACTAAAGACAAGAGATTTTCTTTGGAAGACAATGGCCTTGTGCTAAATTCTTCAAGGGATGCAAACCTCTGCCCTTGACTATTCACAACCATATGCCACACCATCTCACATGGAGGGTAGACAAGAAAAAGTGCTTTAACCTCCTGAACATGTCTCTGAGGAAGCTGCAGTGTCCCAGTTCCATGGCCAGTGTTCACACTGTGACTTGCCCTGTTGGTATCTCAGTCAGGTAAATTTGTTTGTCATCATCTTTCCTTATCTGGAAGCCCATTTATATTGTGCAGTATGGAGTATAACATCAGGTCTGCTACTGGGTGAAATGTGGAGATGTGCTGCATAAAGCCGACTTAGTATCCTGTGATGTGACCATTGCTGTTTGAAAGTGATACTGGCTGACTTGCTGCAGCTAAATCACATAAATACTCCCCTTCAATAGAAGAAACAGCAAAATTTGTGGATTATGGAATATGTCTTGCTGTTTCAAAGAGACACTGATTGAGACTGTCAGCTATTTGGCTTCTGTTAAGTTTGGTTTTATTGTTTTAGTATGTTCAAATTGGAGTCGCACCACTGAATATGTTCAAACATTACATGTAGAGCTGTATTTTTTGGATCTAGTGTTTTTTAAAGCAAAGAGGCAGTTTTAAATAAAGTGCTTGAAGTCTAAAACTTTATTCTTGGGTGTATGTGCCATTTGTTACTCACTAATATTCAGGTTTCATTCAAGTCCTGATTTTAAATGAGGTTTCAGTGATGTCCAAACCCTTAAGGCTAGCCATTTGTCTGAGGCCAAATATTAGTACTAGCATAAAAGAAATACATACCCATAAGGATTACTTCAGACCAATTGACATTCAGACTGGGGAATGGGAGGGTGGAAAGCAGTGCTGCAGAAAAGGACTGGAGGTGAACAAGAGTCAGCAGTGCCCTGGCAGCCAGAAGTGTCCTGGGGGGCATCCGGCAAAGCATTGCCATCTGGTTGAGGGAGGGGATTGTCCAGCTCTGCTGTGCACTGGGGTGGTCTCACCTTGATTATTGTGTGCAGTTTGGGGCAGTTCAATATAAGAAAGATACTAAGCTCTTAGAGAGTGTCCAAAGGAGGGCAATGAATGTGGTGAAAGGCCTTGAGGGGAAACCATAAGAGGAGCAGCTGAGGGAACTTGTTCTGTTTAGCCTGGAGAAGAGGAGGCTGAGAGAAGACCTTGTTGCAGTTAAAATGTCTTTTTGAGGAGGAGGGGCAGACACTGATCTGTCCTCTCTGGTGACCAGTGTCAGGACCTGAGGGAATGGCATGAAACTGTGTCAGGGGAGGCTTAGGTTGGATAGTGGGAAAAGGTGCTTCCCCCAGAGGGTATTTGGGCCCTGGAACAGGCTCCCTAGGGAAGTGGTCACAGCACCAAGCCTGACAGTGCAAGAAACGTTTGGACGATACTCTCAGCCACATGGTGTGACTCTTGAAGTGAGTGGTCCTGTGCAGGGCCAAGAGATGGACTCCATAATCGTTGCAGGTCCCTTCCAACTCAGGATATTCTATGATTCTTTAAATGTAAGAATAAGTGTCTCAGAAGGCTGTCATCACTGAGAAAATTTCCAATCTGAGGACTACACACTGTGTCATAAAGTGCTTTCCTAAAGTGGGTAGGATTTCATAGGGATAGGGAGGAAGGCCTAACTTCTAGAGATGGAGCTTTGCCAGCCTACACCAAAGGTAACAGAATCACAGAAGAGCTGACAGCGTAAGGGCCTGTGGAGGTCATCTTGTCTAATCCTGCCCAAGCAGACCCACTTACAGTACATTTCTGAGAGCTGTGTTCAGTGGGGTTTGAGTATCTCCATGGATGGTAACTCCACCACCGCTCTTGGTAACCTGTGCCAGTGCTCCATCAGTCTCACTGTGTTTCCTGATGCATGATGAAGTAAAGAATATGCCATCAGTATTACAGTAGATAATACCTGTAACATTCCATTCCTTACGTGATGCCTTCCCAACGTGACCATAACTCTCAATACTCCCATTCTCCAATGTGTGACCTCACATTCCCTATTTCTTGCCATCAGCAGCTCTACCCTCCCCACATGGCCCAGCCTTTACCTCTTTTAGGGCAACTCAGTGTGCAGGAGCAGCACAGGTGCAGAGGGACAGTCAGGATGTCACCATGACCCCACCACAGCAGAAGTGTCACCTTGCAGCCACTGGCCATGATATGATTAGTCATGAGCCCTTCATGTCCCGTCAAACATCTGGATGTGGGGTTCATGAATACAATTACTCTTGCCTTTCCCACCTTTTTTTAGGCAGAGAAGCATCCTCATCTCTAATATCCTCAAGCAGGCATTGGCAGATGAGCTTCTCGTGCAGCAGTGATATGGCAAAAGCCCGGGTCCCTGAGAGAGCTGTACCTGAATGAGCAGCCAGAGATTTGGACTCCATGAGACACTCTTTAAGAGGGGAAATACTTTATGTTTTAAGATGGCAGGCTTTATTTTGAACTATATAGAAAATAAAAATTACTCATCATTCAGGTATTTTAAATTATGTTAACTTCAATTTTAATGATTACTTTTTAAATTGCAAAGGAGAGAAAATTTTTATTTTCTCATGGTGAAATATCCATTTCAATTGGTATTTCATCTGTTTCCTACTCTTCCCACTTTCCTACAGAAAAAGTGAAGTTAAATATTTTTTTAAAAAAGTGAAGAAAACAACACCATTGCTTTTAAAAATAGCATTTTCTCTCACTTTCAGCTTTCTATCTTGAAGTGAGAGAAAAATAACACCAAGTAACATTTTGCTTTAGTTCCTAGTTGAAAAAGTTAATTATTTTTTATAAGAGTAATTTCCTTCTATTTTGTGGAAAAAGAAGTTCGATGTAAAAAAAGAAAAAAATAGTTTATTTAACTGCAATGAGGATTAATTGAAAAAAATCCTCTTGACTATTAAAAAGAGACAAATTAGAAAATAATGATTTTTGCATAATTTTATCCTGAAATTTGCTATGAAAAGAACACATAGCTTTACATGATGATAAAATGATTGCTTCTCCACTCTTGAAGGCAAAATAGAGAGTTACTAAATACTTATATTATATTTACTAAATAGGATGAAACTTAAAATTCAATAATAAATGATTATAAAAACATTGAAGGCAATGTCAACCATTGTGCCACAAAGCTAGATGGATAAATAAAACATTACCAGATGCAAAACTAATGATGAGAGAAAGTAATTGGCATCAGGCAGTAGTTTTGAGCTTTCTTTGAGCTCAGGGTTCAGTTTTGAACCCTTCTGAAGAACAGAGAGAATGGTCTCTTGGTATGGGATATAGTTCAGGTTTCAGGAGGTGGGTTTGGCAAGTTTTTAATTCTTACTGAACGAGTGCAAGTTACAAAACTTCACAGGGGTAAAATACATGTCCAACACACCAACCTGAGCAGCCCTGCGATCCAGAGTCTCCACATATGCCTCCTTTCAAGCTGGCTATAGAGCTCACTCTTGATTTAAAACGGGCAGCAAATCAAGGCATGTATTCTGAAGAATAACTCTATCTACATCATCATCATCTGCTTAATTTGGGGGGGCAGCAGAAAGCTGAGAGTTCCTGAGCCTGCTGTTGGCTGCCATGACACCCATGTTCAGCCATAGGCTGCCTCAAGTCTGTCTGCCCTGGTGTCACACCCTGTCCGTGGCCCTGCTGGCAGACCATCAGCCACCTTGTATGCCAGGTAACTGTGTCTTGTAACTCTCTGCAAGCACAGAGGAGAAGAATACTGATGAGCTGTTGGCCACATGCTGCTACTCATACCTAGCTACTCAGGTGGCAAAAGCACATTGAGGTGCTCTAAAGCAAAACCAGTTTTGGTTTGGTGGTTTTTTGTTTGTTTTCTCTCCAAATTGAATTGTCTAAAGCTGCTTCTGGGAACCCAACAGCAAGCAGATATTTCACAAGATAGTCTCATCAAGTCTTAAGACATGCCTTAAAACACTTAGCTGAGGTTGCCTGCTAGATCTGCTAGTTCTATAGGATTTAAAATTGCTTATTATTATTTTACAAGGGTCCATTCTCCTGTTCTCTTGAGCACAGCACAATAGGAATAGCATATTGCTACTGCAATTGCTTAGAGAATAGGAAGCAAGAAATCCAGGCAAGTATTATTCATACAGTGCAATGAAAGCCTTCCGAAAACAGAATCTGGCAGACTGTTCCATCTTCCTACTGCAAAGGTCCAACAGACCCTAGTTCTGCACTGGAAACATCACAAGTCTTCAAGACTATAGCTAGTTCATGTATTTCATAGCTGCAGCTAGGGCAGAGCATCATTTTGCACCCTTGCCCAGGATTTTTTGTGCAAGCAAACTGTATTCTTGCAAGGATCTTGATGGAGCCTTTCATTCTATTTCTCTTGCTATGCAGAAAGTTACAGTGAGTCCTATTCCTGAGAGAATAGTTTGTGACTCTGATATTGCATAAACAGGGTTTAGCCATTCTACTGATGTTGCCTTTAGTCTTACTGCTGCAGTCATTCAGTCCTTTAGCTGTTTCAGCTACCACAAAATCTCATGCTTTTTGTGTGTACTTGATACTTGAACAGCATAAACAGTAGGAATGGTTAACTTCATTTTATATGTCTCTCAAAACAAATTGCAGAATTGTTCATTCAGACCACCTACAAGACTGACCATCTGGTTCCTTTCCCCTTTTGTGCACTCTATTATTTTGGCTTAAGAGCAACGTTACTATTGGTGCAATTTTGCAGCATCATTTTGGCTTTTTTAGTTTCCCCATGTTTTCTGTCTACTTGTTTGTCTGTCCCATGCACTATAATAGGCTGACACAAAGCAAAGATGATTTAAAGATGTTTCTCCTCTGGTCTTTTATTTCTTTCTACTTTATATGCTCTTTAATTTAGTAAGTCATTCCTGGTCATTGGTGTTTTGCAGTGGGTTGGGGTATGCTGACTAGGAGTTGCACTGCAGAATTTAGTGAATGACCTGAGTGGAGAGGGTGCAACAGGGGTGTCCAAAGAGGGTGGTAAGCCAAGCATTTTGCTAAATGGCCCCCATCTGGGGAGTGGGCAGATCTTGCCACCACTGTGCATGCTGATATATAAGGGATCACTGTCAGTGTTTGCCTTGTGCCCATGGGAGTGCCTTCTAGTCCTGACATGACAGTGCCCTAGGAGTCCTTGTGGAGGTGGAAACATGTCATGCAACTGACAATGACTTGCCATGCAACATGACAAAGTCTGCCATGACTTCCTCCTAATAATTGCCCTGCTTGCAAATCCTGCTTGCCAGAAGTTGCATTATAACCTCTTTGGGTAATGCTAGAATGGTGTTATCAAATTTCTGAAATATGGAGATATTTAGTTCTTTTTCAGTACTTGCAAAGGCAGTAAAGCAGCAATGGTGGAACCATTGCTGAGAAGTATGATTTCCAATGGAAAAATATAGATCAAGCACATTAGAAAATGCAGGAAAGGAGCTTTTTAAAATGTGCTTTTCTAAATATTCATGGTCTGATTTTGGGAGTTGTCCTGTGCAGGACCAGGAGTTGGATTCAGTGATTCTTGTGAGATCCTTCCATGTCAGGGTATTCTATAATGCTCTTAAATATTCCATTCAGTTTTACTCAAGATAGCTTGAACTTCTTTGATTGTGGGGGTTTTTCCCAACTTCTCTTTGTTCTGGTTCCCAACATTTCTTGAATTCCGAATTTAAAAGGTTATGGTTTAGTCTTCAAAACTCTAGGAAGGCAAGATTTGTATTAACCTGATCTGACATATTTTGCTGCAGTCACCCTGCATACATACTTTTGAGATAGCAGCTGTTATATTGCTTTTCTGTGTAACAATAGTATGTATTTGTGTATATCATGTAAATGATATAGGAAAAACCTCTTTCTCCTCTATGTAATTCAGCATCTACTGTTTTTTGCTTACAGGAATATTTTTTTCAGTACTGAAATGCTGCTATTTCTGAGATAACACAAAGTACAATTGCACTCAGTTTTTTTGAAAAGGTGTGAATGAATGTATCCTTTCCAAGCAAAGTCATGGAAATACATTGCATAGATAGAATGTAGTCTCCATTTTTGGGTAATGCAAAGGCACTGGATTTTAGCAACACATGGTCAGAGGTTTTTTTTTTTTCATGTTTCCCTGAGAAAATCCCCATTCCACAAACCATAATGTATCAACTTTGTGATAGGAAATATGTTTCCTAATAAATTGAGGAAACAGTTTTATTTATCTGGGCGTCCTTACCACAAGCTGTGCATGTTTTCTTTGGAGGATTTGCACTGAGTCACAGTAAATATTGTCATCATTGAGAGAAAGCACTCAAACAATTCCTTATGACCTATGGGTCATAAAAATGTTCACTACTATCTTCCAGCATTTATACATTGTATTTTTAACAGCAAAAAAGTAATTTTAGATGATTCATGCAATGAAAAGATTTTCTTATCTTCAGAGGATTCTCTGATTACCTTTTAATTTTTGGACATCTCAAGGCTGCAGTCCCAGTCTTTCAGTTTGGCCACAGCATTTTCCTTGGGCTCAATTAGTGTCTCAATCTCATGTGATAGTAACAAATTCAATAGGGAGTGTAAAGCAGCTGTCCATGGCCTTTTTTAAAGAAAACTAAATTAAGACTTTGGTAGAAGGACCAGTAAAACCGTATCTAGAAGAAAACTGCTAAAACCACCTTATGGTGTAAAGTACTGAGAAGAGGAATAAATAGAAAAGATTGAGAGACTGTGCCAGTTTTGGAAGGGATAGAGTTAATTTTCTGTATAGTAGCTAGTATGATGCCGTATTTTGTATTTGTGCTGAAAACAGTGTTGATCATATTGGAAGGTTTTCATTATTGCTGAGCAGTGCTTACTGCCAATGCCTTTTCTACCTCTCTCACCACCCTGCCCGCAAGGAGGCTGGGAATGGACAAGCAGCTGGGAGGGGACACAGCTGGGACAGCTGACCCCAGCTGACCACAGGGATATCCCAGACCATATGGCGTCATACTCAGCACATAAAACTGGGGAAAGAGTTTGGAATTATTGTGTTGGTCTTCCCAAATCACTGCTATGCACGATGAAGCCCTGCTTTCCTGGAGGCAGCCTGCCCATGGGAAGCAGTGAATTAATTCCTTGCTTTGCTTTGCTTGTTCATGAGGCTTTTGCTTTACCTGTTAAGTTGTTTTTCTCTCAATGCATGAGTTTTCTCACTTTTACCGTTCTGATTCTCTCCTCCATCCTGCTGATGAGGGAGTGAGTCAGCAGGTGTGTGGGGCTCAGTTGCTGGCCAGGATGAAACCGCGACAGGGATGAAGTGCAAAGGACATTGGTGAAGTTATAAAAAATGGACAAGGAGTTATTTTCTCTCTCAGAAATATTCTCTGAAGTGTAGGTTTTGGTTTTATGCTCCAAGGATTGTCAGGGTTGGTGATAAGCCATTTCAGAAAGTCCAATTAAGTGGCTAGCAAGGTGGTCTGGCTCCAAAGGGAATTGCTGGCTGGCAAACCCCGTATTCTGGTAGCATGCAGCACAGAAAAGGACTGTGAAATATTTTTAAGGTAAAAAGTTTCTGAATAAGAACAACATGGAATCAAGAAAGAGTCACATTTATTTTGTCTGGAAAAGATGCCCCAGATACTGTGCAACTTTCTGTTAAAATACATACTTGTACCTGTTTCAGGCTGTTGGCACTGCAGGGAAAGAGCAAAGAGGTGATGAGCAAGAGGGCCATGGTATTGTGAATTGAAATTGGAAAGTAATTAAATAAATAAATAAAGGATGAGCCTATGTAGAGGGAGATTTGGACAGATACAGTAGGAATTGAAACAAACATTAAACAGGATCACTTCTGTTACCATGCATTCTCCTTGGAAGTATCAGCATGGGAGTTCATGATTTGGGGAATAAGAGGGAGAGGGTTGGTTCTGGCACTATTCCCCTTCAGTCTTAACCCTGCAAAACTCAAGGCATTGCACAAAGGGTAAGTCAAGGTGCGCACTGGCGAAAAGAGTCACCTAATTCCCTCATACAAGCAGAGTGATTTCTTGCAGGAATTGTTGTCTACTTTCCTCATGGAGCAGAACAGTGGACATGCAGTCAGCACATCTGGTGTCTCCTGACTCTCAGGATACCTGCAACAACTCTCATTTTTTCCTTTGGGCACTTATGAACAATACTGATTACACTCCCTAACTGCCTCCAGGATTTTTAAGATTCAGCAAAACAATTCATTATTTTAATACAATTTTCAACTTTTGCAAATGCATGGGCCATGCCGTGTAGTTGGAGATTACCATAGTGAGAATTTCAAGCTATTGACAACAGAATAGATTTTCCAAGTTGCCCTTGTACAGCTCCTCAGAGGGCACCTGAAGATTCTCATGCACATACAGAGGGCAAAACTGTTTGTGCAAAACAAGAGCACAGCACAACATCACAGCATGCTGCTCTGCAGTTCTTTTCAAGCAGTGCCAACATGCTCTGACTCCAAGTCCAAAAGCTAATGCGATGCTCTCATGAGTAAGCATTTTCTGGACTGAGTTCCCTATGATCTCCCTGAACTGCACATCTTCGAGGAGAAGTTTCTCAGGATTGCTTGCAGACCCCTTCCTCCCTTTATCTCTACATTGTGCCACTGGTGGCTTGACCTGTCCCTCCACTATTGTAGCAGCAGCAAGTACAGAAGGACTAATAAGGACCATCTAACACATCTCCAGTTTGGTGCTGCCTTGCTGTCTGACAAGGGTAGCCACTAGCATTTTCATTCCATAAGATTTGTTTTCCAGTGTCTTCTACATAAATTTCCATTTAAAAGCTTGTTTTAGGGGTTTTGTTCTGTTTTGCTGTGTTTTGGTTGGTTGGTTGGGTGGGTTTGGTAGGGATTTTTTGGTACGTTTTTGGGAGTGTTTGGGGGGGGGGGGGGGTTGTTGGTTTTTTTGGTTGGTGGGGTTTTTTGTTTGTTTGTTTGTTTTTTCCTGACCATGAGCAGGAAAACATTCACAAGAATCTAATAAATGCTGAAAGTCACACTGGATTATTTTGTGTAGATGCATCTACACTGATATTTTGCACTGAGACTTTAATTAACAGTTCTTTTGATGATAAATAAAGCCAAATAAAATCCAGCTCATCTTCCAAGAGCTGAATTTGTTCTCTACTGCTAATTATAGTAAAAATAAATAAAATATTATTTTAGTGTGCAGAGTGATCTTAGATAATTTTGAAAGAAGGAGAGAAGCCTACCTGCCCAGGAAAACCATGTATTTTACTGACTTGTCTTGTGACATACATGTCTTTATATTAAATCATGTAGTGTTATGGGTTTAGCTAGGTGGGCCTAAATTTAGGCTTTAAAGTTCAGATTAGGCCTAGAATTGTCAGCTGACTTGAGCTGGGCCAGGCTAGCTAACAGCTGACTTCTTCCAGCCAATAATATTGTATTCCATACCATACTACATCATCTCAAAAGAAGTAAAATCCAGTGTGTGGGAGTGGCTTGGGCAGTTGCTTCACAGCTGTGGTCCCAGCAAGACACACCGTGCTGTCCCAGGAGGGATGGGGAGGCCCAAGCCCACAGCACCGGCTCACCATCATGTTATCTTAGGGAAGTAAAATGTTTGTTCTTAGTTCTTCTCTTTGCTTAAGTCTGTCTTTGGAAAATTGACTTCTTTAGAATAATTTGTAGTTAAAATGGTAAAATTTGTGCTTACTTGGGAGTGGGAAGTTATTTCTTGTTATATATAACTTGTTTAAGTGTGTGTTATGTTGTAGTTTTCTCTTAATTTTCTCTTTTCTGTATAAATACATGTAGTTAGTTTCAGCATAAAGCTGGTTTAGAGGTCTTTGTTTTTCCCTCTCCCTCTTCTTCCCTTTTCACTCTGTCTTGGACACTTGGCAGTTTGCCAGCTCAACCCAAGACAACCTTCATTGTTATTCTGTTTTCTCATTTATAAACCACAGGTTTACTTGGCTTTGGAAATCTGTTTGAAATACACAGGAGAAAGGGGTAGATGTAAGTTCCTAGAGAACAGCAAAGTAAGAAATATTTCTTCTCTGGATTTTTGTTCACATTCATTTTCTTCTGCCCAATTTGCCACATGTATATTTTGCTTTTAAGAAATCTAATGTGACTCGGTTGTTTGGGGTTTTTCACCTCAAGCATTTATGCTCTTGATGTCATCGATTCCAAAAGCAGGGAAGTGTCCATATGCAAGGAAGTGAAGGTGAGTTTACATAGTATGAGAGGATGACTATTCTCCTTTTGCAGCCTCCTAGCTGGAGGGGCTTTCTCATCTACTCTCCAGATACACTTTAAGCAGGCTGTGATAATATTAACAAAAGGAGTGTATCGTGTCGAGATTTTATCATTCTCACAGAGTTTAAGATCCAGGTGTGCTGAAGAAAAGTCCACAGTAAATTGATTTTTTTTCCCCCCAGAGAGACTAAAAAGCTTACTATGTTGGAGTAGTAGTATATCTGGTACAATATAGTAGCATAGCTCTCTTTTTACTTGTGATACAACGCCTCTGGCTTAGTATAAACTCATTATGCAGTACGCCCAGTTTACTGAAATTCTGGAAGCTGATAACAATAATTAAAATACTACATGACAAGTAGTGTTTTATTATGCAATCCCAGAATGCCTTGGTGAGTTGTTAGGCACATGGCCAACTTCTTTGAACCACCTGGAAGAATTATTTTTACACATACTGTGGATGGTAGGGAATGATCTGATGGGCTTGCAAATCTGCAGTTATCACACTCTAAACATACTGGTAAGATTTCATCTCCTCAGTAACTAGACTGATACTGGCTTAAGTGATAATGGTCGGGGATGAATATTGCTGCTGGTTTGATGACTGATCAGGCTAAATACATGGCCCAAGGCAAAACAACAGGACCTTAGTCACCAGGCAGAGCCCCAAATGCAGCTGTGGATGTTATTATAAGCTGAGACTGATTGCACGTGTTTCAGGTTTGAAGGAAGGGTAAGAAAAACCAGCATCCTTGGCTAAGCATAGGGTATGCCTAATGATTATGGTGTACATAAGCCACATGTTATAAATGTGTGCTTCACATTTCATAGCTATAAATATATGTAAATTAATCTGAGTAGCTTGTGGTCTTTTTCTTTTTTTTTTTTTAAATTGCTTAAAATTTTTCCAGTTGAATGGCTTAACCTGTCTTAAAAGGTTGCATTACCAGACGATGAGACATCTCATCCTCTGGTGTCCAATTTAATCAATTATTGCCTTTATTTTCAAATTTGTTTGTGTACCTTTCCAAGCCTTTGCTCACAGTGGGTCTAACCTCGGTCATAATGAAGTCACAGCAAAAATCTCAGTTTTTTCGTGGCAGGAGAATTGTGTAGTTGTCAGGATGGAATGAAGTGGTGTTCAGAGCAAAAGCCTAACTTGGTATGGTGAGAAGTACTCTGTTAGAGCACCCATTTTGGCTCCTTGTTGCAGCAGGGACTGAGAATGCTGAACCGTTCAGGACACTAGATTAGATGCCTAAAAAGATAATAAAAATGATAACTTAGGCTTATCATGTTAAAATTTTGTATTGTGTATGGAAAGTAACTCAGTTAATAGTTTTGCATGAATGCTAAAGTAATTTTGGTTGTTCAGCTGATAACATCTCTGTTTCTTTGAAAATACTGCATATCCATCAGTGGTATTTAATGGTACTCCTCAATTTAGTGCTCCCACTGGAACTCTCCAAACTGCACTGCCACTTGCTCACTCCATCCTCCCTGTGGTGCGCTGGAGATGAGAATTGGAGGCACAAAAGGTAAAGCTTATGGGTTGGGATATGAACAATTTACTGGAAACAGCAGTGAGATAAGAAAAAGGAACAGTGACAGAAACAACATAAGAAAATGCACAGTAACAGCAACAGTGTTAATAACAACAGCATAGAAAGGGGAGAGTAACTGTCATGCAAAATCCTCACCACAGAGCCTGACCCCAACCACAGCCATGC
The DNA here is from genome assembly GCA_013396695.1 of Sakesphorus luctuosus. Taxonomy (NCBI): domain Eukaryota; kingdom Metazoa; phylum Chordata; class Aves; order Passeriformes; family Thamnophilidae; genus Sakesphorus; species Sakesphorus luctuosus. Next base: position 215,163 of record VWZD01010696.1, read on the forward strand.
CACTTCAACTGCTCCCTCCAGCTCAGAAGTGGCATTAACCTGACTGCTCTCTGTGGCTTGGAACTGGCATTGCCTCATTGCCCTCTCTGCCACACTTACTCAACCAGAAGGAATCCCTTCTCCCTGGAAGAGACTCCCTTGAGGTGGTACAGAATAACCTCCAGGTCCTGGCCATGTTCTGGCCAAAATTAGGACACATAAAGGAAACCCAGCTGAAGACAATGAATGGTTTGTCATTTCAGTGCGTTTATTGCTGAGTTTCATCTAAACTCAACTGTCCAATAAGGTGTCTGAAGGAAAATTGACTTTCTGTTCTTTTTAAGTCAAGGACCTTTAAACAGTTTTGCCTTGAGTTCTGGCTCTGGAACTTCATTTTGTACTACTTTTTCAACATTTCAGAATGCAAATTCAGAAAATGCAATAACACAAAATTCTATAGACCACTTACAAATGAGATTTATTTTCTTTAAAAATATGTCTAACTAAAATTAGAATGGAAATATTTTATAAATTAAGTGTTCATGGTTATGCAAATAGCTGCAGTTCAGCTTGTCATCCTCTTGACAATGTTACCCCTTTCAGAAAACCCATCTTGCTCTTTTCCCATTTTAATGCTAAGTGCTAAATGAGAGCAGTGAGTGTTCTCACCCAGGAGGCCTGACTGTGTCCCATATTGACGTTATTCCCTTTGTGAGTCTGTAGGTGAGGTTGGATATGGTAGATTCTGTAAAACAATGTATTGATCAGTCTGATGATAAGAGTAGAGCAGAATATAAAAGAAGAGAAAAGCCTTTAGACAAGCTGTCTAATTCCTGAAAGAGCTTCAAAACTACTCTTGCCAATTAGTCACTTTTTACATGGTGAACTTTTGTCTTGTCAGTTTTCTGCTCCTTATGCAGTGTAGGTTCATCACCTATTTCCTGAACTTCACAGGACATCAAGCCAAGCCCTTTGGATCAGCTGTTCACCAAACCATCTTTGAAAAGTATCCCAAGAGTTTGTGGGAAAGTCTTTCAAACTCAGTGCATCATTTTTCTTCATTATTTCTAATCCTGACAGTCCTGCTGGCTAGTCCTAATATAGTGACATATTGTAAGGTCAAAAAACTGAACTAGTAAATTTCAGACAAAGTGTACAAAGTTTCATTTATATCCAGTTTCAAGCTAATAGGGTTGGTATTCAGACACGGTCACAAACACCCAAATAATGCAGTTGTTCTTCCTGGGAACGTTTCACCTGCTTTATGTAAGGTTTTCGGTTCCCAACTGTCTCCAGTCCTGGGATCCCTGGTAATCAACCTGTTGCCCCACAACTTTGTGCACTCTCCTCAACGAGGCAGGATCCAGCAGCTTTGTGAAGAGGTCACACTTGTCTGCAGCCTCATCTTGGCACCTGCTCTGGTGCTCTGGGCCTCATGAACAGGATGACAAAAATGCTGAGTATCTGCAAACCCATATATTTATGTGAAAACCCATAAATATATTTGTGCCAATGGGATTTACTGTGCTTTTGTGTCAATATAAAAAGTACCATTTCCGAAAATACTGCTATAAACTGATGCAAGTCATGCCTGTGTCTAACTCCAGAAGCATGAGAACGCATGTTGAGAGATGTGCCCCTGAAACCAGAGACTCATACCTATATTTAAAAGCATAATCTGTTTTTAATAGGAGTTTTCCTACTGGCTTCCTGTAGCCCAAGGAATCTTACTGGAGACATCTATAGGAAAAAAAAATCCTATCTGTACATATGCCAACACATATTTCAGTTATAGACACTAAAAGCAGAAAAGATGCTTCAACTAATAATTCCAGCTGACAATGCTGTTGTTTCCCTGTTTTATAGTCCCAAATCTCTTTTGTTCTTGTAGTTGTGTAAATATGCTACTGAGATTTAAAGGAACACAGGTGAAGTAACTGACTAATAATAGGTATGCCATGGATCCACAGATGAATGTGTAGTAAATCAAGACTTTTTCTTGAAAACATTTCCCACAGCATTCTGCTGGCTGCTCATAGCATGGACAGGCACACTACACTGTACACCGGACAAAAAACTGTTAGGATGGTCCGGCCCAGAGAGTGGTGATGAATGGAATTACATCCAACTGGCAGCCAGTGCCCAGTGGTGTTCCTCAGGGCTCAGTACTGCGTCCAGTCCTGTTTAATGTTGTTATTGATGATCTGGATGAGGGGTTGAATTTGCAGAGTACATCAACCTTGGCAGGAGCGTTGACCTGCTGGAGGGTAGGAAGGCTTTGCAGAGGGGTCTGGACAGGCTGGGGTGATGGACCAAGGCCAGTGGTGTGAGGCTCAAAAAGGTGAAATGTTGGGAACGTTCTTGGGTCACAACAGTAACAGGCAGTCCTACAGACTTGGGATAGAGTGGCTGGAAAGCTGCCCAATAGAAAAGAAACAGGGGATGCTGGTCAACAGCAGCTAAACATGAGCCAGAAGTGTGCCCAGGTGGCCAGAAAGCCTATGACATCATGGCTTGTGCCACAAATAATGTGGCCAGCAGGACCAGGGAAGTGATCATCCCCCTATCCTTGGCACTGATGAGGCCACACCTTGAATCCTGTGTTCAGTTCTGGGCCCTTCACTCCAAGAAAGACATTGAGGTGCTGGAGTGTGTGGAGAGAAGGGCAATGAAGCTGTTGAAGAGCCCGGAGCACAACTCCATGAGGAGCCCCTGAGGGAGCTGGTGTTGTTTAGCCTGAGGAAAAGAAGGCTAGGGGAAGTCCTTATCACTCTCTACAACTACCTCAAGGGAGGTTGTAGCAAGGTACGCGGTGGTCTCCTCTCCCAAGTAACAAGCAATAGAACAAGAGGAAATGCCCTTAAATGTGAACCTCAGGGGAGGTTCAGGTTGGATATTAGGAAAATTTTCTTTGCAAAGGGTTGCCAAGCATTGGAACAGGCTGCCCAGGCAAGTGGTTAAAGTCACCATCCCTGGAAGAGTTTAGAAGACCCCTACATGTGGTGATTAGGAACATGCTTTATCTGTGGACTTTGCAGTTTCAGGTTAACATTTGGACTCCATGATCTTAAAGGTCTTTTCCAATCCGAATGGTTCTATGGTTCTGACATAATTTCCAGATAGATGGTAGTGAAACATAATCCAATGCAACTGATGTGCACAGCAAATTTTTAATCCTCACAGGTCCCAGCAATTTCTTGGCTATATATTCAACCCATGCATCAGAGCATCTTTGCACTTGTCATCATTGGGATATACCCTCCTGATGTTTAACCGATAATATGAAAACTTATGAAAGTTCTACATTGCTGCCTGAAGCCCTAGTCTTCTAATACATTCTCAGTGTGCTTTATTGTCTGCTTTGTCAGTGAGCTCAAGGGGGAAACCCACCATGTAGTGTAGGCAGTCACCGACAAAGCTCTGCACAACCATAGCTGTGAAGGGAACAGCAGTGAACAATGTGGCAAACGGTTTGTGTCTTTGGGGTTTGTGCAGCTGCAGTGATTTATGAATCAGACTCATACATCTTCAATATACTAATAAGAACCTCACATTTCAATAAGAATGTTAAAATTAAACTTTTTTTTTGCTGATTCTGAACTTTCCTGTATTTTACTTTTATGGCTTTCTATTTCTAAATATACTTAAAATTATAAAGAAAACATATACTTCTCAGCACCTTCTGTTTTTTATTTAACACACTATTGTATCTCAGTTTTATAATTTCTAGCTCAAAAGCAGGTTACATCTAAGAAAATGAAGCTAAAATATTGTAGAATATTTTTTCTATCTTAAGAGCTGAAATTGCTAGTCTTTTAGTTCATTATTACATCTATATATAGTATTTGGTAATCATAATTATCAGGCTGATATTTTATTTATAAGATTTCCTCAAAAAACAAGTAAGGTAGAAACTGTTGTTAAATGAAATTGGAGTCTCTTGTTTACAGAATTGCAGGAACAGGGACTTTTCTTTATAGGATGCTAAATATTCCAAGAAAGGTGATTTCAGCCCCTGGTGGTGTCTGCTTTTTTTATTTCAATACCGCTACACTGAGATTGGCTTTCCCTTCCTTTGTTTTCTACACTACTGGCACCTGAGTACACTTACTGAGTGTAGCCAAGTGTTACACAAACAGCTGAACTGATACAGGCAAAGGCTTGCCACAGGCTACTGCCAAACACCATATAATATCACAGATTGCTGCCAAACACCACATAATATCACATTTTACTGCCTTTCTCTGAAACAGGGCACTGATTTGTCCCTAATGCTCATAATATGTGCAAGAAATTACTTATCCATGTGACACCGTCCACTCTCTCCAGCTTGGTTAAAAACAGTCCATAAGTCCCCACAGGGAAGGGAAGTCTACCAACAGACAGACAGAGACAGACAGACAGACAGTTTGATCATGATAATCCCATGCCCTTCGAAACCCATCTGGAAAGACAGCTCAAATTTCACATGTCTTTGCAATTTGCTGTAACACAAAAGGGAATTTGTAACATCTAATGGTAATTTCGTTTGCCTGGCTGAGTGGCAGGTTGGTTTAGGTGGTGTCTAACAATGGCTTGCACTTGCACATGCTCTGGTCAGGTGGATTAAAGCAGAGGAACCACCTGTGGACAGAAAATGCCATTTGAATTCTCACCTGTGACCATATGGTCTGTCATAAAAAAAAAAATATAGAAAAAAATGGGCATAACTGGTCAGTATCTGGGCTGTCAGAAAAAAGTAAGTACCGCAGGCATAGAGAGTTGTGAGCCCATACACAGCTTGGCGGTATGCAGTGTTAACCTGTCATTTAAGTAACTTAGTGAAAGAGAAAAATTATGGAAGAGGTTTGGGAAATCAGGAACCTAAATAACTTCTGTGTAACAAGTAAGGAGTAGAGTGTCTGATATATATTTATATGTCATATAAACCCTCCATCTTAGAGAAAAGACTTAGCAGAAATCTTTTGGCAAACTTCATTCATGCAAGTTGATGACAGTAGTGAAAGGGCGAGTGACACTGGGCATCATCTCTGTGGTAACACCATCAACAGAGGCTTATGAACCATATTTCCAAGAGCAGAGCTGTATAAGATAACTGAAGCTATCACAGCACTTCTTTTCCCAGCTTTAGCCCTGCCATGAATAGCTATGTTGCTTCTTGCTTCCATGACAGCTTAAAAGAAATGCAGCCTGCGACTGTACTGTTGCCAGCCCAACAAGACTTCTCTTTGTTATCAAAATGTTCCTCACAATGTGTGTCAATGGAGACTACAGACAAACACAGCAAAACCTGTACTTCAAGTTTTAGTTTGCTATTGTAAGCCCAAGGGAAAATGCTATCCACGAAGTTTTCTATGAAACATAAATGAGAAATGTGTTGGCAAAAAAAGAAGGCAAGTGAAGATTTTTCCTCTGTGCTGCTCTCCTTGGTGGCGTGATAGGCTCTAAAGCTGATTTAAAACCAGAGCTCTGCAGGTGGCTGCAGAAGGCAGGCACAGTCTGTACCTGCCTCTGAAGAAATTTCCAATTTGATTGCTTAGAAGCAAGTAGCCCTTAAAGGTGCTACACCATCAGCAACTGCTGCCAAATGTGCTCCTTCTCTGGAAGCTTCAGGCTTTTAGCTCTAGGACCTCATCCAACTGAAGGATCAGCAGTGATGATAAAGCAAAGCTAACAATCAGCTAAGCTAGACAGTGAGTAGTCTCTTTGATGTAGTCAAAGAAGGTTGCTTGTCTCAAACAGCTGCATTAAAGATTTTCTTTGCATTGTCTGCTTTTCTTGCATTTTATCTGGATTAGAGAAATGGGGAGCCTTGAGACTTCTGACATATACCTTGTTATGAAAGTAGGTTAGTATTGTGTTCCAGCATCCGTCTCGTACAAAACAGGAGGCTATATATTACAAAATTTCTATCCTTCACCTCCTAAAACCATGTCAATATTTTAATCTTTTTCTGCTGTAGTTCTTTGATTCCTCAGTCTTCATTAGTCCTGTCTCTTACCCAAAGGCAATGCTGGAGAATGGCTGAACTCCCTCGCAAAGTACAGGGAGTTGTGCCAGAACAGATTGCAAGGAGAGTGATGCAGCNCCACTGACTGCAGATTATTGTCAGCATCCACTTATGGCCTGGAAGGTGTATCAGAAAGCCAATCCTCAGCCCTTCTCCGAGGTACAATAGAGTGAATCACTCATTTTGTAGTCTTGAAAAGTATAAATAGTTGATGAACTACAGATTCTCTTTGTCTCCCAACTCCCTTTGCTGTATGGTATTTGTCACACAGGAACCAATTTAAAATCCATCTCCATGCAAAGATAACATACCCACCCCGTGAAATTAATTGTGAAGGTAAATGCATTAGGTGCATCCTAGATGATAATTTAAGCCCTATTATCCTATACTTTGAATGAAAAAAAAAATTTGCCATGAATTACAGATTTTCTCCTGAAAGAACTAATTTTTTTAGCCCTTTCTCTTTGGTCTTTCAAATGTCATAAATTTTCAGTGCTATCAGTTTAATTCAACATTAATAAAAAACTCATAGAAGTGCTACAATAGTGGTAAATTTTATCACCTTCACCAATGTTGATCTGAAATTGAATGAGTAGCCCCCAATTACTTCTGAATGTAGCAGAGGGTCAATCTGGCAAAACAGAAGTCAGGATGACTTTATGAGTAAGGTGGCCAATAAGTTCAAGAACAGAAATACTACATTCAGAGTAATGCAGAAGTAATAAAAGCCAAATAATTAGCAAAATTTTGAGGAGAGACTAAAGATTACCAAATGAAACAGTAAATTTTTTAATTAAATTTTTAAATTCGGTGTAATTTCTATGGCAGAATTTGGACAAAGGACTTTTTGAGAAGCCTTATACAAGGAGCTTATAGCTCCCTCACAGTCACTAGCCGAAAGGAATATTTTGAGTTTATTTCAACACATGAGGAAAATCAAAGAAATCCTGACATCTGGGTCACCATAAAAAGAGGCTTGCCTTCTAACTCAAACTGTATTTTTTGTCAACGAATATTCACACCACCTGATAGTAAAGTTTATTCCTTGTTTACTCTATATCTAGAACAATTCCTATGATTTATTGCACTACTTCACTGAAAATAGTTTATTCTCTGATTTTCAACAGTCCCCAGCTGTGTTAGAAATCTCAGCCCAACACTGTTATATTATCCCCTGAAACCCAGTGTTACGCATCTTCACAGCTCACACATGCTTTTAGGTTGAGTGGTTTTATTTTCATTATTGCAGCTAGAATAGAAAGAGTCACTGTAACACCTCCATGATGAAGCACAAATCCTGTACGATGCACACAACAGTATCATTGCTCTGGGACTGTCTCATATGCAATAGCCCCACAACAGGATGTGACCCTCACTCTATACCTAAGGAGACACTGCACAGCTTTCACATTGCATGATGCCATACGCTACTCAGCAGCAATAAAGAATATGTGCTTAGGGAATTGTTCAAGGCCAGGCTAGATGGGGCTTTGAGCAACCTGCTCTACTGAAAGATGTCCCTGCCCAGGGCAGAAGAGTTGGAACTAGACTTGGTCTTTAATGTCCTTTCCAGCCCCAACCATTCTATGATCATGAATCATAGAATCATAGAATCAATTGGGTTGGAAAAGACCTCCAAGATCATCAAGTCCAACCCTGGGTCCAACTCCAGTCCATTTACTAGATCATGGCACTCAGTACCATGGCCAATCTCAGTTTAAAAACCTCCAGGGATGGGGAATCCACCACCTCTNGGGCCCAGAATGGAACACAATACTCAAGGTGTGGCCTCACCAATGCAGAGTACAGGGGAAGGATCCCTTCCCTGGTCCTGCTGGCCACGCTATTTTTACTCCAGATGAAGGTACAGATTATGTGCAATTACCCAGCATTCTAAAAAAATCTCAGATCTATGCAACTCCATCCAAAATATATGTGCATAAAGTCACTTGAGAATATTCCATCTGTTTGGGTCCAGATATCTCTCTTTGTTAATGCTCCTGTGGCATCTTGAACGGAAAGGCTAACTACCTACCAAATTCCACCAAAATAAACAGGAGAATGAAACTAGATATAAAGAAAGGAAACTTTTTTTTGTATTATCATGGAATCTTCATCCTCAAAAAAGGTTTTTAACTCTAATCTCTTATCCTAGATTATTTCACTTATTGGTTATTTTTTTCTAATCAAAGCACAGCAATCTCGCTCATGAATTAACTTTCCGCTAAAAATTAGCTTTGACGAAGTAATAGATTTGAGTTTCTGAAATAGTTATTGCAGGCTTATTAAAGCACAACTGTATATGAGGACCAGAGCTATTTCCAGGTCCATTACTGAGAACAAGAGTGATGCCATGGTGATCAATGCAATTATTTTGCTTCAGATGGAAATGGCTTGGCAGGAACATTGCAGAGGGACATAACTGAAATGTTTTTTATTAGATAAATGACCAAGATAGTTTCTGTATTGTTTTAAATGCATGTTTGCTCACTTCTACCTTCCTGTATGATACCCAGCATCTACCTTTATAATCACTTGCCCAAGCACAGTATTTGGAAATCAGGACATGTGATATCCAGAATAGTGATTCAGTAGTCTACATCTAGTTGCTGGAAAATACACTTGAAGCGGAAAAATACACAGAATTACCATAGAATCATAGAATTGATAGGTTGAAAAAGATCTTTAAGATTTTTAAATCCAACTGTTAATCCAATACTGCAAAGTCCACAGCGGAACTATGTCCCTCCCTAAGTGCCACACCTACAAATCTTATGTACCTCCAGGGATGGTGACTCAACCACCACCCTGTGATGGACAGCCTGTTCAAATGCTTGACAATCCTTTCAGCAGAGAAATTTTTCCTAATATCCAATCTAAACCTTGCCTAGTGCAAGTTGAGGCCATTTCCTCTTGTTCTATCACTTGTTACTTGGGAGAAGCTATAGACACCTACCTTGGTACAATGTCGTTTAAGGTAGTTATAGAATGAGATAAGCCACCCTACACCCCCTCACCTCAGCTCTGAGCCTCCTTTCTTGCAGGCTAAAGCAGCTCCCTCAGCTGCTCCTAAACAGACTTGTGATCCAGATCCTTCACCAGCTTCACTGCCCTTTTCTGGACATGCTCCAGCACCTCCATATATTTCTTGTAGTGAGTGGCCCAAACCTGAACACAGGATTTGAAGTGTGATTGTTTCTTCCCACATCCGATAAAGGATGGAAATTCTTCTTAGCCCTCTTTTTGTTCTTAATATGTTTGGAGATCATACACTATAGAATTTATTTTACAGTAGCAATATAAATATGGAAGAAATACTCCCTTCTTTTGTTAAAAATGCATTTGCCAAACAAGGGGCATATGCCATGGGTATAATTTTGCTTTCACTTAAATCCTTCATATTCATTATTCTTTCTCTTCCACTGAAATAAAAAAAAATAACATTTGTTGGGGATTGATGAGCTAAGTACAGTTTAAGGTTGTCTGTATTCTTGATATATGTGTACAACAGCACTCATCATAAACTGACATACAGTTTACTATGTATAAATATAGGCTTTTAACACAAAACAATCTTTCAAGACTCCATAATATGTTTTTGACAGCTCATTTTTAATATGCAACCTGGGTGATGCTGGAGATGTTGGAATGGATGTCATCAGTGCAACTCTGAAAAAGACTATCAAATCATTTTGATCTTGTCCACCACCAGTGTAACAATATCCCTGGAGGCTATACTGGAATTTCTTATGTTTGTGGCATGGCACTCCTTGCAGTTTTGATTTTTATACCATGCAGTCATGATCTTATGATCTAAGGTCCTGGAAAGGAACATTTGCATGCTCCTCCCTTTATGAATGCCTTTTTTTCTTTCCTTTTAAGAAAGAAGACAGACTATTTGTCCATTTTCATGGTAATTTTGAATGATGAGAAGACCATAGTATTTGTTCTTTTCGCTTATTTCTTTTCCTACAGACTTTTTTTACCTTCACTGAAAAGGAGCCTATTAACACAGACTCTTCAGTGGTATCATTCCTTATTCAGCATCAATGTAGTAAAGTCTTCCATGGGATGTGTCAAAACCCAGACATCTTCATTTCCCTATGGTTCACATTCCTGCCTCAGCTGGCAATGTTGGAAATGCAATAATAAAAAAAGTTGGATGCATACAGAGATCTTCCCATAAATAAGATACATCATTTGGCTGTCAAAATGGATGACCATACTGTGTTTCACTGATACATGGTGTTTATCTTTCATATTTAAATGCATTAAAAATATTCTTTTAATACTTTAACTCACAAAAGGAAAACAATACAAAGAAGTAGTGCTTTCATTCAAAACACAGACACATATGCTTCATATCTGAGTAATAACACAGTGATGCACAGCTGGTACAGCTTCTGTACCATGCTTCTTGATTAAAGGAATAGAAAATAAGGGAAATGTTTGGGTTTCAAAATATTGACCAAATATTTTATTTGTTGAGTTATGTAAAAAAACCTTGCCTTTCAGTGGATGCAGGAGACAGGGAACATAGTATGAAACACAAGAGGGAAAATCACAGAGCAGTCTTTCTTCCAAAGGTGACTAATGCTTTCTTTGCCTCTGTCTTCAACACAGATGACAGAACAAAGGGGTCACAGTGACCTGAGCAGGAGGACCATGACGGCAAGAATGATGAACTCCCAGTCGACACTGAAATTGGGATCTGCTGCTCCAGCTGGATCACTATAAAGCTATGGGCCCTGATGGGATTCATCCCAGAATCATCACAAAAGAGGTCATAACAAAACCTCTCTCTGTGATTTTTGAGCAGTCTGGGAATCTGGAGAGGTCTCAGCTGACTGGAAGCTGGTGAAAATTGTTCCAGTTTTCAAGAAGGGCAAGGAACAGAACCCTGTAAACTAAAGGCCTGTCAGTCTTACTTCAGTGCCTGGTGAAGTTATGGAGAAGATTATTCTGGGACGTATTGAAAATCACCTGAAGGCCAATGCAGTCACTGGTCACAGCCAGCATGGTTTCATGAGAAGAAAGTCCTGCTTATCCAACCTGATTTCCTTTTACAACAAGATAATTCACCTAGTTCATCAAGGGAAGTCAGCAGATGTAATCTCTTTGGATTTCAGTAAAGCTTTCAATACTGTCTCTCCCAGGATCCTTCTGGACCAAATGTCCAGCACAGCTGGATAAACACATCATGTAGTGGGTGAGCAGTTGGCTCACGGGTCAAGCACAGAAGGTAATAGTGAATGAGGTGATATCAGACTGGTGACCTGACACTAGTGGGGTTCCTCAGGGCTCCATCTGTGCTCTGTGCTCTTCAACAGCTTCATAAATGACTTGGACACAGGACTGGAAGGGATACTAAGCAAGT
>VWZD01010696.1:227039-245801 GCA_013396695.1 Sakesphorus luctuosus
GGGAGACCTCACTGCAGTTACAACTTCTTTGTGAGGAGAAGAGGAGGGGCAAGCACTGATCTCTTCTGTGTGGTGACCTGGGACAGGACCTGAGGGACTGGCATGAAGTTGTGTCAGGGTAGGTTTAGGTTGGATAGTGGGAAAATGTTTTTCACCCAGAGGGTGGTTGGGCACTGGAACAGGCTCCCCAGGAAAGTGTCACAGCACCAAGTCTGACAGAAATCAAGAAGCATTTGGAGGATGCACATGGTGTGACTCAGGCACATGGTGTGACTCTTGGGGATGGTCCTGTGTAGGGCTAAGGGTTGGACTCATTGATCCTTCTGGATTCTTCTAGTTCTGCGTATTCTGTGGTTCTGTGATTCTGTCAGAAAAAAATATTCCCACTGTTTTATTATCCAGAGCCAATTGCATTAGTATAAGACTGGGCACTGCTTTCAAAAGACATTGCAGTGCTCTATGCTAATTTATTAATCACATCCCTTGAGCAGGCATTATTTAATTGCGCACTCAGACAAAGTTTACTAGCAGTCAGGTCAGAAAATTCATGAAAGAATCATGATGTGACTGGATTTGATCCTAGTATCTGCATCATTTGTCAAATCCTTATTCATGAAACAAGAAACAGTGCTGAATTTCCACTTTGTGATGCTATTCTGAGACTATACTGAACTGCCAAAAGTGGTTCAGAAAAGTTCAGGATACAGGGCAGAGAAAATCTATCTCCCAAGATCTTTAAAGAGCAGGTCTCAAGGGCTCTGAACTGACTTTGAGATTCTGAAGATCTGACTAATCCCTGCTGTTCAAAATTAAAGGACTTTGGACAAGAATGCCCTTTGGAACTCAAATAATACACATTTAGTTGTCTTCTCTCTTTAAATGTCTTCTTCTTTGATAAGGAGCCTTTTCTATTCCATTCCATCTTATCTCTGTGCACAGTCTGCCCAAAAGCCCCCACCCAACAGTCTGAAGGCTGGATTGCAGCAAACACCTAGCTTTTGCCCTGATGATAGTTGCACCTCCACAGCAGATAGAGCTGGTGAGCCTGGTATGGGTGGAGCAGCTCAGCCTGATGTGCTACCCAGAACCAGCTGTCGCAGAGAAGCTGACAGAGCAGCTCCGCGTAGGCACAGACATTCCATCAGAGCTACTGCTGCATGTATGGGACACTGCAATGTGCAAAACCTGGGCCCAAGGACATAGGATCGGCTAGAATGGCCTTGCTGCTCCTAAGGCTAAGCAGTGTTTTAGAAAGTGAGTGACCAACAAATAAGAGGTGATGGCTGGTTAATAAATGAGTACAGTGCACTGTCAGATTTTCAGTGCCATATGTTGACATCAAAGCTGATGAAGTTATTTTGGATTTATACTGGTAGAAATGAGATCAGCATCCTGCCTCCTGTATTTGAAACATTGTAAACATAGAATAGCATAACATATTAAAATTATACACTTGCCAGCCTTTTCTATACAGTGTGATTAACTTCAAAGTGCTTTCCATAGCACAGAAACCATCTCATTTACAACAACAACAACAACAAAAAAAGCTAAGCCATTTGTCTAGATCTTATATGCAGTATACTAACTTACAATAGGTCTAGTGTGGCTCCAAAGATAAGAAAAATAGCAGTTCTATATGCACTTTTTTCCCACTGCACATTGATCTTCTGTATTAGACATGTTTTATTCCACATCCTTTTAAGAATATCCTTTTTCCCCACTCTCTGGGTTGCTATGTATCTAAAGTCAGGCATGTCCTTTGTTGCGTGGGCTGTGGAGGGGGAGATGTAGAAACACGCTCTGAGTTACTGAACGTCCATGCAGTCCATGCACACTAATACCACACATGTCAAGGAGCATGGGAGACCTCAGTGGCTGTGCAGTCTCCTGTCTATCACTTTGCATTCATCCTGCAGATGCATCCAGGCTGGACAATAACCTTTATTCCCCCACATGATCCCTGCTGAAGCTCCAACAGTGGGAACATGTTGTATATTGTGGATTCCCTAGATTGTGCACCCAAGGCATCAGCATGAGTTCAGAAGCCTGAGTAATAACTCCATGCAGATTTCCTGGGGTATTTGGGGGACTTGAAGCCAGTTCCCAGTCTAATGTGTATATGTGTGTGGGTGCCACCCATCCAGTGTTCCTGGGAAAGCTCAGAGAATCCATCCACCCAAAATACTGCAAAAGGACTGAGAATGCAAATTCCCAGTGAAGTTCAGCATAGTTTCATAGCCATGCCAAAGTCAAAAACCTCCTAATTTCCCATTCCTCATGAAAGTCTGCTAGGATAAAGAAGATACAGATTACTAATGGAAGAAACCAGCATATTGTGCTATATATAGCTGAGACACATTCACACAGAGGTCATAAGCCCTTACTTACCTGGCTCAAAGCTTCTTTGGAAAAAGTTTCCAAGTTTCCATGGGGAAAAAAATATTTTCTGTTGAATTATTCAGTTTTGCTTCTTCTGCACTCAGATATACTTTATCATTACTATCATTATTCATTTTGCATTACCCACTAGCTCAATTCCAGGGTGAACAGTTTTGTGGTGAGTATTGCAGAAATCTCTGCCTCAGTCGTGGCTCTTCCTACAAAAGAATGAACTATGCAGTATTCAAGGGCTACATTTTCCTACCAATAATAGAAATTAAACGATTGCCCAAACACATAGATGCATGAGGAGAGGAATAAAGCAAGTGTAACCTGAGAGGGTATTCATGTAGATTAGCTGTGCACAGTTTAACTCACCACTTGCCTCCTCCTAACCTGCATGATGGGTGTAGTTTTAGTTAAATGGGAAGGATTTTCAGTGATGAATATTTTATACCACCGTGTAATTTCAGGTGGGGACCACCCCCATCTGAACTGGATCTGAAGAACACTGTCCCCATCCATCTCAAAACCTGTTGGAAAAGTTGGTCCCTGGAGTGAAGCATCCTGGGAACTTGGAAGGCAGGAGATAAAAGGCAGGCAAGGACCAGAACTGCCCTTTTCCTACCCTGAACTGCTCTCTTCCACCCACATATCTCTATCAGCCCACAAAGATTTTATAATGGCTGTACTTTTCCAAGAACAGAGAAGCATCCTCTAACCTCTAAAATGTGAATAAACTGGAAGGGCATATTAGGGTCCCCCCATTCTGCAGATACCAAACTTAGTAGCCCAGGTTTGCTTCCAATTGTATGGGCTGAGCAGCAGTGAAAATGAATTGTCTTCAAGAGTGCATGATACCCCAGCTCCCTATTTGCACTCTCATAGCTTTAGGGTTTTCGTAAGTAAACATGCTGATTTGCTGTGAGTTTTGAAGGCAAAACACAGAGCTGAATAATTCAGGTCCCGTATGTTTATTATTACATTTCAGAAATGGCCCCATCTATATTTTTGACTGCTAATTTAGACTTCACAGAACCCTTTTGGCTTCACAAAGGTCACACAAAATGTAAGGTCACAAAGATGCTACTTCTGGTTTTACTGTTACAAGCAATTGAGGATGTCCTGCCCCTGACACTAGTCTCTCCCCAAGCTATTCTTCCATGTCCAAAAAGATTTCATTTAAAATCCAGCATGGGAAAAAAATCAAGATCTGAAAGACTTGAGGGAACACAATACCTGCACAGGCCTGTGTGGATTTCAGGTGAGAGTTAGGAGCTGGTCCTCTTGTTCATCACTTAACAACAGGAGAGGAGCAGAATTCATCACTTGCATATAAATAAGTAAGTGAGCTCTGTGGTAGATATCAGGGATGATCCCCTCTATTTCAGCAACCTACTAGATGGCCTCTGCTTGGAGAAAAGCCTCAGGTGTTACCTTCCTCATCTCTGCTGTTTTCTTCTGGCTGGCTGCCTTGGATTTTTTTAATTTTGTTCAATCCATCTTTCATATCCTCTTAATGCCATTTTCCTCTCTCCCTCCCCTTTCTTTTTCCTAATTAGACACTTCGAAGTGTCTTTACTGTAATTTCCAACCACTATCTATTTCCTTGCATGTTTATTGTGGGGAGAATGTGAGCACCAAAACATTTGTTTTCAGTCAATCAGTGACTTTCAAAATTGATCAAACATCTCCTCTTTATTTCATAATCATTACCATAATATTCCCATTTTGCTAAATGAGCTTTTTAACTTACTTTTTGCTGTCTATGTTTTCTAATGGCTTTCTAATTACAAAAACAGAGGATTTCATATTTAGTAAAGCTTATATCTGTTTGCTCAATTCAAGAGAATGTTTGTTAATAAGAGGGCATTTAAATAATTATCTACACAGCCCTCAGGAGCAATGCAAGAAAACAGGAAACTGTGAACCACAGTGGATTTGTAATGAAACAAGACCCTCTGCCCTATCATGCTGTGTGAGAGGAGCACCTGAGCTTTACTAAATCAGCTAATCAAGGCGATGGAGGCCCTACTTGGATGAAACAAAATCAATACATAAATAGCATCTCAGGGCAAGCTTCAAAAACAAAATAATAAAAAGGGAGGATCTTAAGTGTGTTGCTGCAATATTTTCTGACTTACGGACCTTCATACTGTAGGGCTTCAGAGCAGACACTGCCCAGGCAGCTTTCACACAGTGCCTGGATGCAGTGACAGGAGAATGATTCCTATTGCCTGCCTTGACCTCTGAAGTTTTCTCAAATGCCACTTCCTCTCATTTCAGAAGCCCTGTACTTAACTTTTGATGTCCTGGTCTCTTCTTCCATCAAAGTATTTAGTGTCATCTCCCAGAATCTTTTATTTGCTGACTTCCCATTGCTATAAAGTCTTAAAACTGAAGTACTTCCCAGATCATCCCTCACAAAGACTCATTAAAAGATTACAGCACAATTCGAATCTCAACATGCCCAAAGTTGCTTGATAAGAAAATTTTCTTATTTTTCCATTTGTAATGTTTTCTGGGACACTGCCACCTGCCTCAGAGCCCCTGGCCATTCGCCATCACTTTGAAAGGAGAACTGCTGCAGGAGTCAATGGGAGATTAGCATAACACTCAGTGACAGATTTGGCACATTGCAAATCTAATATTGAATTTGCTTAAAGGGTCATGAGATTTAATCACTGTTCATATCAGCCCCCTTTGGCCATGTAATAGTATATTCCATCACTGACACAGCATTAAAAACTTGAATTCACTACACACTGAACCACTCATAGTAATTTCGCTATCACTCACCCTGATGCAAGTCAGCTCTGGAACCATAGATGATGTTTCATGACAGCTCTGCAGTTCTTTATAGTCATCACATTAAGGTTTTTTTTATCCTCTTGCCACTTCTGCCTACCCTAGGGTTCTGTTTTCAGTACTAGTTTTTAAAGTCCCACCTCTAAAACTGTATGTGAAACATATAGACATGAAAGTGGGTATTTGTCCATTCATTCAATCCAATTAATATATTTATTGTTAGATGCTTCCTAGCTGGCCTTTGCATACAGACAGAAATGCTAATTCTGAAAGCAGATATTAAAGAAGATTCAACATATGTACATGTGAACTCGAATATCAGTTTGCATCTTGCTGGCATTTTGACCTTTTTCACTTGCCAGCTCAAACTCAGAAATGAGGGAAAAAAAGAAGAGGCAGGAGCTCTGTTTTCATCCAATATATGAGCAATAAGTGACATGACTGAAATTGGGCAATCGTTTAGTCACCAAGAGAATGAAGCTAATTCAGACTGATTTTGGATGAAAGCACTAAGTGTTACTAATCCCAAATGAAACACAGCAAACACAATTACCATTCATTTGGAGAAGTAAAATTGAAGATTTGCCAACATTCTTTTACAAACCAAGGGCAATTAAGAATTCTACACAAAACTTTTGCAGCTGAGTCGAAAAGCTCACTTCATACAGTCTAACCTGTAATAACCCACAAATAACCTCTAATAAAAAGCAAATAATCTCTAGATCAAATTTTAAAGAAAGTTGAACTTGGTGAGTGAGCATCCCCAATTAAAATAGGGACCACCAATCAGGTTTTTCATCAGAGGCTTTCAGCTGTCATCTGCAGGCCGCTCCTGAGAAAGTTGAATAAGAAAAGCAAGGACACACACACATACATGTGACATTTCCCTGGGGAAATGCCCCTCCAGCACAAAGCAGTAACAAATGCAGCAGGTCTGGCTCTGTAGGGAGTGGCCTGCAATCTCATTTTCAGCTCACTATCTATTATCCCCCATCATTTAGTCCTTACTTTCACAAAGGCCCTTGCTACACCTTCCCTTCTGATTTGCCTCACTGTTCAAAATGGCCATGAAAAAAAATGAGTGCGTGGTGCCTTTCACTGTCCCTGGCAGCATGGAGATGAAAGATGTCCTTTGTAAACAAGTACCCCTGCTGCTGCAATTTCAAACCATTGGGGCAAAACAGAGACTGACAAGCTTAAAACCCTTTTTCATAGTTCCAGTTCTTCTTTCAGGGTTTGGCTAGCTGAAAGGCTGTTTTTCTATCTTTGTTACTGGGCTTGCATCCAATGTTTACACTGCATTACCAATATCTGCTCTAAATTGTTTCTGTCACAGTGTTTCAGATAGCATACATTTTCATTTTATAGCTCTCCTGCTTCCCTTTAACTTATGACCTTTATTGAAAATGAGCGTATTTGTTTGCAGACTGCCAGGCAAAAGGGTTGAAACACAGGGGCTTGGCATCTGTGAAATGCTTTGCAATCCACTGCAGCTGTATTGGGGAAGTAGTGATGGAAAACTATAAACTGCGTAAGATTAGCTTATTCTGGAGGACCCTAACTTTCCTTTGGATTGTCAAGCACATTTCACTTAGCAAAATAAAAAGAAAAATCTGTTGGGAATGACTCACTTGATGCTTACCTAGCCCTTTTTTTGTTGTTGTTGTTGTTGAGTCTCTTAAGATAATTTCTGTGTTTTTCTTTTTATCTTTACTGCTCACATATTTCACAGTCCTCCTCAGTGGATCCCAAGTGCTTGCTTGCATGAAGTGCTTCAGAAGCCAAATGGGGACTGGGTGAATTCCAGAACTCAGCAGTGTTTGTGGCAACAAGGTCCAAACTGCAGTGCTGAGACATGGCATGTTACAAAACAGAGGCAAAAAGCCATTTTGATTTTGTTTCAACAACTCATTAAACACCAGCCACTCAGGATCTTACATCTGCATTGTTTAGAAAGCAGCCTAAAGGATGCTCTCCATTTAAAAAATATGTGCATCTTGTCTTCAGAGAGGAGCAGAGTGAGCTCTGCATGAGTGCCCTGACAAGGGAAGGGTTTTAGCAGGAGGAGGATGGGATGGGCATGAGACTACTTCTGTACCTGTGTGCTGTTACTGCAGATATTCCCTTGGAGCGAAGGAAGTTTTAGCTGAGAGCACCATTCAGGAGACTGCACAATATTTCCTGGGTTTTAGGTGGAAGCTGACACTGGATTAAGTAATTTGTAGAAGGCTACCACAGGCTAAACAAATCTGCCTGCTACCCACCACCCTACTGGTAATGGTCTGAAAGTATGTAGTGGCACAGCCATGTGCAGTTGCCCCCATCACAGACCACAGGTGGATATCTTCATTCCTCTGGGTGCAGCAAAATGGATGCCTTGTAGTGGCTTCCCCTAAATTGGTACAGCCTCTGAGAGTGGCAAAGGGCATGGACCAAAGGTCAGCGGCACAGGCTTTCATTTATCTATGTGACTACTGAACAGGTGCTTAGGCTGTCCTGCTAGCTACATGCCAAGTATTGACAACTTATATGAGTTCTAATGACCCTGGCACTTGTCAGAACAAAAACAGTACCTTTTTTGAAACCTGGAAGTTGGAAAACAGAGGCTTTGACGTTCTGTGATAGTGTGTTTGGAACACATTTCTCAGGAAAAAAAACCAAACAAACAAGAAGAACCACAATGAAAAAGATGACAGTGGCCTTTATGCGTGGTCCATACAACTGAGAGTTAGGTTGGCATCCTAGTAAAACCTACAATCCATGCTTACCAGAGTTTATTGGAGGCTCAGAGAAACCTGCCTGATCAAGGTTAAGCTGGTCTGGGGAGACAGAAAACCCTGTTGAAACAAGGGAATTGAACTAAAAAAGTGTATGGAGCCCTTGGAACTCTTAGAATGGCTTGGATTGGAAAAGACCTTAAAAATCTTGTAGTTTCAACATTCCTGTCATAGTCAAGGGCACCTTCCACTAGACCAGATTGCTCAGAGCTTCATCCAGCTTGGTCTTGCACACTTCCAGGGATGGAGCATTCACAGCTTCCCTAGGCAACCTATTACTATGCTTCACCACACTCACAGTAAAGACATTACCCCTAAAATATAATCCAAATCTCCTTTCTTTTAGTTTAAAACCTTTCTTCCTTGTCCTATCACTTTCTGCCCATGTAAAAAAATTGCTCTCCATCTTTTTTATAAGACCCTTTTAAGTACTGAAAGGCTGCATCTACAACTCTTCTAGCTGTTCATATGAATTCTCACTTGCCTCAGCAGGCTACCTCAGGCAACTTTCTGATCTAAAGCCCATGCCCTAAAACAAGAACACACCATAAAAGATAATAGACAATTGTGATATAACTTGCCCTAAAGGGACATGTACCCTTACCTCTCAGATCCTGAGCTACAGCCTTGAATATAAAGGGACATCTGGCAGAGAACTATGCAAGTGACCTTGACTGGCCCATTAGCAAAGAAGGACTGAGGTCTAAATAGCAGACAAGGGTTTCTAAAATGTGTAAACTGCATGTTTATGTGGAAACTTCATTCTCAGAAATCAGCTGTACTATTAGGGCCAATGCTTGTCTTTCTTTAGAAAGCAATGCAGAATTTTTACTGGCACTGCATGAAAGAGGGTGTTATGTCAATGTTGTCCTCACTCAAAATTTTTGTTTACAGTAAAATAAGATTATTTGTAGGCTATGGGATATTTTGTGATCTCTTCTTCATGTCTCAAACACCTGGATGGCTTCATAGAAAAATTAGGCTTCATCTTCAAAGTCTATTTATTATTCCTTGCTCTGCAGCTGAAACACGTGACCATGTCTTTTTTCCCTTTTTTCATCACTGAATAAATAATGTACTTCTGGGTAGGCTTGTATTGATCTATAAAGTCATCATAAATTTTCCAGGTTCAGATTCAAGTTGCATTGACTGGAAAAGGCAGACCACTGTAAAATGTAATATTCTCAAGAACCAATAAATCTTGCTATCAGAACAGATGAGAGTTTTTGCTGCCTCCTCTCCTCTTCCCACCCACCTCTTTAGAGAGAAGCAGAACATCTGGGTGTGCAACAGGAATGGTCATGAACCAAGTCCTCACGCTACTCACCAATATTGTTCTTCCGATGGCAGCAGCATCACTGCTCTGGACTCTGGTTACTGGAATAGGCTCTGGATGCCAGAGCAAGAGAAGGGCTGGAGTTGGCAAGTTAATTGAAGTAGTATTGAAAGACCACTTAAGACTTAGCAGGCATCTTGCTGTCTTAATATAATTGGGATGTGTCAGGCCTGCATCAATCACTTGCACAATCCCTTTTAGTATTCTGTTTTTTATTAGGGTTGATTCTTAAAATTTAATGATGCATGTCACTGTTTCCTATTTTAATTCCCACAAAGTATTTTTTTTCTTGCAAATACCCTTTAAATACAACGAATAACAGAGTACCATTTAGATTTTTGTCCATTTCATGCATTTTCACTGTAAAATCACTACCATGGACCTCTGGTCATGGCGAAATCTCATTGCAAGACGTGTTACTGCATTAGACTTTTCTAGCTGTTTTACCAGAGACAACTGGACACAGAAGTTTTATCCTGCGCAGCTGTGCTGGTTTAGAGGTAAACCAGCAGGAGAAATGAGCTCAACATGAGAGAGATTATAAGTCAGAGCTACAATTTAATAATAATAATACAGTAAATACATTGACACAAAGGGAAATTGCTTTCAACTCCCAAAACCCAGCAGTATAACCCAGTGCCCTCGGGTACAAACCCAAAGGGGTTTGTTAGCCCTTGTGCTGAGATCCGCGTGGTTCCTCCAAGTCCAAAGCAAAAGGAAGTGAAAAACCTGTTGGTCCAAGTAATGGCTGTAGTCTGGTCGAGAGTGGTGGTCTCTTCCTGTCAAGGTCCTGCTGCTCCTCTGGGTCTGATGAGAGGTTCCCGTGGTCTTCTTACCTACCCCTTTTTGTACCTTCAGGGAGCATCCAGTCCCTCCCCTGGGGCGGGGACTCACACAATGGGTGATTAACTCTGTGAGTCATGGGCTCTTTTTGGACTGTTGATGGCTCATTAGCAGCTACGCCTCCTCAGGCTGGGAGTGGAGGTGCTAACGACTCCCTGGGAAGCTGCTGCAAATGGGCCATTGACCTTGGGAATGAATAGATGGGGTAGAATACACAGCTTTGATCACCCCCCACACAGTGACAACTGGTCCCACCTGCTGAACTAGGACAGGTCATGGATCTGTTTCCAACAACCGGAGGTGAAGTTTCACTACAGTTACCACAACTACTTTGGGTTTGCATCTTTTCACTATACAGAAGATGCATGGAAAGACATTTCTCATGTGGCCAACACAGCCAACACATTCTGGATAACTGAGAAATGATAAAAGAACTGGTGGCCTTTCAGGCAGATTGGACAGGATGAAATCACACATTCAAGTGTCTAAATCCTACCTTCTTCCTTCAGGGTGGGATTTTAATCAGACTGTCAAGGCCTGTTGTCTTTTATTCATACCACAAGGAAAATGAAAGATCTTATGTTCCACCAGTGCCATTAGTAAGACAAGTTACATATTTAATCTCTGATCCTTGGTCCCAGTGACTTCAGAAGTTGTTCTGTGAGAATGTGCCTCTCTAAAGATCAGGAAAATTACTTAGAAATCTTGCACCATTTTTTCCTTTGCAAGTCCTGTAATCAGCATCTACTCATGAAGAATTATTAAACATTTCTTTTGACAGCTGAAAATGCTGAATTAAAAGCAATGTCTGAATTTACTTTTGGTTACCTTTACCACCTGGGCTAAGATCTGGCATAGTACAGTTCCAACAAATGCTAGTTGAGCATTAGCAGCAGCACTGAGCAAAGCAAAACCACAATTAACTCACATTAACTGATGGCCTGGTGGGACTCATCCTCCCTTCCTCCAGCTATACCACTGATGCCTCTACTGGAGGAAAGATCCCTGCAACCAACAGTGGCTTTGTCACTTCAAGGTCCACCTGTTGTGGACCTCCAGTCATGATATGACATCAGGGTTTTCCCCCATATATGGGTGTGGCCAATCTAACAGGTTGATGAAAGGCAGCAAACCAGACAGTTAGGTGGTTATCTAAAAAATTTGGATGGTGACAATCAAAGCAGATGGCTGGGGCTCAGTAGGATGCCCTGTGTCCATGTGAGGATGCTGCCTTTTTTTGAAAAAAATAGCTCTGGCCTCAGCTTTACCAACTGGGCCCATCTTGAGCTGTGTCAGTCTGCCCTGACTTACTGTTCAAATGTTCCAATGGGATTTTCAAGGAATAAATCTCTCATTTTGGGTCTTTTTACTTTAACCCATTCTCAGCCTTTCTAGACCCTATATTTTTAAGTTAAAAATGCAATTTATCCCCTCTCAAATTTTCTATTTAATAATTGCTCACTAAAACCAGATGACAGATGCACCAATCAAGTATGTTGCAGGGCAGGGAGGTGCAGAGATGGATGGAAGACTGGGATATTTAATAACATCTTTAACATTAGGCAAAATAGAATCACAAAATTCTAGGGACTGGCTGGCACCTCTGGAGATCCCCTAGTCCCACCTCGTGCCCCAGCTGGCTCAAGGGCAGCAGGTTGCCCTGGACCATGTCCAGTCAAGCTTTCAACATCTCCAACAGTACAGAATAATACTGTTTCATTGTGAGGAAAATTAAAGTATCTATGGAGACCCAGAGTTAGCTATATTGCTAATTCAGTGTGTAAATATTTTTGGCAGTATTATTGTCTGAGACATGATATCTCATTAACAATTTGGGAACTTCCTCTTTTGTTAGAAGAATATTTTCACATGCATCTTTCCCTCTAATCCAACAAAAATATTTCTGCTTTCCTATTTTGCTAAAAGTAATTTATTCTGTGAACAGCCAGTCAAGGGAGGGGATTGTCCTGCTCTGCTCTGGATTGGGGTGGCCTCACTGTGAATATTGTGTACAGTTTTGGGCACTACAATATAAGGAAGATATTAAGCTATTAGAGAGCATCCAAAGCAGGGCAGCACGAGGTGGGAACTTTCATAGCAGTGAGTGTGCCTTCTATCTCTTACCAGTTTATCATTTGATGACTCTCAGGCCCCAGGCTCCTTTTTGTGATGTACAATATGGCACAGAAATTACCCCAGAGTGGCCCCAACTGCTCACCTCCATCTGAGGAAAGTGCTCTTATAGTGAATTCTCCTCCCCCTTGCCAGACATACATCAGTCAAGACAGTATATACAACCTTCATTTGCCCTTGCCTGAAACAAGTGCTGCCTGTTTTGCATCCTATCTGATCTGCCTGTAACGTCGCTGCAAACATCTTACCCCCTGTGAAAGGCCATACCTGCATAGGGGAACCTGCAAAGGTGCATTTCATAAGTTGAAAAATTCTGTTATCCTTTTTCTGGTTTCAGATGATAACAAAATCTTGCCAATGATTCAAACCCATTCCTGCAAGAGGGAAATAATTGAGCTTTTCTTGAAAGCAAGCATTTGTGCAAAATGAAGCGTGCATGATGTGTAAAGGTAATGGGGGAGTCATACTGGTGTGGAACAAAGCAGTCTCCAGACCTTGGGAGATGCTCATCCCTTACATGTTAGAAATATGTAGATAGCTTTGTCATCAGCACAGCCAGGGTCAAATAGCAAGAGGAAAACTAATCCAGTCTGCTGTTTGCCTGGGACTGGTGGGTGACGGAGTACTTCACTGTGTGAGAGGGATTCAGGTTGAGACCTGGGATGAAAGAATCCAGGAAATCCAACTTCTTACAAGCGCAGAAAATGCTGAAGTGACAGCTCTCTCACAGGCTGTGGAAAGCATGGGGTTACAGAGCTGTCACATGAGTCATAGCAGCAAGGTCTGTCACTGCTTTTGTCTCCTGAGACGACTGGATATGTATCAGGAAGGTGACCTCTGAAATAAACATGGTATTTCACACAAAAGCCTGCATGTGCATCTTGGAAAAAAAAAAAAAAAAAGTGAGGTTTCTCCAAGCTCCTCTCCAGCCTGCATGGAAATCCCACAAACATATCTGTGCTCAAGCAAAATCAGCTAAGGTGGTGAACGTTTCAATAAATCACATGGCTGACTTCTCTTTTTGCATATAAACTCATGATCTATAAACAAACCCTAGCAGGTAGTAAACCAACAAACTTTGCTATGAAATGATTTATTTCTATTCTTCCGACACCCTTAAAATGACAATATAGAAATCACAGAGATAATGTGGGTGGCATTTTCTGTTGTTGCTGCAAACAAATCAGTTGATGCTATCAATAATGTTCAAAAGACATTGTAAGGCTAGATTTTCAAAGCCAGGTTGCATTACCTTGATTTGGATTCCACAGAAGAAAATGAGGTCAGCTCTGAAAAATACTGAGAATCCAAGTCACAAACACTATTATTTGTACCTATAAAGTATCTTGCCCTCTGGGAAGGCAATAAGCCATTCAAATATAAATCACCTTATGTCAGATTAACTTTGGACCCTGCGCTAAGGATGGCTACATCAGTGCGAGTATGGCAACTCAGATCATGCACCACAGACTGCATTATGTTGAGCTGGCTTCAAGGGTCTGTTGAAGGTTTCAAAGAAATTCTGTAGCAGAGTCAGATGCTAAAAGTGGCTTTCCTATTTTCTGGAGCACTGCTGCAACCCCCATTTTTACCAGCTTGTCACCCAGTCTTCAGTATTTAAATGTGGACATCATGTTAATTTATGGTGTCTCTTTATGAGGTGCATCTAAAAAAAAGATGGGTTTGTTACAGGGGCAAATCAAAATACTGCTTCAGGCTGAAAATGGATTAATGAGTTCATAATATCATTCACAACTCCTTTTTCTCAGTTTTAAGGGAGGTAAGATCTACTCTGATTGCACACTCTTTTTCTTCTAATTAAAATGTTATCTGAGTTCATTTTATGTTAAGAAAAACAACAATTTTAGTGATACTTCTCTTGCCACAAACTCACCCTGCAATAGTTGTTTTTCATTTTCAAAAGTTTTTGTCTTAATCTGTGTTAGAATATTAATACATCAAAACCAGGATTGTCCTTCCAAAGTCAGAGCATAATTGTACTCCATTTTAGCACCAGAACATCATTCAGTAACAATGAAACTAATTAAGAACAGTTCATGGTCAGTGTGCCAATCTGTTTTTCAAAATACCACTAGCCAAAGGTATGCACGTTTCGCTCTGACTATTCCTTGGAATACACTCTGAGCATTATATCGCAAACTATATCCATCTAGAAAAGGCAGGAAACTCTAAACACAACAGAGGAGGGCCATCTGATTGATGGTCTAGTCAACATGTCTGAGTCTTAACACTGAATTCTCACAGCAAAATGTTTGCCATAAATCCCAAGTTCAGGAAAAAGGGGGAAATTTTGCAGAGAAACTCAAAGATAAGGAATCGAGATTGTCTCACTACCATTCTCCAAGAAGAGAGAGCATTGAAATGAATCAAATAAATCAATACCACTGAACTATTTACTCAGAGCTAGGCAGGACATATTTGTAACCCTATTGCTTTAGACGTGAGGTTAAACTCAACGTTACTGCGTTCTGTGCTGTCAGGTGTGTCTTATCTTTGGACATCAATCGGTTTGGGTTTTTTTCCCCCACAACTAAAGTGCTTATATTCCCTTCTTGTCAATCAGCCACAGGGGATTGTCTGCCAGGTCTCAAAGTGTTGAGTGACAACATCAAGGTGAACTCTACTTATACAGTAGGACCAGCCATGAGGGTAGAAAATTAAACTTCTGCTGAGCCCACCTCTGACTCTCTGTTCCTTAGGAATTAGTGCTCCATTAGGCATTCATGAAAGTCAGATGAAAACTTGGAGCAGGAGTCAAGCATGTGATTTCACTCAGTTCTCTACCATAAAAGTGCTCATATCACAAAGCAGAAAAGTGTTACTGTTAAATGCCTATCAAATAAAAGTAGGACAAAGATGCTAGAAGAGAACAAACGGCTTAGGGGAAAAAAAAAAGACAACAATATGAAAAAAACTCCAGTACTTCTTTTATTTTACTTGAAACTACCAGCATTTATCTCTCTCTCAAGGTCTGTAAACTGTGCTCTGTGCCACTCCTCAGCACAGACCAGAGATTTTCAGGAAACCCAAATGTAACACTGTGCTTCTGTTGATGTTACTCTGCTTGGTGATATGCCTCCAAAGACAAAGAGGCTGAGATGGCTATGATGCCTCATGGACAAGGACAGCTGGCCTGACAGGCAGCGGTCCCGCAGAAGGTCCTGCTGGAGCCAGCCAGATGCCAGACCACAATCCAGAAGCCAGATCATCCAGACGACTAATTGCCTGCACTCCACACCACCGCTGAGCTGTTTCTGACACCCCACCCTCCATTCTCTCATGCAACAAAGGCTGTCTTACAAGGAGGGTCATTTTCATTCAAGGGTAGAAAATCTGTGTATTCAGTATTTTAGGGGGGAGGATGAAGGGAAATAATTACACAGCACCACAGCCAGTCACTCTGGTTTTGTCTGACTACTCAGTGAACTTCCAAAGAAAAATGAGGAGTCACTATAGAAACTGCCACATCATATTGTTATGTTCCTTCTGAGATGTGGAATATTTTTAAATAAGACACTTGAATTTTTTTCTGTCTTTAGAAAACACTCTACAATAAATAGGTGGGCTTTCTTGTGTGTAGGTGTGGGAGTTTTTTTAATTATTATTATTTCTTCAGGCTTGCTTCTTCACCATTGAATGGAATACAATATAAAAGGGTTTATTTGGAAATTCATTTCCACAAGTGATAAATTATCAGTCATTTCAGACTGTCTGAACTTCATTTAAGTAACAACATGAGTTCTTACCCATGTGAAAGATCTGACTGACGTATAGGTGTAGTAAAACTGAAGAGAGAAATAGCAGTCAATCCACAGCTCATTGGGAAGGAGAGGTGAAGAGATCCTAAGCACAAAAGTACAGCAGGTCCAGTTTGATGGTCAGTAATTCAAGATTAAGTTTCTATGGAGAGAAAAAAAGCACTAGCTCTTTACGCTGACTTTTTAGATAATTGAGCTGTCACATGAAAGGCAAAACTCACAAAAAACACTGATATGTGCAAAACACCTTGAGTCAGTGAAATTATCTGTAAATACATTAGGAAAAACAGAGTACATGTAACCTCCTAGTGATCATTTACCTGTAATCCATGGTGACCTATTTCTGTTTTGTTATCTTCGCCATTATAGAACTGAGAAGTTGTCAATCGTTCAATGGCTCAAACCCACTGAACTTCCCCTTTGTTCAAATTCTCACCTTTCACTTCCCAGGTCTAGCTTTTCTTTTATTTCTCCATGCTGAAAGGAATGGAGTACTTTTGTCTGAAGTTTGTGATGTGCTGCCTGGGCTCTCTCTTTTCCCACAGTGAAAGCCTCTTTTTTTCAAATGTTTCTTGGGACATTTTCATGAATAAAGAATTACGTATTCAGAGATGCGGGATTATTTCATGAGATGCTGTGGATGTTTTCCACTCTTTCAGCACAGCCTCCAGCTCAAAACTTCCTATTGCACAAACTTTAGTCTGCTCCCTCAGCCCTGTGTCTTCCTGCTCCAACACACAGCATCCTTGCTCATCTTCAGAGGGTCACTGTTACTGTGTTTCTTGCTACCTTTTTATATTTTCCAGCCCCTCTCTAACTTGAAATTCTCCAGGATACCAGCTGTTCTTCTTGCCTCAAAGGAGGCTTTTACCTGCTTAGTTCTGCTAGAGTAACCAAGCCTTTACTGTCATCCAAGTCTGCAGGCCACTATCTGCACCCTCTGTGCCTAGTACAGACAGCAGCAGGCAGAGGGAGAAGCATTCCTGGGGCCAGACTGAGTGCTTCATGCCCACATTGTGGGGCTGAAGCACAGCAGGGACAAAACTAACTACCACAATTGGCCCCAGCTACCTGTATTCTTTTGCTACCTGTGTTCTTTTGCTACTTGTGGCAACAGTCTCAGGAGCTGAGCCAGGAGCTCAGATCTGTAGAGGATCTGACCAGCTGGCCTAAAATGTGTCTCTGTCCTGTACAGAGACGCAAGTCTAGCAAGCTTGCAAGTCTAGCAAGCTTGCATTTCTATTTTCATGCCTTCCTTAGAGTCACTAGAACTCTCACTTCACTGTTCCTAAACCCATAAAGGGCTCTTTTGATTTTTTTTCTCCTCCCTCTCTTTCTTTTTTTCTTTTTTATCACTCCTCCATAACGTATTTCATAGTTTAACTCCTGGAAAATTGCTGTTAATCTACCACAGGAGACTGGCCATAGTCTGAATTCTGGAATGAATCATGAAGTACACAGATCCTGGATCTCTGCCAAGCATTATTTCAGCAGAGTTTTCAGGCCAGTTTTGAACAAGACAGTGGATAAAATCTGTCCACCAGCATAAACTTGGCCAATTGATATCTTTGTGTGTCAGCTTGGCAGATTCATTTTGAGATGTCTGCCTGCTGCTACATCTCAAAGGTAAAAAGATGGATAATAAATGCAAGCATTTCTGATGGGGCAAAGAGTCTGTTCACAATCCAGTGCTATTTGGTGTATTTTCATTTAGATGAAAAACATACAGCTGGAAAAGTTGGAAGATGAGGCAGAACTGGTGGGCTGCTGAATAGATCAGGTTATGACAACGGTCAGATCTGTATCCCAGTGGTAAGACAACTTCATATTAACATATTGCAATGTGTCTTTAGATGTACATGTAGGAGTGAGGGGTATACGACACACAAATACATTCATAGTTTGGAAACTCAAGATACAAAAAGGTTCTAGTGAACCCACTGACCCTGCCCTAATAAAACTAATAATAAAGCATGCCTAATAAAACAAACAAAGCATGCCTAATAAAACAAATAATAGGCATACAACTATGAGCAGATGAAAGCAGGAATTGCTACCCCATAGCTATGTGTGGCATTTATATGCCCCCCATGGAATCCTGCACCTCTGCTGGGTACCACTGTGATAGATACAATGCAGCACTGAAAAGAACTCAGAGAAGAACAAGATGAATGACAAGAAGTCCAGAAAAAACTATTGACAAAGAAGCACAGTCTAGTAAGTTTAACAAAAGAAAGGTTAAGAGGTGACTTGCTCCCTATCCAGGAGTAGCTGCATGGGCAGGTGATTACTACTAGCAGGGAGCTCTTCAGCAGGCAGGGGCTTAACAAGATCAAATGGTTAAAGGCAGAAGCTAGCTGAATTCATAGCAATAAACCCAACCCTACTGTTAAAAAAACAGTAACCAATAAAGAAATTTTCTAGGCCAATGTTCTCCCTTAGATGTTTTATATCAAAACTCCTTGTTTTTTTTCCAAAGATATGTCAGGAGTTAAGCCCTTGAGGTAGGAATAAGTCAGTTAATTCCTATGGCCCAGTTACAAACCATGACAACAACAGCTGAAAATCTGACTTGCAGGTCCAAGTAACACATCTCTCTCCAAGAGAGGCCAGTGCAAGTGACCAGGAAAGGCTGTGAGAGGGGCTGAGCACAGCACAGTGCTTCCCAGGACTACTTCCTCAGACTCGTGTCTTGGGTTGAGCTGGC
>VWZD01010697.1:0-33883 GCA_013396695.1 Sakesphorus luctuosus
GAATCCCAAACTACAACAACTTGGCATCAAATTTCCCTCCCGAGTGGGAAAGGTTGCCAAAAAATATGAAAATTAATAAAGTATGTGTGTGTGTGTGTGTGCACATTAGTGTGCACAGTTATTTAAACATGATTCCTGTTTTGAAGATTGAATGGAGTTTTTTTTTAATCAATACTTTTCAAGAGTGTGTTTAAGAATGGCAGTTTTGACTTCTTCATAAAGGTGTGCTCTGCTCATGGTGGGAGCTGTACCTGCTCCCTGAGCTGTCCTTCACTTCAGCAACAGAGATAGTGGGCCCAGATGGTTTCTTCTCCTTCCCCCTGTCCTCACCCAGGGTTTCTTTTCACTAGTGCTCTAAGTTTTCATCTGCCAGGAAGAAGCTTTTTTTGGGAGCCAGTCAGGATCTGCTCCAATCAGGATCTGCAAGTGGTGCATGCTGTGCTGGGAGGTGCTGGAGCTGTAGAGAGCTGCTTGATAGGAATGAGGGGTGCAGCCAGAGCTGGGAAATGAGAGCACAAATGCTTTAGGAAAGGTTAAAGAAGATTAGGCAGCACAGGCAAGCTGCGGGGCAGGAGGCAGAGCATGTCAGAGGTAGGGGCTTACAAAATTTGCTAGAAGTGAGCATCCCAGTGAAAGGGTGAGAAGATGCTCAATGTGAGGATGGCTCCTTCCAGAAGAGCTCATTGGCTTGTTGCAGAAAAGAAAATGCTGCTGAGCTAGAAGTTCAGGGTAAAAGGGAGAGAACCAGCAGCAGCAGTGGGAGATGAGGGAAGGGACTAAGCAAGCCATGGCAGTCATCTCCATGCTGGGACTGGCTCTGCGGTCACAGTGGAGTATTTTCAGTCTTCCTGAGTTCTGCAGAAAGGCATTAACTAAAGCATATACCTGGCAGCAAGTCCAGGATAAGCCACCTCCATGTCCTTGGGGTAGAGAGCTGGGAATTGAACTGAAACCTCTTGCTCTGCCAGGGAGACGGAAGTCAGGCATCCACTCTCCATCCAGGCAGCATCAGAATGGGCTCAGGCAAGCAGAAAAGAGCACAACCGGGGCAGAAATCTGTTGCCCTGCATTTGCTGCTTGTCTGTGGCTTTACCCTCTGGTGAGTGCAGTGAGCCGATGTGTATGAGCAGACTTGACTCTGGCTCAGCTTTTCCTTTGTTCTGCCATTGACAAATATTCAGGGATTGAAAGTGAAATACCATGCTTTCCTCTTCCAAAGGGGAAAAAAAAAAAAAGGGGAAGGAAAGGAGCCCCTCTTGCATGCTGCACCGGTGAACCCTCATCATCCTGTAGCAGGAGGCCAGCACACATGAATATTTCTGTGCAATATGCGCGAGTGATGAGCCCCATATGCAGGCCTTGGGAGAAATTAAATGTTTTCTATGGTATTTTCCAAAAAGCCTTTCTATCAAAGCGCTCGGTTGGGAGCCAAAAACGCCCCAGCTTTCGTGGCTCCAGCTGGTTGACACTTTTTTATTATTGTATTTTTAAATGCTGATGAATATTTTCTAATTAAAAAACAAGTTCTCCCCTAAACTGAGTCTTGCCCCAGTGGATGGAGTTGAGCCAGAGTTTGGGAGGGGGCTGGATGCTGCTGGGGACTCCATGGCAGCTCTTGGCTGATGGTTTTTTTTCTTCCTTCAGTTCTGGAGCTTGCAGGAAAGGTCCTGAGACAAAACACACATGTGGTCCACATCTGCCCTGCCATGCCTGGTGGAAGGCAGCCAACTGGGCTGGGGTGGCACCCTAGTTCCTGTCTCCTGCCTGGCCCCCAAGAGAGGGGAGGAATGAATGCAAATTCCCGTCAGGTTTGCAGAACACCAGCCTCCAAGGATGGAGATCACTGAGGTGCAGGTTGGCAAGGGGACTTCCAAGTCAAATTTGACATTGCCAGAGCTCTCCTTATACTGGCTGCTTTTCCTGCAAAGGTGAGGAGCAAAGTCATGATGTGATTTAAGAGGTAGACAGGATTAGGAGATTGCAGGAGGGAGAGGGACCCTAAGGAGAGGCAGATGCATAGCATGAGACTTGATGCTGTCTCTTGTCTTTTGCTCAGGGACAAAAACTTGATAGTTTTAAGGCATATGAACATGGTATAGAGTTAGAGAGGAGCTGGAGAGGTAGGTGCTGGTTCTGTGGACTGGAAGGAAAGGAGAACCTGGAGAGTCGAGCGACAGCCTAGCTGGTGGGGCAGGGTGATGGGCATCAGGGTGATATGCACCAGTGGTACAGAGAGTGCAGGGCCAAGCAGGAGGAGCATCAAACAGTCCTCTGCTTGCTCCTGTAGTCTGATAACATGGCCGCCTTCAGACTCATGAGTGTCAGAATTGCTCCAGGATTAATTTAGTGCTGGATCTGTGGTCCTTGGATGCGAGTCCTCATGGCAGATCACAATTCATGTTTAGCACTTAGCTTTGAAGGTTTACTAGTGGAAAAAGTGTCTTGGAGGAGGAATACTGGAAGCAGATGCCCTTGCCTCCAGACTCCTCTTCTTGAGAGTGGAGCAGAGCTCAGACCTCAAAGGTCACGTGATGGAGAAAAAACTGTTGGGGTCTTGCAAAGTGGGACCTCTCCCAGGTGAGCTGTTTTTCTCCCATGCAGCCAAGTTGGCTTCACAGTTTCCAGTGTAGTTAGTAAGAAGGTGACAGTATATCTGTCTTGGATACTGTATCCCATAAACCACAGGAAAGAAAAAACAAAGAAATGAGCTGTGCAGTTTGACATCACTAAATCAGTTCTAGGGCTTGCTACCAAAGTATGCATCTTTGCCCCTTTGCAGGGTTGAAAACAAATTGGATTTTAATCCAATTTCTGCTGTATTGAGTAGTCATTTAATTCTGCTGGCTTTACATAGAAAAATCTTCCTCCAAGCGTACATCTTGGCTTTCTGTTTTGGATAGAGGCTCAGACCCAAATTGAGACTCACACCACAACTCACCTGCCAGTGGCAACATGCAGGGATGCTGGGCTTGCCAGAGCTCACTGCTGCTCACAAAGAGCCATGTTCGGAGGGAATCCTCTTTTCCAAGGGGGTGTTTTGTTTCCCCCATCTCGGCTGAGCCCGCCACATCACCTCGGCACGTGTTTCAGTGTACAGCCACTCAGTCCTCCTCTTTGCCCCGTGGGAATTGCTTCCCTGATGTCCGACAGCTAATACCCCCGAACAAACATGCTAATTTAAGAGCTGTTAAAGCCCGAGGGCAGCGGGAGGTCACAGTCAGCACAAACAGATGGTGTTTTGTCCTTGATAATTAAACTTTCCTGTAGTTTTGGGCGAGAGACTTTCTTGACTTTTATTTCAGCACAGCTGCCTCGGGCCAGCTCTCTCTCCTTCCTCATCCTCTGCTTACTCTCAGAAAATGCCGTCTGTGGGATTTGGGGCAGGACCCCAGGGAACACGAAGGTCTCCATGGGTTTTGTGAGGTGTCCTCAGTGGCCCCTTGGGGTCACCCCACATGATCTGCTGGCTGCAACAGTAAGAGCCTCTCAAAGAGGCAGCAATTGGAGGCCAGGTGAGCAGCACCCAGCCTGGGGTGCCCCCAGCCCATTTCAGCAATGCTGTTGGAGGAGACTCTGGGCTTCTGCCTCTCTTAGCTGCTCTTCCAATTCCACCAGCTCTGTCCAGGCAAAGCCAAGCTGAGAGGGGGCAATGGGGTCAGTGAGGTCCTGCTGCAAACTGAGGCAGCAGTGATGGCAAAACTGCTGCTGACTCATAATGAAGCTTGGCCTATGAATAGGGCCATTTAGGGGGTCAGAACGAATAGGAGTCAGTTCCTCCCCAGTGCTTTAGCTGTTTGCAAGCGAGAGAGGGCAGGCACATTGCCCCAGGCCCTCTGCCAGCCTTAGGCTCAGTTCTGGGGCAGACCCCTTTGTATACCAAAGAGTAATGGCACCAGAAAGCTCCCTTCAGCATCACCTACCCCAGCATGGGCTGTCCCCACCACAGGGCAGGATTAGTTCCTCCCTTCAATGCCACACTTTTCCCTTGTTGTCTGGGCATTAGAGAGAACCCCCATGCCTCAGGTTTCCCCTTCCATTGCCCAAGACAAAAACTGGGTGCTGCTGTGATGTCTGAGAGCAGTCCCCAGCAGGCTTCACAGGATATGCTAAGCACCTGTGGGAACATATGGAGAGAGTGGGGTGGTGACTCTGGATGGAACTGGGTGAAGAAACAAGCACCAAACTCCATCTGTCTGCACTGTGGGCAGTGTTTCTTTCCAGTCTGCTTTTCCCTGCCAAAATTTTGAGCAGCTTTCTTGCAGTGAGGAGAGAGGCAGAGGGGAGTCCATATGCACATGGCAAGACAAATGACCTCACTGTCACATCTGTCCTATCTGCCTCTGTCCTCACAGCAGCTTGTGAGCTGGTGACCGGGGGCTTGTTAGTGGTCTGAAGGCAGTACAGGCACCACTGTCCAGGATGCTGTCCCATTGAAGTGTCTGCAAACTCGTGCCGCAAGTGCTCTGTGGGTGTTCGATGCTGCAGGCCTGCACGGTGTTCATGCAAATCCACGAGTCTGAACTTATCAGGCACAATGCACTATGGCAACCACTCCTGCAAAGCCTGTTGAGGGGAGCCCGGGATTGCAGAGGTGGGTGGGTCAGAGGACTCACAAGGCACAGCAGGGCAGGCTATGGTGCAGCTCTGTGGATTTCCCAAGCAGACAGCTGCAGAGCAGCTTGGTGAGCATAAAGGCTGGTGTTGTAGTGCTATCCATCCCACTGTCCCTCCCACAGCACTGCTTTTGGGGTAACCCATCTGGTGAGGGCCCCCAGGGCTCTCTGCACACCTTGGAGCAGCAGGTGAGAGGGAAGGGCTGTGGTAGGTTCACAGCCTGGCCAGAGCTGGTGTCCTTGGATGGTCCTGCTACTCACCCTGTGCCATTTGCTGTTCCCCATGGTCCACTATGCTGGGAAGGAGACACACATGCCAAGGGATGGGGGAGTTCTAGGTAGGGTCTATGGGTTGCAGAGTGGGGACACCATCATCTCCTGTTGAGCCTAGACAGGGAAGTACAGCAAGCAGGGACCAGTGGGGAGCACACAGTCTCCAGCATACTGAGACCCTGCCTGCCTCCAGCAGTGTTTGCTGTCCTGCCTGAGCCCCAGAAGCTGCCTGGCTGCTGCCTACCCATCCTCCTGCCAACTCGTACTGCAGGCAGGGGGGAGAGATGAAGCAAAGCAAAACAAATCATAGTCACTGTCCCTGGAGGTATTTAAAAGACATGCAAATATGGCACTTAGGGACATGGTTTAGTTGTGGACTTGGCAATGTTAGGTTTACAGTTGGACTCAATGAGGTATTTTTCCAACCTAAATGATTGATTCTATGATTCAGTGGTCCTGAGGCTTCTCTAGGGAGGCAGCATCAGAGTCAGTGGAGTGGCTTCCTTTGTGCCAAGAAAAAAAGCCCAAACAAAAAAGAAAGCTAAAATTAAAATGCCCAAGAAACTCTGTACAACTGGATGTGCCATTACTTACTCCCCCAGCTGCTAAGCCAGTATTTTATTCCCTCCCTGGACAACTTAGGCTGCCAAAGTCTCTTCCAGCGTTCCTCACTCCAGTCCTGCTGGTGTCCCTGAGCTTCTGCAACACAACTTCAGATTATCATCCTCATCCAGCTCTGCCTTAGCATGCTGGCAAAAAACAAACCTCCCTGCTTTCTGAGCAGCTCTGAGCGGCCTCAGTTCTTGCATTGTGCATTGGTTCAAGAATGAGCTGTAGCTCTCCTTGGTTTGAGGACATCATCAGAAAGTTTACTGGGGCCAAGCCAGCATGGACCTGCCTGTGCTGGAGGAAGAGGGTCCTGCAGGCTGTAGGGACCAGAAAGTGGCAGTTTTGCCCTGCTTGCCCCTGTGCCTCTGCAGCTGTGTAGTGCCCTTCACGTCTTTGGTGTGGTAGTACTCAGGTGACCTCAGCACCAGCAAGCTCAACCCCAGTGTCCACACTGGTGTCCAGCCTCTTGCATAGGTACTGCAGAGCACAGACCTCCAGAGGAGCAGGATTGGGCTGATAAGAGGTGCAGTCCTCATGTTTCAAGAAAACCCCTGTGGAACCTGTGTCTCGAGGTGCTGTTGAGGGGGTTGCTAAAGCTCCTGCAGCCAGACACCCTCCAAAATTCCTACTAGCATCAACTAGGCTCCTGAGATTTGGCAAGGCTTGGACACACCATGCTGCCCTATGCCACGTCTGCTGTGCTATAGGCATCCAGCTGATGGAGGAAGTTTGGACAACAAGCTCTGTCTGTGCTCTCTTTCCCTTTTGTCTTGCTTAGGACAGTGCATGAGTGTGCTTCAGTTTGGATTTCAATACTAGCATGTTTTTCTGTGCCTTGGAGCTTTATGTCTTGAGTGGTGTTGGGTATTTCATAAAGCCACCTGGCCACAGAACCTCCTCAGGACAAAAAGCAGGATTGTGAGCAAAGTCCTGGGTGGACTGAAGGGCAGTGCAGCCCCGCAGACAAAAATAAGAAATATTGCCATCATTTGCTTGGAAATTAAAAACCAAACCTGGAGTGAGGCAGCAAGACCTTCTTATTTGGGATTGTTTGCTCAGTTTATGGCAATTTGGTTTTGATTTTGTGGTTTGTTTGGGTTGTGGGGTTTTTTTTTGTTTTATTCCACATCACTGATAATCTGTTTGTGGGTGGAGACTGGGAATTGAAGTGCTGAAATTTAGTGTGACACCAAGAGCTCCATCTCACGGTAATCACAGTCTGGAGAGGCAGAGTGAGCAGGATCGGCTCCCAAATGTGCCTGTCTTCAAGGATTCCTCCAGTTTTCAGAGAGGAGTAATCAGGAGTGCCTAAACTGCAAGCATCCTCCATCTTCAATCTCCCTCCCTTCTCTGTCTGATCTCTTCTGTCTATCCCTGGCATGGTACCATCAACTCCATGCCATCTATGGAAAAACACTGCTCAAGACCTCATTTTTATGGAGGCTCTAGATAAAATGCACTGTCTTTGGCAGTTCTTTAATAGAAGCAAAGATCCAATTGATGCCTGCAGTCTCTCTCTGCAGGGAGCCAGGAAATGCTCAGTGCAGAGGAAAGTTGAGTAAAAAGAGAGTGGAAAATTACAATTTCCCCTTGTTGGTCTAAGCTTTCCTCCATCTCAGAGGCTGCCCAGGTGCGGATATGGGGTGTGGAGAAGTCGGGCTTGGGTGTGGCAGCTCGGCTGAGCTTCTTGCCTAGGTGGCACTGGTGTCCCTGAGGAATACTTTTGGGGCAATGTTACCCTGCAATCTCTACCATGAGGATTCAGACCCCCTTCTGCCTTGCTGTGCTTTCTCATGGTGCCAGTTTTGAAGACGTGCGATGCTTATTAGTATGCTGTTCTTTGTGTTGTCTTTTATCACTGCTGGAGCAGATGGCTGGTCTTGGACTGCTGCCCTCCACTTGAAATAAAACTGGTTAACATGGTGGGAATTGTGAGGACAGGTATGAGCTGTGGGAAACATCCCCATGAAAGCTCCAAGTGAGAAGAGGGAATGGGCAGCAGCAACATTGCTCCACAATGGATGTGGCACCGAGAGCTGTTTGTAGGCAGGGTTGCTGGAGAGGTTTGCATCAATGTACCTGTCTGTTCAGTGCTCTCCTGACACTGTGTTTCTGTCTATCCCTGGGACTCATAGCACCCAACATGTGTCTATTGTCCTACGAGGAACAGAAGTGGACTGCAGTCCTACTGGATCAGGGCTCACTTGGTCAGTTTGAAGAGCTGCAAGGTATGGTTTGAGAGGAGAGGACCCCACCTTGCTCCCGGAGCAGAAGTTCCCCACCCCCTGGAGCTCTAGGCTGAAGATCTTGTCCCTAGGAGTCTCGGGACCTTGCTGAGCTTTCCACAGCTCCCTGCCGTGGTAGGAGCGTGCCATTGTGATCCATGAGAACAAGAAATTACCTGTCCTGTGTGCCAGCTTGTCAATCAGACAGGTTCCCAAACAGCTTGAGCCATGTCAGGGGTTCTTGTTCTTCCCCAGAGCTGGAGCTGCTGAACTTTGCAGTACGCCCTGAAAAACAGCTCTGATTTTATCTGGGCTGATGTTCCCTCCAAAAGAGCCACTTTATTCATCCCCATGGATATGGGGAGCAGCTTTAGTCACTGTCTTTCTTGCTAAGACACCATACCTGTGACATCCAGGGAAGCTGGAGCAATCCCAGGCTTCAGCAGGTATGTTGGAGCTAAGAGTCCTGCAATTATATGGCTGCCTCCAGGGGCATGTCTTCAACCAAAAGAGCTGGGAAATTTTGTGATTACCATCTTTCCACCTTTTCCCTTAGACCACAAAGGCAGGAGGAGCTGTGCAGCCACCCAGGGATCCAGTGGCACTTGCAGGGTTGTCAGAGACACAGTGATGGAGGTGCTCTGCTGTGGGGGGCTCCTTCCTCCAAGGCATTCTCTTGCTTGGGGTCTCTGCTTCATTACCAGAAAGAGAGGAGGTGGAGGGAGGAAAGTCACAGTCCACGAGAGCCATGAGTGAATTAGTTTCAGCTGACCCCAGTCATCCCTGTGGTGCTGCTGGACCAGGAGGGCAGTGCTAATTGTTCTGTTGACAGTGGGGGGTTAAATTAGATTTTAGAAAGCTTTCCAGGCAGGGGGGACTCTGTCTCTGCAGGTAAGGCTTTCTGATAGCACATATTAAGGATATGATAAAGCCCCTCTTTTCTCTCTTCCTCTTAAGCAGCAAAATGGAGTTCAGTGCTGACGGGGCACTGTACGGTGAGAACGTTTTAGGGCTGTTAGCAAGTGTCTGACATTAGGTGACAACTATTTTTTCCTCTCCTTTCCATTGCCTTGCTGCCAGGGGTGATCTGAAAGGAGGAGACAGCACTCACTGCTTTCTGGTGCTCAGGCACTGCTCTCAGGGCTGCCCTCCTGCACACAGTGCTGCCCACAAATGGTGCAGTCCCTGGGGAACTGGAGAGAGTCCTGCTCACTGCAGTGCTTCATTGCTCACCCTAGCATCATGCACTGCCATATGGGAGGGATGGTGTCTCACTGGAGGTATCCTGGAGCCCCAGGGCCAGGGGAGGCTGTGTCAGGATCTCTGACAAAGGGCTAGGCTGAGGAATCAATGGTGGCTTTGGTAAGGGTGTTTCTCCCTTTGTAATGCCAGAGCCCAGGAAGTGTCTGCTGGAAGTGTCTGCTGGAAGTGTCCAGTGCAGTGGCTCTGTAATGGCTACAGTCAGCATCTGCACTATAGGTGTATCATCACATCTCTGGAAGAGGCAGACTGTGACGTCTCCTGCAGATTAGGTGGGCTGCAGTGTCTACAGTTGGCATCTGCAGTACAGGTGTACAGTTCCTACACTTGGTGTCTGTGGTACAGGTGTACTGCAGTCACTGTGTGCAGGGCAGGTGTACAAGAGCATATGTAGTTGGTGTGTGCATTGCAGGTGTACTGTAGCAGCTATAGTCAGTGTCTGTAGTACAGGTGTACCATGGCATCCACTTGGTGGTATCTGCAGTAGAGGTTGTACCATGGCATCTACAGCCGCTGTCTGCAGTACAGTCACACCATAGTGTCTGCCTTAGGTGCCTGCCGAGTTCCAGGCTCTAGGCAAGGCTGCAGGGGAAGGAAACAGCTAAACAGAGGTTGTTTTCCCCTAGTTCACCACTTCAGAGCCAGACCCTGTAACAACACCTGGTGGGGAATTGCCTGACTGAAGACTTTGTCATGTAAACACTAGGTTTTGAAACTACTACTTTTCTATCATGGGAGCCACCCACATCGAGAGTGAGGTTTTACTTATTTATCGTTGCGGAGGGAGAGCTGAGAGTGACAGGTTGGAGTTGTGGTGGGAGGCTGGGATGCAACTGGCATTCCTTGCTAGCCAGGGATAGCTCTGCCCTGGAGCTGCTGTTCCCAGCTGCCAGTTGGTACCCCATTAGCAGTGACCATCCCCAAGGCTTTGGAGGTGATACCAAGGGAGAACTGGAAAGGATCCATCCCACTGCCTGCTCAGAAGAGGACACTGAGACTGTTCAGCAGATAGTGGCATCCTTTTTGCTCCTCTGTCCTCACCTCATCACACCACAGCAGTTAATGACACATCTCTGTGCCCCTTCAATCCTGATCTGGCTCAGGAAACAGGCAACTGGAAACGAATGTGGTTTAGACTGAGAGCTGCTGCAAAGAACCATACTCGTATCTATGTCGAGTTGTCTTCTGTCAAGAGTGACCATGACTAATGTCCTCATTACCCTTGATGTAGTGGAAAACGCAGGAAAAGATCAAGTATTTGCTCTCTCCTCAAACAAGAGGCTGGGGACAGGGAGGATGGCTCCAGAGCTGCTGGTCCACCATGCCCCCTCACTTCTCTTTCTGCCGCCCAGGCTTCTCTTTCCTCTGCACCAAGAAATGATTCATTACAGGGGTAAATTCTTCCTTTGGGTTGGCTGTGTAATGAATGTAGTTCTCCTCCATCACCTTTCAGCTGGTCCCTGCTGGCACAGGGAACACAGCCCAGGGAGCTGCACACCAGGTGAGCTGCTGCTTGCTGGCCTGTGCACCCACATGCTGGGGTGTTGGGTTTTGATAGAGAAACAGTTAAATGAGCAAATACAGCAAATATAAATTTGCATTAGAAGCATCTGCAGAAATTGTGAAGGTTTTGTTATGTGCTTGAAAACAAAAATCAGCATGGCTTTGGGCAAAACTGTCAAACAAAGCAAATACTGCATGGAAAATTGCAATTCAACTGAGAAAAAGTTGGTGTTCTGATAGATTTTTTCATACTAAAATAGCTCTGGCTTCTGCCTGTTTGCAGGGCTTATCCTCAAGAAGAAATGAGGTTTTGCAGGGTGAAAGCAGCCAAGTGGTGGGTTCTCCATACCGTCACCAGAAGCTTCTGCCTGTGTCCTGGCTGTGCCACGAAGTCCCCAGGGACCTCATCTGGGTCCCTCTTTTCCACCTATATTCAAACAGCATCACCCTGGAGATTATCAGTGCTTCAGGACAGGAACCATTCCTTGCCACATAACAGTGGTGTCTGTCTCGGCGCTGGTCCAGCCTTAGGTCAGACTGCCAAGCACATGGGCAGGAGCAGCAGCAATTATTTTAACAGCCAGTGAGATGAGAAACAACAGGGGAGGGCAGCAGGTGGCTTTTCTCCCTGGCAGGACTGAGAGGTAGAGTGCTATGGCCAGTGATGGTATTTCCCCTGAGCCAAACCAAAAGCTCTGTCAGGCAGGTCTCATACTTTTCAAAGGGCAAGCTGATTGCTGGGGGGCCCTATGCTGCCTCCTGTGATTGTCATAGTCCCCAAAAGCGGGGTGCTGCACTACCTGGAAGTACCTGCACTGGGGCAAAGAGAGGCTCTGGCACCTGGTACCTTGCCTGCCGCAATTCCTTGTGCCACCCATAAACTTTCAGGGCTGTAGAAAGGGAATATTCAGTGCAAAGTAAATTTGGGAGTAAACAGGGAGAGGCATCTCCTGGTTTGCAGTAGCTCCCAAGCTGCTCAGGGCCCCACATGCCAGTGTTCCAGGATTGCCACCTGCCTCAGGTTCCAGCTGTCACCCACTCCCCAAGATGCCACTTGCAATGGAAGCTAGAGCATACATGGGGTGACAGCTGGGGAGCCATGCTGTAGTTATGGAGGGGACAGAGTGAAGAGCAGGCACAAGAGGAGTAAGAGAGAAGAAGCAGAGTGATAAGGATGTTATAATCAGCACTTAGTGCTTCTTGCCCAGAAGTTTCAGAAGAAGGTCACCTTCATTATCTCTGTTTTACAGGCGGGGGAAACTGAGGCATGGGGGAGGCAGTGAGAGTGATTTGCTCAAGGTGACCTGGGAGGACTGGGATAGGGTCTGCTGCTATTGTGTCCAAGCTGGCAGCCTCAGCACACTGGGAATAGCTCTCGCTGCCAGCCCTCCCAGCCCAAACCCAGCCTCGCAAATTCAGCAGCTAGGCCGTGGGTCCCTTCTCTGCTCATATCCAGGCTCGCTCTCAGAACCACTATCTCCCACAGTGTCCCTGCTCCTGAGAGCCATTTGAGGTCAGGCTGGTCCAGCTACTCCCGGAAATGTGCTTGTGATATCCCTCCCGGCTGCTCTTAGCTTCCCCTCCAGCCCTGCAGAGGCTCACAGTGTCCTGCTGCGAACCTGGGGCCATCTGGGCTCATGCAACAGTCGTGTTGGGTAATGGAATATGTTCTGCTGGATTTTTTTCTCTTGCCAGTACAGCTCCCCCTTTATTTAGGTTTAAATGGATGCCATCTGGCTAATGAGCCCATACTCATGTTCTAGATTAAAAGGCAATCCTGTGCACGTTACCGATACGGCACTGGAGATTAGAGAGGTTTAAATGGTTTTGAAGGTGTAATTTGCTTTTCATGCATGGTGCTGTTTACCTCCTGGAGGGTGGTACGGCATTCCGATTGCTGTCCCCAGTGGCTCCCTTCTGGCGCTGGTCTCCTCTACCAGCCCTGGCTGCAAGAAGAGGAGACCATGGGCATCTCCAAGCCTGACAGGGCTGTGCAGGGAATCCTTGTGGTTGTTGCTGCCATTCTACTTCTGGGGGCAATTGTTAGTGCAAGGAAGATGTCTTCATTGTCTGCTCCCTCCTCCACACCTCCCTTCACCACAGCATCCTGTGGGACATGGCACAGCTCACTGGGATGGAGTAGCCTCTGCCTGTCTTCCAGCCCAGAGA
The DNA here is from genome assembly GCA_013396695.1 of Sakesphorus luctuosus. Taxonomy (NCBI): domain Eukaryota; kingdom Metazoa; phylum Chordata; class Aves; order Passeriformes; family Thamnophilidae; genus Sakesphorus; species Sakesphorus luctuosus. The sequence continues at coordinate 12,653 of VWZD01010697.1, forward strand.
GGATGGGAATGAGTGTGGCCCATCAGGATATTGATGGCAGGTGGCTGAGGCAGCATGCCACATCTGTTGGTCACTGTGAAGATATGGAAGAGGGTTATGCTGTTCCTGACATGCCCAGAAGTGTGGCTGCTGCTGCATTGGGCTGGTGGGCAGCACAGTTATTGGTGTGAGCACCAGAAGGGGCCACACTGGAGTGGCAGCAGCTGCCTGTGCTGAGATGTGCATCTTGCACATCCTAAGCACCAACTGCTGCTGTGAAATACCTGGGTGTGCTCCCATCTCCTCAAAACCCCCCTGGTGCTGCAGCTACCAAAAAGAGCCCAGCACCAGAGTTTGACTTTCTTAAGGGAAATGTTACAAATGAGATGAAGAAGGTACATTTGTGCAAGGCGTATCATCACCTCCAGGCATCTGCTTGTGCTGGCAGCTCCCATGGAAAGTGCCACAGGCTACTGAGTGATGAAATGTGTGCCAGCAAAACGCCTCATTTTACAGGGAGTTTCTGCATGGCTGAGGCAAAATCTGGCTTTATGGCCATCTCCTTGCCGTCCTATCATGCCCTTCAGCTGTGCAGGAGGGACAAGCTCTCAGCATTGAAGTCTCCTGGGGGCAAACTCTGATTGCTCCTGCCTGTGTTTGCTTCCACAGATGGCTAACCCTGTCCCGTCAGCCTGCTGCGTGGTGCTCGCCGCGGTGGTGGTGGTGTATGCCCAGAGGCACAGCCAGCAGGGTGAGTCCTTCACACCTTCCATGCCTTGTGGGTCCTGAAAAATGTGATTGCTGCTCCTCCAGCCTCGCTCTTAAGGGAAGCTAGGTGCACCCTCCAGGTTTGCCTGATACTGCTTTTCTGCATGCTGTCATTTTTCTTCTCTCCACAAGCCATGTCCCCTCCAGCCATCCCTGTGGAGTTTGAGCATCCCACATATTCTCAGCACCTGCTGGTGCCTCTTGCCCTGCCAACACCCCTGTGTGTCCCATGGTGCCCTTATGGCCAGGGCACTGCTTTGGACCCCTTCTGCCACCCTTTTCTGGACACTGCCCTGTGCAGCTCCTCCATGATGGGATGAGTGGTTGGGAAGAAGCATCAGCCTGACAGCCCCAAACCCTGATGCACTGCCCAATGACTATGATTTCATCCTGCTCTCATCTCCTTGGGGTGACTTTGTCCCCATTGCCACCATACATTTGAACTCACCACTAGCTTGCATCTCTCCAGGTTGGCAGAGGATTCAGGCCTTACATTGTCACAGCTTTTTAGACAGACTACATTTTAGAGTCTTTGTTATTGGCATTGGGAGCTGGAGCGCCCCACGTGATCCTGGGTTTAGGCAGGAAGCAGGAAGGTTATGGGGCAGGGTTGGGTCCTGCTGTGGAGTCCAGCCCTGCAAAAATGGGACAAAATGGGGAACCTCCAAAATTCACTGCGTTTTCTGGCAGTCAACCTGTCTGTAGTTGCTTTTAGTGGTTTATAGAGAGGGATTTTGCCCATTAACTCCAGTAAAGACATCTGTGTATCCCTGGGCTCTGTGAAACTGAGGAATCCAGCCAGAGCACCCCACAGAGTTGCCCTGTGTCCATCTGGGTGAATTTACATTGCTAGAAGCTGCCAGCTTGGACATGAAGCAGCTGGGACATGGCAGCACATCCCTATTGCATGGGGACACCCATGCTGTGGACACAGAGGGAGCTTGCTGGCTGGTATTGCCGGAACATGTCCAATCCCGTCCCAGGGTGCCTGCTCAAAGCTTTTGGGTGCTGATCTGTGTACTGCTTGTGGTGGTGTGATGCTTCCTGCAGAGAAGCAAAGCTGCTTGGTCCTCCTGTGCTTCCAGAACAGCTGTCTGGGAAGCTTTGAAGGACCCAGTGTTAAGAGTGCCACAGCATCCTTTGGATGCACCATGCTGCTTCCTGCTACGCTACAGGGGTGGCAGCCCAGACCTGCCCCAGAAAGAGATGCATAAAACACAGAATTGCCAGGTACTTCAGGGTTGCACACACCTGAAATATGTTGTCTAGACAGAAACAAACACTGTTCCCCCACCAGTGCTGAGCAGGGCCATGCGTTTTGCCACTGGCAGCAGCGTGCTGACACAGAGATGCAGCAACTGTCACATTCTGCTCTGTGATGACGGCGGGATTCAGGAATTCGGCAGCAGAGCCTCCCCTGACCTTGTGTCGTTCCTGTTTCCCTTGCCTGCCTGTGCATGGTTCATGAGCTCAAAACTGAGCTGCTCTGACCTGTGCACTCAGTAAGTGTCTGAATGGAGCATGCAAAGTGAGGCAAGGCTCTTAATCTCTGCAGGAGCCAGAGAGGTTGCTGTGCACTGGGTGACATAAAAAAAAAGACAGGGTCCATCCTGGGCACCTCTCTGAAATACTGGGGTAGGTAATGCTCTAGGCAGGGTCCTTGGAGCAGCAGGTTTCCTGCCCATCCCACCATGCCTGACTTGGAAAGGCTGCACGCATGAAGGGCAAGCTGGGAAGTGTCTGCCCTGCACTGGAGACCTGAGGGTTGTGCTCTGTTCCCCCAACGCAGAGCTCTGCTGTGTTGCAGCCTCCCCTCACCAGCCACCCAGGGTTCATCCCCCACCAGCCAGGCGTTCACACTGGAAAAGCATAGCAGGAATGGGGTGGGAGGATGGATTAATCCCACTGGTGGCAGGGACCGGGTGGAATGGGGAGAAGATGCTGGCATAGAGTCCATTTATCATGCACTTGAGGCACGTTCGACTTTAATAGCTCATGAAGCACTTTAAGAGATGCATTAGCACTGAATACTTGAGTGAGGAGTATGTGACAAGCTGTTAAGTGAGCGCGAGCACCGCGAGCCTGGCCACCCACTCCTGGCTCTCATGTGCACCCTGGTGATTACTGGAGCGTCCTGCAAAGTGCCACATGAATTAATAAAAGCAGCATCAGGCTCCGTGAAGGTGAGGCTGTTCATGCATTAACCCCTCTGCTGCTCATCTTTGGTCCTTCACCGTGGAACTGGAAGAGAAAAGGATAATCCCGAGTGTTGGCGGAAGGGAGTGGAAGGGCTCAGAGGTCAGCAAATTTGGGGTACCCTTCCTCCCGCGGGTCGCAGAGCTCACTTGCTTTGTGTCCATGTGGAATGCAGTGTCAGCTGCAATTTTGCCTGCAGCACCCCACTGGACATTGCTGCTTCCAGCTATCCATGGGAATGGGCACTGTGCACTGGGAAAGCAGAGATCCAGCAGGGCAGCCCCAGGGGGATGCTCAGAGGCTAGCACTAATGTCCTGGCTTGGGCAGTGGGGTTTACAGTCCTGTTGCAGGGGAAAGCAGGAAAGGAGCAGTGAAAGAGAGTGTTCTTGAGTGGCTCTCTCATGGCACAGTCCCTTGTGTCATTCCGACTGGGAGGCATTTGGATAGGGCAGAATGTCTGGCTGCAGGCAGGGGTGCTGCCCCCCAGAAGAAACATCCCTGCTTTCTTGGGTTGTGTCCTTACCCTCAGAACAGCTTAAAGCATTGAGTGGGGACTTGCTGCCATCCCACCTTCACTGTGAGGTCTTTAGTTCTGGTGTTCTGGAGCAGCCAGGTTGGACCACAGATGCTGCTGGAGCCACTGGCACTGCCACTGGCCAGGAGCTTCACAAGGTGCTCATCACTAATCCTATTGCTACTAAACCTATCACCCCATGCCAGTCAGCCCCCACAATGGGGGGCTTTGGCAGGCCCCTGTGGCATGATCAGCACTGATGGGATTGCTGCCACTCCATTGAACACATGCCCTTGCCAGGACAGCTGGAGAAGTGTCACTGCATCATTCCAAACAGCCACCTAAGCACTCTTTGTTTAGCCGAGGAAAAGGCGATGCACTGGGTAAAGTTGGATGTGGGATAAAAAGAGATAAGGTTTACAGGCATTAGCTGCCAGAATACATTTGTTTGACCCTCTTGCTAGATTCACAGAGCTTGTAGTGCAGGGGTGTCATCCCTGGTTTGTGAATAAGCAGCTTTAGATGGGGCTGCCAGATTGGGCCAGCCTGCCTCCTGAGACAGACATTGCCCTGGACAGCCACAGGACTGTCCTCATCTGCACAGATCCAGCCAGCACAGAGGGATGGACAGGAGCTGCAGGAAGAATGGGAGAGGACAGAGGAGGCAGAATAGGGGACCACACAGAATCACAGAATGGTTTAGGTTGGAAGTGATCTTAAAGATTGTCAAGTTCAAACCCCCACACGGTGGACAGTGACATCTTCACTCGACCAGGTTGTTCAGAGCCCCATCCAACCTGGTCACGAACACTTCTAGGGATGAGAACATCTTCAGCTTCTCTGGGCAACCTGTGCCAGTGCAGCACCACCTTCACATTGAAGAACTTCTTGATATCTAGTCTAAACCTGCCTTCCATCACTTTAAAGCCATTACCCCTTGTGCTGTCACTACATATCCTTGTGAATAGTCCCTCTCCATCTCTCTCATAGCCCCTTTAGGTACTGGAAGGGTGCTATAAATTCATCCTAGAGCCTTCTCTTCTCCAGGCTGAACAACAGCAATTCTCTCAGCCTCTCCTCATAGGAGAGGTGTTGTAGCTCTATAATCATCTTCCCATTACTGTAGATAGCTCAGCTTTCCTTCCTGTGTTTTGTTCTCCAGGCAGTGGTTGCTGCCAATTTATTTCAGAACAGAGGAAGGTGATGTGGAAAGGTCAGCAGAGCACCGATGCCATGCTGCCTGTTGTGACATAGCTTTGGTTGTCCAAGATCTCCACTGTGTGAGAGCAAGGCTGGCAGGAATCCCTGCAATGCAGAGACCCTTTTCCTAGCAGGGCTCAGGCACCCTGAAAGGAAAGGAAGAGGTCACAGCCTGAGTCCTGGGACTTTACCAAAGGTCTTACCTGGGAAGTGTGTACATGGTGGAGATGCTAATCACATGTCAGGCTATAAACTCTACAGACAGGCATGATTTCAGCTTTTTCTACTGAATGCAACAACTGCCTGTTGCTGGACTTAACCTTTTCCTGTTAGACCCACGGGCTACAGCAGTCCTGGAAAGAGGGAGCTCTGCTTCCCCACCCTCCTGCCATTACCAAGGCATCTTCTCTATCCATCAGCTCTGCCAGAATTATGTCCACATCTGTCCCAGATTGAGATTTCTTTGCTTTTAAAAGAGGGGCAATTCTGCTTTATTGATCCTCACCTTGCTGAATTAACTCATGTTTAAACAATAATTATGTTTTCGCCCAAGAGAGGAGACAAAAAGATGAAAGTCTCTGGAAATGAATGCATTTCAGATGCCACATGCCAGGGTTAATTTATTGATAGGTGCAGAAGCTCCTATCTCCTCCTTTTCTCAGCAGCAGCAAGCAATTAGCCCCCATTATTCCTCAACCGAGGAAAAGAGAGATTTTGTTTCATTACTTTCCCTTCTCTCTTGCTCTCTTAAGCCCTGACACTAATCTTTTGCAGTCAGTTCTGCTGCAATACCTCCTGAGAGCTCCAGTTTGCATGCACCTCGTTAGAAATGCTGCCCACATTTCAGCTAAGACAAAGCCTGGACCGGTAAATAGCCTTCAAAATGCACAGCCAAGCCATGTAAATTGGCTTTTTGAAGAGAAACCAGGTGTAGATATGCTCCTCTCTCCCCTCCTCCCCTTCTCTGTAGGCTGACAGGGATGTGACCAGCTCTTTCTGGACTCCACTTCCTTCACATCAGTCAGCCTGTGCCAGGGAGTGCCATCTGCCTGGCGTACTTAAACGAGTTGCTTTGCTTTTGGGGGTGTTCTCTGGATTTTCTATGCAGAAGATTGTTTGGACGTTTATACAGGACTGTGAGTTTTGTTTGTAGACATCTGTGTAGGTTTTGGTTGTTGTGCAAATGCAGTTCAGTTCAGGTGCCTGGATTCAAGTCGTGTGATGAGGTACCTGGGTCTTAAAGCTTGATCTTGTGCCTATGGGCACACAAAGGAGTACTATCTACAAACATAAATTCAGACGGTTAGCCCCTCCCCTCCCTTCCCCTCCTCTGCCCTCCTCCTCACGGCACTATCAGAGTGTCCTTCAGTCATGCATTAAGTGACATGACTAACATCTGTCATTTGTTGTTTGTTTTTCCATGCATTCCCCAGGGCAAGATGCACGTGCAACAGAGTGATCTGGAATTTTTGTAGTTGCCAGGGCACAGGCAGTTGCTGGGAAAGGCAAGGTCAACGGGACTGTCTTTGTATGCTGTGGCTGGCTGGGAGGTTGGAGATGGTACCTGTTTCCCACAGCTCAGGCTCAGGCTGGGGCCAGTGCAGGAAAATGTTCTGTCTTCTTATTGCACAGCACCTTCCCACCTCTTGTGACACCTACTTGTGTCTCTGGCCATGCACAGTGCACTGGCACTTCATCTACGGGTGACTCCTGCCAAGGCCTTATCAGTGTGGTCCTCCCCAGGACACCATCCTACATTCTATGAGTCTGACCTACATTCCTCCACTGGAGATGAATGGACTTGTGTTTGGCTGCGTAAAACACATGGTCTTGCTGAGGGAAGGCTCGTATATTAACAGCTCCAGAGCTCTGTGTGTGATGGACTCATCCTTTCTGTTATATACATTAGCCTTTGTGTCACCAGCAAAGTTTGCCAGCAACAGTTTTATGTTGCCTTCAAGATAATTGATAAGACGAGTGATTAGCAATTGGCCAAGAACAGATCCCTGCGGGGCCACACTGGGAACACCCTCCTGCAATGATGATCCCCCATTAACAATTAATTCCCCATTAGCAATTACATTTTTTAATCCTCCCTGTTATAACTCTGGATGCTCTCATTATCCAGCTGGCTGAAAATACCAGCTTCGTTCCAAACTGCAGCCCCATTCAGCAGAGCCTGCTTAAATCATTCTGGAGGCTGCTGTTCAAGGGCAGGCATCTGCTCTTTGCCTCCTTTGCCTTGCTCTTTGCCTCCTTTGCTTTGCCATCTGCTGGGAACCAGCATTATCCTAGTGGAATTGCTGCACCTGCTGGGGGCCAATCTGCTGGTCCATTCCCATGCTGGCCAGAGGTGCAACCTGGCTCTAGTTCAAGTTAACCTCTGATGCCTTTCCAAGGAAGGTCCATCATCTCCATCACTGAGCATTCATTACTCTGATGGTTTTCCCACTGCCTCCTGCCTCCCCATCTTGCCTGCCAACTCACAGCTGCAGGAAAGCAGCAGAGACAGCAACCCACCCCACCTGCAGTGACACTCCTGCTGTGACCCATTAAACTCTGCTGCATGTTGCTAGGGTGTTTAAGAACCCATCAAGGTCGTGGGTGCCCCTTGGTGCTCTGATCTTCCTCTGCTTCCTCCCTGTCCTACATAGTGAAAGTGAGTCTGTCTAAAAAGAACAACCCCAGACCCCAACAGGCACAAACATCTGCATGCTCCCTTTTTCATTCCTACCCCTCTGTCTGCCCCTGAGCACCTGGCTTTTTTTTTTTGCCTAGCAGAGGATGCATCTCCTGAAAGGTTCTATGTCTGCAAAATGAAAGAAAGCAGCAAAAATAGCCCCAGGTCCTGGAACAACTTTTTCTATTACTGGACATCCCTCTGAGCTCGAGTAGATTTCCTGCCCAGACACAGAGTGAATTATGGCCAAACTCTCGGCAGCTGACCTTGTGGTCAGCCAGAGCACAGGCTTGCTAATAAATGTGGTCAGCCCCTACCGCAAACAGCCTATTTTTAGTGCCTATGTTTCCTTGCCTGCTGCCTCATCACTCTGCAGGTTCCAGAGCCAAACATCCCCTGGGGGTCCAACCAACAGTGCAGGACAGCCCAATAGGTGAACATCCCAGGCTTGTTTCTCCCTCCTAGTAGGTAGGAAATGGAGAGGGTTGATTTCTGTGCAGTGTTTGTTAATTTTACACCACAAAAAGTTGCTGGTGCATGGAGCAGTATGACCTGTTTTGCTGGGACACATAGTGGAAGCACAGCTCATGCCTCTCAGACAGGGAGTGGAATGCTTACAGCCTTCTCCTGGGGTCTGGTTTTGGTAATAGTCACAGGTCAGCATGAAATCAATGTCCTGTTCTGCAAAGGGCTGCTGGATGCAGGCGGTGAAATGTTCTTGAAGTGCAAGTGGGGAAGAGAGGAGAAGGAGAGAAAGAGAAATATATGGACTGGCATTAAGGTGAGAGGAAACACAGCTCTGTGGTTCAGGGCTTTGAAAATTTGCTTTTTGACAGTTTCCAAAGTTTGGAGACATGCAAAGGACATTGCAAAGAAGCTGCTTGCTGTACAAGTCTGACTGGAGGCATTTGATTGAATCCTTTCCAGAAAGGGAAGTTGTTTGAAATAGAGCTAATGAAGTTCTGGAGGATAGTGGGGATCTGTCCTGCAAGAGTATACAAGTGTTCGGAAGGAAACCTAGCTGGCAATATCTGTGATGTTAACAAAAATAGGAACCCTTTCATCAGTTGCAGGTCCTGGGTATTGAAGCAGATCACAAATCTGTAAAAAAACAAACAAACAAAACAAATAAAAAAGAAAATGTAACTTTAGAGAGTGCATCTGTCAGGCTTTGGGCAAGCCTGTGATCCCACAAAACTGGTGAAAATCGTTCACATCTGTGGTGAGAAGAAGAAACCACTGGGAGGATCACAGTCTGCCAGGATTCATTAGATCTGCCAGTGGTAAGGAAAAACATGTCTCAGTAGTCTCTTAGACTTCATTACACATCAACAGGCAGTGAAGGAGGAGGAATGGGATTTGTAGTCCATCCAGACACCTAGAGAAGCTTCAAGTGGAGAGTGACTGCTAACGCAGGGCAACACTGCCACAACCCATGTGGAGGAGGCAGGACCTGCCTATGTGCATGTGCAGATGGCACAGCATGGGATGGGGAGCAGCACTCGATTTGTTGAGCACCTGTGTAAGCCAGAGGGTCCTTGCCAATAAATCCCTGCTGAAACTCACTGCCAGGCAAGCCCTGCTTATCGGGGAGTGGCTCCAAGGAAGGGTTTGGATTTCCTTCTTGGGATGGCATTGTACTGTGTGTGGAGCAGGAACTTTGCTTCCTCTGCTGATGTATGATTGTCAGTTGAGGCATTGCTGTAGCAGCTGGGAGCTCCCAAACGCTGATAGAATCCAAAGTCTCATTTGAACAGATTTCCAGACCCTGGAAAGCTGAGGTGTAGCCCAGCACACAGGGAATAGCCATGGGCCTTGCTCTTTATGTGACCTCTGGCTGTTGAAGAAGGGCCATCTTCTGTCCTAGCACTGACCTTCTTTTGGTGTGGGAGAAAGGAATCCTCATCCTGTTTTTATATTCTCAAAAGCTTCCAGAAATGGAAGATCTCATAAAACAGTGATAGTTGCAGTGTAAACCTTTAGCACTTCAGGGGTTTGGCTTCAGTTAGCCTCCAAAAGCTCAGAAAGGTCTCACCTCAGAAGTCACATGTGGCCATCCCAGGAGCCAGAGATCTCACATTTCCAGAGCAGCCTGGTCCCCGCCAGCCTGTTCAGTCATGTCTACAACAGAACTTGTACTGAAGGTGCCACTCATTATTTATCTGATTTGAAGGGTTTACAGTGTCTGAAGTCCTGGATCATAGACTGCCCTGGGGCTGCAAAACCAATTGCGGGTCAAGCCGAAAGAGCAAAGTGTTGCCGCTCTGGGGGCAGCTCCGGACAGCCACAAGATGCCACAGATTGTCCCCAGAACATGTCACAGTAGCTAAGTGTGGCAGAACCCAGGACCAAAAGAGCAGCTAGGGCCAGGGCTGAGACATTCAGGTCCTGCATATCCATCTGTAGTGCTGGGCATGGATTCACTTGCTGCTGTCTTCAGTCCACCTGTGACACATCAAGGAAAGCCCTGCGTGAGGGGAGCACAGCCACAGCAAGACACTGAGCACCAGTATATTCTTTCTGCTTCCTGAGAAGAGGATTTTCTGTGGTGGAAACAGAGCAAAGATATTGTGAAGCATGTTCAGGAGTGCAGATGCTGGGACACAACATGCGCAAACCTCTATATTGAAAGTCTTTGGTGGGGTTTATTTCTCTGGGGAGCCACTGTGCTTCTGTGCAAAGGAAAATGCCTAATACCCAGATTCCTAATCGGGGTGGGAGATGCTGCACTGTGAAAAATAAACGAAACAACTTGCAAGGTGTGCAGTCTGTGTTGTGGATGAAAAGAGCATATTTCAGTATAAGTGAACTTGGGCAGCTCTAAATGAAGTGGATCCATGCAGAGAAGCCAATGTAATTGTGGCATATTAAAAGGAGAAAGAGAAGAAAGACTGAGGAGGGGCTGTGGCAGCCTCGTTACAGAGGGGAAAAGCAATGTGTGTCACCTTGTAATGACTGCTCCGGGAAGGACCATCAGGTGGAGAAGTGAAGTGAAACCACAAGGCAATTGACAGTGATGGAGGTAGGAGGGATTACAGCAATATTAGTTCTGTGTATGGACCATTGATCTCTTGGTGTACAATTTGCTGGGAAAGACAGTTATTTAGGCTCAGCTGTTACCAGGTGCTAATTGAAGCTGAGGAGTCCAGAGCGTCATTGCACTGCTTTGCCTTGATTAGAGCCATACTACAGAGGCTGATGTCGGGGAAAGGGATTTGTAGATGTTATTCACTGAAAGGGGGTAAAACAGCCTTTATCTCCACTCAGGAGACACGGGGAAGGGGCTAAAAGCTACTCCTTGCACAGTTGCCTGCACCAGTGTGCAGGGCGAGCCCTGGCAAGACACTTCCACCTCTCAATGCAAAATTCCCTGCAGATGGGACAAGGCCTCACCTCAAGGTGCACACAGCTGTCAGAGCCATGCATTCACTGCCTTTCATCCCAGGTGCAACACACTTGTCCTTCCTACCTTTTTTAAGTTTGCAAAGCCTGCAGTATTTCCCCCAGAGCAGACCTGCATTAGCAGATTTAAGTCATCTGCCAATAGCCAGGCTCTTCTTAGTTATCTTTTCTAGAGCTTTGCAAAGCAGCCAGAGGTCTGCAGAACTGGTGCTAGAAAACACTGACCTGCAAGGCTGGGAGACTGTAGGACCTCTGCCAGCCAAGAACTGTGTGCTTTATAGGCAGAACTGGCACCACCACACCAAGGAAGTGACTGGGATGCACAAGCTAAAGCAAAGCTGTAGCATATGGCGTGTCTTGCTTGATTTCTGCTGCATTTGCTAAGGTGTAATGAGGTGTCCAGGCTGATGTCCAGGCTTTGGGTGTGCTGCTGAATAACACAGCTCTGCTGGCAGATATTATGGGGGATGGATATTTTGCTATTCCAAAGGGCGCTTCTGGTCTCTGGAGAAAGGTCCCCTCTGTGCTCAGCTGGTCTGTGCTGCTGGCAAGGGGCCACACCTGCTGTCTCCAGGATCCAAACTGAAATAAAACCAAGGAAGTTGATGAGCATCGCTCACAGAGGTAACAGAGCTACAGAGAGGGATCAAGGGTCTCATCCTGTTGTGAGCAGTGCGAAGGCAGGCTCACAGTGGCAGCACTAGCTGAAAATCTATGTGGTACAGACCGTATGCACCTCAGGGGTCTGCGACTGGGATCTTGTTGTAGCCACACATCCATGCAACTGTTCAAGTGAGGGCCTTCTCCTACCAGGCAGGCAAGCTCTGCTCATCATCTGAATTGTTTATGTGCAAATCTGCTCCCGGGGGGCCAGTAAATTGGGCCTGGAGAGTACCCAAAGGGGTTCTCCAGCTGTAGCCATGAACTGGAGACTTTGTACGATGAGTCACAGAGAGCCTCTGACTCCAGCCAAGCCACAAGTCCTGGCAGGTTGGACTCTGCTGTGTCTGCGGCTTGCCTGCACTGTGTTGTGATTGCTTCAGCTGACAGCATGCTGTGCAAGGGAGAAACTGAGGCACATGGGAATGAGAGTGCATTAAATCCAGAAGCTAATGTCTGTGTGTCTAGTCCTCTGCCTGTGATTTGCCACGAGAAACCTCCAAGTCTGGCCATAACTGTGAGCCTGGAGGTCTGCCACAATCTGTGCCAGCTGCTGGGACAACTGGTGAAGCTGGTTGCAAAGCATGGCCATCAGTGATGTTGCTGAGGAGTGGGAACAGGCTGTTGAGCCCTGCAGGATGCCTGCTCTTGGGAGGGGATGTAGCATTACCTGGAATGCAGCAAGGTGCCAATCTGGTAGTCCTATCGAAGTTCCTGTGCTCAGCAGACTTGAAAATTAGTTTTAGCTTTGTAGTGGAAAGCACAGGGCCTTGTGTTTGTCTCTTTATTTCCTTTGAGTGAGGGTCCCTCTGTGTGGTATAGGGGAGGGGCAACTCAGAAGCTTGGTTTCCCCAGTGGTGCCTCCTCACTCCTGGAGCATCACACAAGCCCTTTGGCAGGGGTGGGAGCCATGGCCACAGGCTCACTTGCTGATGAGCTGCAGTACGGTTACCACTGGTGCTCCAGTGAAGTCCATTCACTGTACTGGAACTCTTCCCTGTCTCCTTTGCCCTCAAGTGACCTCTCCATCTTTGCCGTTAACACCCAGGCCTTGCCTTCCCCTTTCCTAGTGTCACAGCATGCTAAGAGAAAGGGTGTTGCTCCTTGCTCTTGGAGGATGCTCGTGCTCTCTCACTGACCCCACACAAGCATCCTCCTCTTAGCTTGGCTGCTTGTAAAAGCTCTGCCAACTCCATGGTTGCTGTTGGCAGAGAGCCTTCAGGGATGCCTGCAGGCTGCCTCATTGCCCTTCCCAGTCTGTCAGTGGTGCTTTGCTGGTTTACAGCTGCAGCGTTCTGGGTCTGCCCTGGAACACCTCTTAGCTCTGAGGACATGTCTGTCCCTCCTGGGCTTGCAAAGAGAGTTTCTGTTGTTTTGAACACAAGTTGCTGGAGACTGATCCTTGCTTTTATGGATCATGAGCCCTGAGTATTCAGGAAGCAATGGTGAACTTGGTGTGAACATGGTTGGCAGGCTCTGGCCCTTAATTAATTAGCATTGATTGTACTTCCAACAGTGGAGGAGGGAGCTACAGCTCAGGGAAGCAGCGAAGTGTTGCAATATAATCACTGCAGCTATTTACATGCTGTTGATCGGTGCTTTTCAGATGTTACATTGCTACTGCACTGGCAGCATGGGAGACAAAAAGAAAAATCCCAAGGGAGGAATAGCAACAACATGGGACTTTGGAAACTGTCATTTTAGAAGGAACATTTGTTTATGTGTCTATGCAGGGTTGGGGGTTTTTCTTTTTCTTTTTTTTTTTTTTTTTTTTTTTTTTTTTTTTTGTTTAATTTATTTTCTGGTTGTTGACATTGTCTTAACTTGATTCAACCTTAGCAAAGGTGCTGCTTATGTGTTCTGCCATGGCAGCAGGGTCAGTTAAGCCCTGGGCCACCAAGAAGTGGGATGTGCCATGTCTCCCAAGAAATTTGGAGGAAGTTGAGGGATTGGATCAGTCACTTCAGAATGCACATGTCTGCCCTGTGTGAACAAGATACCCAGCAGACAGTCCATCTCTATGTTTGTGAACCATTTTACTCTGTAATCTGGGCAAGTCTGTTCCACTGAGCTCTCTGAGTCCACAGGCTTTTGTATCCATGATGCATTTCTTTCTTCATGTTTTTGCAATTTTATTCTTGGCATCTCCAGAGAGATGCCCTGGGCATCCTTCTGTTGATCTATGAGTAGGACTTTCGGATGTTAACCCAGAAGGAAAATTTCAGGATTTAGGCAGGCAAAATTAATCCCATCACATTCTTCATCCTGTCCTAAATCATAGCTCCAGAGTGAAGACCCTCGTAGCAGGAGCCACCACAAGCACATCACAGCTTTTTTAAATGTTGTTGCCTGATGTGGCGGACGTGTCTCCCAGCCTGGTGAATACTGATCACTGAATGTTTTCAGTTTGTGCCATGGTGTGGGACAGCAGCTCCCAAGCTTGTCACTGCACAAGCCATTGCCCAGTGGGGTTGTGACAGCATGCTGGGAGCCCTGGGCTGTGTTGGATTTTCTTTCCCACATAACACATGTGCAGAGACACCTTGCCAAGTTGCTGGGAAAGCATTGCAGGGACTGGATGAGGGGTGGGAAATGGGTGTCAGCAGGCAGAGGCTTTCACGTCAAGCCTGGCAGCATGAGGGATTAGTGGATACGGGCTGTTAGGTGATATAATTGTGTTTTCCTTCCTCAAGTGAGTTTGCACCATTTTTCTTAACTTGCTTAGCCTTGAGTTTTTTAGTGTAGCCAGTATTCATGGAAGGCTTTTTGCTTTGGTGACTCAGAGGGAGTCACTGCTCTACACCACAGCTGCTGCCTCCTAACCCCACAAGCCACCACTGCAATATCCGAGTGCTGGCATCCCCAGGGGCATACGGAGGTTCCAGGTGGATAAAAAGGCATCACCTCAGATTAATTCAGTGCTTTGGGGTTTTGTATCTCAGCAGGGTCAAGAGAGCCCAACCAAGCTTGGGTATCAATATACCAGGTGCCACAGAGATCACAGCAGAGGGGAAAAATCAGAGCCTACCTCTGATGCAATCAACCCTCCCAGGTCAGTCATTTCATCAGCTCTGGGGACTTCAGCTATCCCTGTGTGAGACAGGGAGAATAATGCTCTCCCCTTTTTCTCACTCATTCATGTTGTCAGCTACTTTTAGCAAGATCTGCATCTCTGCGGGTGCCCCCAGGAAGCCATGGATGACAGGGCAGCTGTCCCTTGGGAGCTGTTGGCAGTGTGGCAGCGTGAGTGTTGAGGGGCGGGGCATGCTGGGATGCTGTGCTTCCCATGAGTGACATCACCACTGGGAAGGAAAGCGGTTGCTGTCAGTCTGTCCTGAGCAAAGTTGATGGGGAGAATCCTCAGGGGACCCATTTTTTCTGTTGGAAATGAAGTCCCATCAACATTGAAATGTTGTACAAAATCATATTTCTCTGTCAGAGGGGGGAAAAAAATAAGTTTAAGGGAAGAAAGAGCTGTCGTCTGTCTTTTTGGTATTTTTCAGAAGTGGTTCTTCACTTTTAATTAACACCCCTTCCCCCTAAAAAAAATGTTTAGAAAGCCTTTTATACAACACAGTGTAGAGATTTTGAAAAAAACACTGTAAAAGACATGAAAACCTTTGGTTTCCTTCTGAAGGGAGGAACTTAACTTTTTTTTTTCCTCTCTCTCTTTAATGAAGAATTTTTATAAGTTTGGACTTTTGCCCTGATGGGGCCAGAGCAGCATTTTCAGCTTCATGGCATCCTGAGTCTTTGATAGCTGTGGCAGAACCCTTGGTGGGCTGCAAGTACCACAGCCTGGAGTAGCCCAGGCATCTCCTCTCTACCATCCCGGCATCGGTGGCTGCTCTCCCGTTGCCATATCCTGTGGGCCAGCAGCCGCTCTCCCTGGGTGGGCTGGAGAGGATCTTCTTATTCCTGTGCTTCAGTTTTTCTGTTCATGGCCTCAAGCTGGAGGTAGGGGAAGAGCCACTTGCTGCCTGTAGCTGCCTTCCATGTGTATGTGCATAGATTTGCACTGATCTTTCTCTCCTTAAGGACTTTCTCATATTCCGCCTCTTGCAGGCTGTGTAAGGTTGTTTGCAGGCTCCTGCCTCTAGGCAATTTCCTCCTCCTCCTCATTACTACCCTTTATTCCCTCATCCCTTACCCTCTTTCTCCCTTATGATAGAGACAGCCTCTCACAGCCGACTCATTTCAGAGATGTTTTCTAACTGCTGAAGCCAAGATTTTTCTCTCTCCTGTGACACTTAGTCTGGAAATGGGAGGGGGAAGCAGTTTTTGGGTTGATTTGCGACTTTTTTTTTCAGCAATAAATAACTTCTGCATGCTGAAGAGGCAGGATAGTAAAACTGGTGTTAGGCTACATTGAAATACTCCATTTGTTCTGAGAGTGTTTCGCCCCCCCACCTTCAGAAATCTTCCTCTAGTGTCTAATTTTAAAGCAAGTCACTCGTTTGTTGGGGTTTTTTTGGTTTTTTTTTTTGCTTTCTTACTTTCCAGAGGAGATTCCTGTATTATTTTTGCTTGCTTGGAGATTTCCATGTACAGCAGAATTTTTTATTTTGTTTTTCTTTCTTCTTTCCTTTCTTTTTGCCAGGGTTAAAAGCCCCAAGTCAGCAAGGTCCTTAAACACATGCTCAAAGTTAAGGCCTTGCATAAGTGCTTTGCTGACTTGAAGCCAAAGACATTTTCTCAAGTCCTTTAAATGCTTCAGAACCTGAATTCAAAACATTTTACAGAAATTCCAGAATTCAAGTATCTCTTGTGCTAATAATAGTTGTAATTCAGTAGTGCCTTCAGATAACTGGAGGTCTGAACATGGTGAGCTTCTGTATAGTCTTACTTTCAGAAAATATGCTTCCCTAAAATCTTCTTCTGCTCCAAACCCAAGAGCTCTCCAGAGAGCAGGGCACGTTTATTTGTATTTCAGTCAATGAGCATAGCTGGCCTTTTAGCAGTTGTTTTGCAGTAAGACACTCAAACTTTTAAGTGTTGAAATTTAGGAAATAATGGGCAATTGGTTCAAGTCATACTGAATGAGTGTCTGGTTCTGAACTAACATTTTCTCATCATCCCCAACACAGGGAATAAAAAACCCACACCAAATTGAGGGCTCTCTGAAACAGCAGCATCAGTAACGGAAGGTTAGGAGATGTTCTGAGAGGCAGACTGAGCTCCCAAAAGCAACGCTGCTCTCTGTTTTTGAGAGTTTTTCAGAGAAATGGCAACAGAAGTGGTATGGAGAGGGAACAGCAGTTGGTAGACAAGCAGGAAAGGCTCTGTGGAGGAGGAGGAGGTGGTGTTTCCACAAGCAGAGAGGCCACCAACATCAGACAGAAATTACAGGGATTTTAGGGGACGGCCTCTGTGTGATGAAGCTGGGACCTCTGCCACCAGCCAGCCAGTGAGGGCTGTCTAGGAAATGCTTAGCTGCCTAATGAAGATCATCTTCTTGACAGATTTTGGAAAGGGTGCTGGACATTGGTGCTTAGGGCACCAGCAAGGGAGTAGGGCCAGGCAGGAAGTAGTTTAGTTCACAGTCCTTCAAGGACTTGCATGTGCCCTCCTCTGAAAGCACTCTGTGATGCTGCTGGGAATGGGACCAGCCCAGCTGAAAGCTCCCCTGGATTACTATGCTCATCTTAAGGCTTTCTTTTCTGAGGTGGTGTGATCTCCTGTGAGCTTCTGCATTGTGTTTTGCAGTGATATGAACAGGATGTATCCATCCCATGATTCTGTGGTTCGAGCACATCTGTCCGTGCTCATGGCAGGGAGGTTGGACTAATGATCTTTAAAGGTCCCTTCCAACACAAAGCGTTCCGTAGGTCTGTGATCTTCACAAGAAGGCATGCAAAGCCTCTGTATGTATGCCCCAAATCATTGTGTGCTTTCGGTGCCCTGCTCTCTCAGGGATGTACATCTTGCTGCAGGGATCATCCATGTAGTGCACAGAAAACCCCGCCTCTTCTACCTGCCCAGAGACAACTACAAATGTGCCATCCTCCACAGCTCTCTGACTGCAGAATGCGTTGTAAATACCCAGACAGCCTATGAATTTATGGGCTGCTGAATTGTGCTGACTCCTATGAGGAGCTCAGAAACCATTTGGGGACCACAATCTTGCAGTCATGTCATCTGTTGTTCAGATATACTTTCCAGCCCCTAACCAGAGTCCCAGCCTCATTCAGACCCAGGCTGGAGCCTGCTTCCAAGCTTTGCTTGAGATCCAGGAGCTCTGTCGTGGGGTCCTATTGTGTGATCTGCAGTGCTCCATTACCTACACTCAAGTATTTATCTTGTGTCTCTAGTGTAAGTAACGCTCTTTGCAGTGTGACAAGGGTCTAATATGTGCCCATCTTTCCCCCTAGATGTGCTTGTACCTATGAGGTACTCTGTGTGATGGGTGGGCTGCAGCTCTGCAGGTTGTGACACAGCTCAAGATGTGCCAGTGACCCTTTCCAGGCTTGGCTTTGCTTGAGTATCCTTGAGAGTGAAAGGCATGAAATGCAAATGTAGTAACTCATTATTACCAATGCAAATCTCAATGCTTTGTCTTCATTGTTAATACAGCCCATGCAGGACAGAGTAGATGGGTGCCTTATTTTTAATACTGTTTTGAAATCAGCACCAGGCTCCAGATGTGCAGGTGTTACTTGAAGGAGTAACGGTGACTGAGTCAAAAAACCCCCAAACTTGGGAAAATGCTTCCCATTTTATCAGCATCTATTCTTCCCCCTTGTTCATTGTGCCATGGCAGAAGCTCAGTTCCTTTGCTATCCTGTAGCTACAAGCACAGAAAAAAGTCTTGGTGGTGTTGCAGGGGAAGGAAATGAGTCCTGAGTGTAACCTTTGGTGGATATAGAGGTGGAGGGTAAAGTAGTGGTGCTTCTGTTGGGAGTTCTAAGCACAGGGCATCAGTGGGAATACTCCAGTGCTGCCCTGTCCCCAGCCTTTCTTGATGCTGCAGGTTGCACCCCTGTTTTGATTTCTCAATCCAGCTTGTGTGATGCTTTTGAGTCCTGCAGCGTATCCTGTGCCTCCTGCTTGTTGGGCTGGGCTGTAAGCAGGGGAATAAACCTCGCATACCTGTGGTTAAGAAAGCAGAGGAGTTTTTCCATCCTCAAGCTGCAGAAGTTCAAGTGTTAAGTTGTAGCGGCCCCAGCTTCAAGCCCAGCTGCTGCCGATCCACCCAGGGGTGGGAGCGTTACATGTGTAAGCGACAAGCCACTGGCCTACAGCAGGCAAAACCCAAGCCAACAGAGAGACAGAAAGAGCCTGAGGGGCTGAATTTTAGAGCTATTAAATGATTAAATGCAAGGGAAAAAAAAGTTAATTTAACATCGCGGTTGTGATTTTACACACCCAAGAGCCTGGAAATTGAGAGCTCTGCTTCTCACACAGGGATCGTAACTTGGCACAGCACAGATTGTACAGTATGTAAAATTAGACTGGAGAAATAGTAAATATGCTGCAGGGACCAATACTGTCTTGGCAGAAGGAGGATGGACTGAGTGGGACCCAACAGGTCTTTTACGCCTCTGACTTCCATAATTCTGTGCTAATAAAAAAACACTGCACAATGCCTGATGCTAATCCGCAACCCTGAGTGGGGTGAAGCAGGGGCCGGGCTATTGTGTGAACAAACAGTGGTCCCCCCAGTGTATTTTTGTGGAGCAAGGCTGTTATTTGAGGGCAGGTGTGTGGGCATTGGCAAACAGTGATGGGGAAGTGTACACTGTGCATTGCAATGAAAAGGCATGTTGACACCAGCAGGGTGCAAGGAGTCCCAACGTCTCTATCTAGCTTTACTCCCCCTCCCCAAAGCTCAGTAAATACAGGTGTCTTCATGCTGTTGCTGGACCACAATGAGCTTTTCTTGTGTTTATGGCTGTGATTTGGGCACCTAATTCTGAATCGTATTGATTTCCCCTTAAACGGCATTGAAAAGCCTGATCTAAGCACTCTTTTGTGGCCTAGAGTTATTTGTACTGTCTGCGTGAAAAAGCAGGACCAGAAAACAAGCCTGTAAGTCATCCATGGTGCTAACACCAGTCACTTGGCAGTGAAGGTTGAAGGCTCAAATGAGCTCTGCTTGGAGGATATTGGTGGAGTTTTTCTGCTGTGTGCTGGTTCCCATTAGTGCCATTCATGTCCCTCTGGTCTTCCAACACCTTCACCCCAATATCATACTGCCCCACATGTTGAGGCAGCCCTGATGTAGGTGCAGGGGATTGCAGGAGTTGCTGCTTCACGAGGCAACTGCTCTTCCTCAAGGTGAGTCATCTCAAGTTGACTTTACAAGGAAGCCAAGTGGGCAAGCCTTCTCTTGGCCTGAGGATGAAAATCCTGTCATAGCTCAACCAGTTGCAGTAAGGAGAGCACTTGGAATCCCAGAACACTTGGACCAGAAGAGTTAGGCCATCCAAATGATGGTCTTATCAAGACCTTCTGGAAAACAGATCAACACATGAGCTCAGGTTCCTTCCTGGGATGCAAGAACAAAGCTTCCTATGTTAAAAAAAAAAACAAACCAACAAAATCCAGACCTTTCTGCTGCAGAACAGCTGGGACAGAATAGCAGAAGTAGCAAGCAGAGGTGTATCTTCTTCTGGTCCTGGCTATGTCAACATAGCTTGACTAGTGATAGAGGTATATGACCATTGCACACCGCCATTAGCACACTCTGGCAGAGTTCACTTCCACCCTGGAGCCATGGGAAAGGGCAAGTTCTTCAGAGTCTCCTACACATGCTTATCTCAGGAGACTCTTGTTACTGAGGCGAGGTGGACTTAGTTGCTGTTCCCAGTTTTGCTTGTCCTCTGGGACAATGGTCAAGTTATTATTGGGGCTGCACATCCCTTTACATTTTCTACTACTCCCAACAAGAGCTAGGTGTGATGGCATGAAGGAAAACAAGGCTGCCTCTGACATGGAGCCCTTCTGGCTTGCAGCCAGGAACACTGCCAGCATAAGGCTCTGGGCTGATGCAATTTGGCAGGTCTAAAGAGCTGCAAGAGAGGCTCTGTCCCACCATGGGACTAATACAAACACAGCAATACCAGGAAAAGACACAGACATAACAGTTCTGTTGGGGACAGAGAGGGCATACTCTGCCCTGGTGAGATCCCATTCAGACCAAGCCAAAGCTGTTAATTCAGCAAGTCTGATGATGTGGTACAAGCAGAAAAATTACACTTAAGTTAACTTGTCTGCTGAGTAGCATTCCCCATCCTGCTACCACGTCTGCCAGCCAAGGCTTCCTATGGGACCACAGCCCAAAGGGCACAGGGAGCTGCTGCATCCTATTGGGCTGAGCCAGTGCCACAGCAAGGACTTGGCCCTCATTTTTGCTGTGAGTTTGTGTGGCTTCTGCTTCCAGCTGTGGATCTCTGCTCTGTGGTTTCCTACTGGGTTTAGCTCTGTGTTTTCTCCCCAGGAGAGATCTGATGCTCTGCCACTGTGTAGCCTTGCTGGCCCCTGCTCACAAGCAGTGCAAATGCCACTGTCCTGACAGTGCTACCATCCCAACTTGTCAGTTGGAGCTCAGTCCAGGGGATGGCATTGTCAAGGTCAGAGCAGAGCAGGCTTCATACCTCCCCACTGCTTGACCATTAGATCTAAAAGGGAGCCCATGGACTCGATTATCACTTGTGACAGTGCAACATTTGATGG
This sequence comes from Sakesphorus luctuosus, assembly GCA_013396695.1. Taxonomy (NCBI): domain Eukaryota; kingdom Metazoa; phylum Chordata; class Aves; order Passeriformes; family Thamnophilidae; genus Sakesphorus; species Sakesphorus luctuosus. The sequence goes on from VWZD01010697.1 coordinate 33,728, forward strand.
TAAAAGTGTGCCTTCATCCTCAAAAAGACCCAGTAGATGTTTGTCTTGGTTTGAGGAGAAAAAAAACCAAAAATGTTTACCCACAAGCTGGGGAGGGGGCCTCCTCCACAATAATCACGCCACTCTTTATCAAATTTAGAAGAGGAACTTTAATAC
>VWZD01010697.1:37997-216233 GCA_013396695.1 Sakesphorus luctuosus
TGCACCACGTCCGGCTTGTAATCTCGGCCATGGTGGAACTGACTAAGCCACTCCCACACACTGGATTTTACCCCTTTTGAGATTATGTCATAATATGGTATGGAATACAATATTATTGGCTAGAAGAAGTCATCTGTTAGCTAGCCCAGCCCAGCTCAAGTCAGCTGACAATTCCAGGCCTGGTCTGAACTTTAAAACCTAAATTTTTGACCTACCTAGCTAAACCCAGAACATTCTCCAACAGGTCTGTCCCTGCAGCACAAGCACCATTTTGGTCATTGATCCTATATGTCACCAGTGACATGATGACCAGCAGTATGGGCAAACCTCCCATCCCTCCCTGCACAAGTGAGCTGTGAGGCTCTGGGTGAGTTGGAGCAGGGCTCCAGCCCATTCCCAGCCAGCAGGAAGTGGAGGCGCCCAGTAAAAGTTCTGGTCACTAGTGCCCATCCCAAAGCAGAGCTGGTGTCGTCAGTGCAAGACAGGGATGCTTCAGCATTCTGAGGGAGCTGCCCACATGGTGCCCTTTCCCAAAGGAGCTGCCAGACATTTGCACAGCAGTGTGGTTGAGTGGAAACTCCCACACCTGGAATGGGGTGTGGAACGACATGGGGACCTGTCTCTGCTCTAGTAAGATCCTCAGCAAACCCTGCTGGAAGAAGTGCCTCCTCTGCAGCTGTGCTTTGTATTTCTCCTTCATTAGGATCCTTAAATCAGTGCATTGCTTTCAAAGACCTGTCTTTCAGGAATGGCTCCCTCAGCCCATCTGAATGAATACTGATGTGTTTACACTGTGTTTAAGGATAAATAGGAAATAATTCAAGGTGCCTTTCCCTCGTTCCCATCTTTGTCCTAAGCCACTAGCTACAGAGGAGCTCTCAGCCACAGTCCTGGGAAACAGAGCTGGGCACCTCAGAGCTTTCCTCTATTCCTTGGAAATGAATATTTAAAGGATTATTTAAACTCTGATATCAGTATCTGTCCATCCACACATCTGCATAGTTATCTGTTCATCCATCCATTCATTTGCCCGACTATCTATCCAGCCATCCATCCACCTCCACAGCCATTTGAACAGCCATCCATCCACCCAGCACCACTGTGATTTGTTGTCCTTCCATCCCTCCTTTCCTCCATCCCATCTGTGCCCATCCAGCCTGCTGTCCATCTGTCTGTCGTCACACAAATTCATCCATCTACTTCTTCCACTTCTGCCTATCTGTCTGTTTATCTGGTCGTGTTCCAGCTACCCTCCTCACACAGATGCCTCATCTTAGATGTTCTTCCTTCTTTTCTGCCTGTCAGTATGTGCTCTCAGGTTTTTAAAGATCCTTGAAATACACTTTGCTGATCAGCACATTTTACCAAAGGTCCCTAGCCTTGGCTAGTGTCTGAAGTGGTTCTGAGGCATGCCACCAGCATCGTACTCACTACAATCCTATTTTACCCTGTCTGTTCATAACAACCCCTTTTCCAGCAGAGGTAGCATCCCCAAAGGTGCTGTATCCTTGTCAGAAGTAGGTGTTCTGACAGACCATCTGCAGGAGGGCTGAGACCTTCCAGGGAGTATTCTAGGGCCAGCTTTACCCTGAGGCTCTCTCCTTTGCAGATGCACTCAGGCTGTGGGCTTTCACTCAAGGAATGGGTGGATCATACGCATGTGATCACACTTATCAGTGGGACCCAGGACCTGATGTCTGGAGAGGGAGAAAAGAGCAGGGCAAGCCTGGAGGGTGCTTTTCCCATCCTGCTTCACCATCAGCTGCCTGCAGCCTCCCCAGGCTCACTGGACTGCTTGGTGTTTTATTGCCCTGGGTGATGGTGTCTTCTGCTATGGATTCATTTACTTCCTGTTTCCGCTGCAAATGTTGACATCCACAGCATCTGGTGGACATGGGTTTCTGTAGCTTCATCACATTTTGAGAAAAAAAACCCACTTTATTTTGCTTGTTTTGCTGTTCCTTATTTTATTAGGAGAAAAAGCAAGCAGTCCTTCTCTATTTGTCCTTTCATGTTACTCATCACTGCTAAGGTGTCTGTCACATGTCTGCTTGGTTGTCTCCTTTTATAGATAAAGGGTCTGAGTTTACTAAACCATTCTTATGTGGAGTCTGTTTCCAGCCTTTACTGTTCCTGTTTCCTTCCTCTACTGTTTTGTAGGGGTGCTGTACCCCTAGCATGGACAGGTTTGGTCATGACTTTTATGTTACAGTGCTTTCCATTTTGAGTTTGGGTTCTTGGCCACCACTGAGCTGATGTTTGTAACGAAGTGAGTGTGATGACTCTGAGATATGTTTCCTGGAGGCTGTGGCACATTTAGAACCGTGGGTGTGTAGGGAAAGCAAGGCTTCATATTCCATGTGTGCATCCCACTATGCATTTATTGACACAGGGTTACCGTCTGCTGGGTCTGTACCGTGCTGTCCTTCTGCAGCACTTCGGGACTCAGCTGTGATTTGGCTGCCCTGACAGCCTCAGCAGCACACTGTTTTCTCTCCCTGCCTTGACCCCTTTTTACCTATGAGTTATGGGGGTGTTGGGCAGATCTCATCCAGCTCTCATCTCTGTCAAACTTCACCAGATGACGTCTTCTACTGCTACATTTGACACCTTGCTCTCACCTTTGGTCTTGTGACCTTTAGCTGCTATAAATCCCTGCAAGGACTTTCCCATATGTCAGAGCTGCTTAGTTTCCTTGGAAGGCACCTTGTCAGATGTATTTTTGAAGCCCAGGAGTATTTTGAGAACTGAACTGCCCTTGTCTGTACACAAAAGCTTAATGAAGCCTTGAAGGAACCTCATTTCACACTCATCCACCCATCCTGCTTCACCCCTTGTCATGCACACACACACACATGGTTTTTTTCTTTGCTGCATGTGGCTCAGCACAGCCAAGTGTAGCAACATGGGAAATATTCAATTGCTAAGGATCATTAATGAATGTCAGCTCCAGCTCCTGTCCAGAAACCTGAGAAAATTCAATTAGGCAGCTGGTGCCCAATGAGCTGTGATGCCCCACTCGTGAGATGCTACATCGAACAGCTCGGCAAGGCATCATGTTATTGTGGGGAGAGAAGAAAACCCAGACAGAGAGACAAACAGCACTGCATGCGCCAAGCAGCTGGCCTTTTCCAGAGTATGGCATGGTTAGGTTGCAGTCCTCCTACCTGGTTTCCTGGATAGGGAATTGCAAGGAGAGGTACCTGCTTCCCCTCTCTGCTAGGAAATACATGGAGTTTGCTGGTGACAAGTCCCCAGGCTCTGTCATCTCTCTGATGGGAGTTTCTGATACATGTGTTTGGTTTGTGTCCTCTAACAAGACAAGCAGATAAACGAGTGGCACTGCCTTGCTGATGTGTGTGTTTGGCTGTACTATGGGGTGTTTGACTGGTGAGCCACACATGCAGCCCTGATGTGTCTTTTCCCTGGTAAAGATCAGAGGAAACCATCCTGTGGGTGGAGGTGGTCCATGAATATTGATCCCCTGGTATTTGTCAGCTGGTCCACTCTAGTCTAAGGTTAAAATAAACCATTATTGGAGCCAGGAGGAAAATTTGAACTTCCCTGGCCACCAACACAGTGTCAGTCCATTCCCCAGTCCTTCTCCTACTTCCTAGATGGGATGTTAAGATCTCGTTTCCAAGCTCACCTGTTTTTCTCCTCTTCCTCCCCACAGTCACCCACATCCAATACGAGCGAGTAGGTGCAGATGTGACCATGAAGTGTGGCTCCATGGACTGGGATGCAGCTGTGACCTGGACAGTAAACGGCACTGACATTGATGAGTCCCACCTGAATGGGTCCTACCTGATCCTGAAGAATGTGGACCTGATGCAGAACGGACACTACTCCTGCTATGAGGGCTCCTCCTGGCACCTCAAATACCAGACCTACTTGAGGGTGGGAAGTGAGTACCCCAGCATGTCACATTGAGGGGGACAGAGCCACAGTCTATGCTCCCATATTGACTCCTCACAGTCCTCTCCTGCCATGCCAAGCCTTTTACTTTCCATACATAGGGTTGTTGGCTGCACACCACCATATGAACTCCCTGTGGCTTACTAATCCCAGCAAAATGCTGGCTGGAATCAGTCCCTCCATCCCAAACTTTGCATCAAAGCCAATAGATTAAATGATACTTCAGGAATAATTTGGGAAGGAATGTATCTTCTTCATCCAGCCCTGTGCCACTACAATCATCTTCACAGGTGGAAGGAATTGGGTCTGAGCTGTCAGGAAAGAGAAGTCCTGGCTGGGATTATTGCAACATGGTTGGTTGGAGGAGCAGCCAAAAGGTGTTGGGGATCTCTCTGTGTTTGCAGGACCATGGAATGTTGGAGGACAGCTATGTTCTCCAACATTTTGCATCTCTTAAGTGCGAGATGTGCCAATTCACAGGTCTCCACGGGGGAGAGAGAAGAGTTGTGCTGTATTTCACCTGATGCTGAGAGCTGACAGCCGCTGTGTGTTTTGGGGGCTGCTGTGTTTATACAGCTGATAGCAACTGTGTGTTTCACAGTACAGTGTCTGTAACTGTCAGCAGTGGGTGTCTGGGAGCACCAGTTGGCATAGCTGGCTGTGGGATGATTACTGCGGAGGGTACTGCAAGGCACCAGCTGGAAGCTCTGCCATCTAGGGATGCATCAGGTAGCTGGCTCTATGTTTTCAGTTTTGGAAGACACAGCAGAGCCTTTCTCTACTCCTTGTCTCACCTTCCACCCCTTTCATCCAAGCCAGGGGGATGTTTCCAACCTAGACCATGGTCTGGGGACAGAGGGTCACAGCAGGGTCTGCGTAAGCCCTGAAAATCAGGCAGGAGGGGTTTGCTGCACTTGTAGAAGAGATATGAATTTTAGAGATGCTGTACAGTGCCCAACTTATGGTTTAGGGTCATTTGGGAGGGATCTTGGCATGTGGGCCAACGAGAAGGGGTGCTGGGAGAAGCTGAAAGGCAATGTGAAAAACAGAAGGGAAGCAGTCAGCATAGGGCAGAGCTTACAGCACCAAAGGGTGTGGAGGCTGGAAGCATGGCAGACAAAAAGGCCACTGCCTAGCACATGAGTCAGGGGCCTCTTTATTGGGCTGTGGGAGTGAGGGAGTGTTCACGGGTAGTTCAGAGACAGAAAAGGCAGGAGCAGGGTGCAGTGTGGGCAACAGCACAAGGAGGTTGTGCAGCTCCTCTGCTTGGGCACATGCTCACCAGATCCCTTCTAAGGAAAGGTCCTAAGCTGTGGCAGTGCACAGGGGGCTGCAGCCCAGATCTGCAGGAAACGAGGGGAGGGGGAGGAGGCTGCAGCATCAAGCCACCTCCTTTGCAGCTGTGGCATCGCTGTGACTCCGCAATGGCTCTTCCATCTGCTAAGCACCTCGCTAATAGTAATCCCTGTCAATCCGCTCATGGACCCGTGGGAATTGCTCAGCGTTAGAGCCCAAATCCTGCTGTTTCCTATTACTGTGTGTTCCCATTTGCTGAGCACTCACAGTCCCCCTGAGCACTGGGCAGCTGAGGAGCCCAGTTGGACACTGAAGGGGCCCACCAGCCCCAGGAGATAGGGTGACAAATAAATAAGCAAATGTCTGGTGTTGTTAACACAATTAACTGTGCAAGGAACTAATCAGGTGAGACGTTTTTAGTAGTAATTAATTTAATTGCCTAGATTTTAATTTAATGTTCTCCACGAGGTTTCTTTTCCCAGCAGTGCCACCCCCAGCCCATGCCTGCATCCACATCCCTGCCCCAAGTTTCCTTGCTCTGCTGGGAGTGATTGATTCCCTGGAGGTGTGTGGGTGTGGTTTCATGCAAAGGAGTGGGTTTGGGAGCATCCCAGGAGGGAATAGAGATGGAGATGGGCTTGGGCTTGGAGGTGGAGATGGATGACTCATGGGAGGTTTGCAGCATGGCCCTGTGGTAGCATCCCTGCTGCAGCTGGGTGCATTGGGAGCCCAAACCTGGGATTTGAGGGATCTTGGTCTTGTTTCATTTCAACTCCATGGGAAATTAAATGAAAACAGTCCTGTGGCTGCATTTTTCTCTTTTACTGGGGCAACAAGAAAGTTGAATGCAGTGAGAGTGAGGGGCTGGAGGCTGTGGGTGGAGAAGTCCTGGGGATCTCATTAAATAAACAATGGTACCTAAAGTGTGCCCCACAGGCAAGTCAGGGGTGCTTCTGAGCATACAAACCACAGGAAGGATGTGGAGCTGGAGCAGAGAGGGGTGGAGGACCAGGAAAAGGTGTCAATTGGCAAAGCAAGCTCGGTCATGGGGGTCAGCAAGCACAGGGATAAAGGGAGACCTGCCAGGAGTCAAGCTGAGTGAGACCTTGCAGAGGAAATGAAAAGGGGGGTTAGCCATATAAATACTGAGCAAATGAGGAGAGAAGAGCAGAGCTGGCTTTGCAGACAGGTTTCAGGGGAGATTAAAAGTAAGCTCAGCAGAGCCAGATACCAAATGAACCCTGCCAGGTCTGAGTGGCGATGCTGCGAGTGAGGGCAGCAGAGGCTAAGGGAGAGGAGGAAGGATAAAACCTGGAGATGATCCTTCGTCATGGAGGCACCTTCAAAGGAGACAATACATTGAAGGCTTGAGGAGCACCTTATCCCAGTGTGAGGACATCTGTTCATTAGCAAGGCTCATTAGCAGCTGAGAGGTCAGTGGTGGTACCCAGCGCTGTGGGGAGAGGCAGTGTGTCTCCTGTGCTTGAGAGAATGAAAAGTCCCAATCAGACAGCCTGACCCCACAACACATTGGGGCTGTGGGGCACGCTTGGATGAGGAAGCAATTAAAGACATGGAGACAAATGGAAAATGGGAGAAAAATACAAGGGGGACTTGCCAGGGATGTATCACACCAAATTAACCTGATAACTCTCTTTGATAAGGGAAATGATTTTCTAAGCCCAGAAATGTGGTCGATGTAATCTGTCTTCGACTTCAGTGAAGTATTTGCTATGATGCCACATGGGAAATTATGAGTTAAACCAGAGAAAATGTGGAGTAGTATGAGAATTGGAACACAGCTTAGGAAATAGCTAACAGGGATCAGATTGTGCGGAAAAGGGGAGCTGCTGGGAGAGATGGGGAAGCTTAAGCATCAGCATTTGGACCATGCCCAGTGGTGTTGTCTGTAATGGCTCTGGCCCACAAGGACCAAGGGACTCTGGTCGGATATGTTGGTGGCTGTGGGGATACCTGAGAATATCTGGGGTGGGGATTTCATGCTGAAGGGGCCAGGATGCTGCATAATGGCATGAGCACAAGTGTATGAAGGTTTCTCATCAGTGTGCTTCAGCAGGTAGACAGGAAGGTAGCCCATCTGGTCCTCACGGTGGGGTTTGACACCCAGGTCCATATCATGGGGGATGTGGGCAGGAGCCCAGCAGCACCCTGCAGGGGCTGGGGGGATAGCTGAGCTGTCTCACCCCCTGCAGAAATAGGGACACTGGTGCACATACAGTGGGACAGTGCATCCGGGGATGATGAGAAGGAGGGACCCACAGGCTTCGTTATCCCTAAGGGTCCCAGATCACCCATCTGCAGGGCATAAGTCACCCCTAGCACAAATTGGCCTTGGGGAGTCCGGCACTTCTCTAGGGAAGCCTCTTCCAGGGCACTTCAAGCAGTGACTTGTTGGTCTGCCTCTTTTTTCAGGCTGCGGAGCACGAGGTGAAGCACAGGAGAGCAGCCAGGATGCTCTGTGTTTATTTTCAGTGATCAACTGCCCTACAGCCTGGAAAGCAGAAGATATCCAAGTATGGCCAGAAGCAGGAGATGGGGCCAGGTCCTTTTGCAGACCTGGCATCCCTGGCCTGAGCCCGAGGCTGAGCACCAAAAGCAGGCAGGAGGGAGGGGAAGGCTCTGGGTACCAGGAGTGTGGTGCCGGGCTCCTGGCTGCCCCCACAAGCCACAGCTCTGCATTTGGAAACGCGCAGCCAGAGGGCCTAGGGGTGGATATAACAAAGACGTTGGGAAATAATGCACTCTTGAGGTTTGGCACATGGCTCCATGCGTTACAGAATGTTACAAAAATACTGCTAATGGGCCAGAGAAGAGTGGAAACGCGCTGTGGAAAGGCTGCCAGAAGCTGGAGAGCGCACATGGGAGCTGGGAGGCCTTGTGTGCAAAGAAGGGAGGGAGGGAGGCAGCCAGGGAAGGCACCCTTCTTCCACTCCCACTCTTCTGTCCCATTCTAATCTATTTTTCTCCATCCCAGCCCAGCAGCTCTGTCCATTTGTCCTTCAGCCGGGCCTTGGGGATGCCAAAGCCCTGCCAGCCATGTATCTGACCCTCATTGCTCTGTCCACTGCCTAGCAAGGCTGCTGCCTAGTGGTTTGGAGTGCAGGCAGGGATGGAGTCTGCATGGGAAAGGAAATATAGCAGAACCCTCTCCAGCAGCAGGGACACAGGTCAGGATGCAGGCAATGGAGTCACCTTCCATGTCTCAGTGGTAGTGTGGGGTCTTGTAGCCTGGTGCCAGCCCTAGCCTTGCCCCATGGGCATCACTGCCTCCTAGGCAATGAATGGTGGGAAAGGGACTAGGAAGAGGACTGGCAGAGGACAAGCAGTCCCAAGCTGGCTTGCTTCCTCGATGTCTGTCACTGCAATGCCTGGCGAAAGAAAGGGGAAAAAACATGCGGTTTGACGGAAAATGACATGGAAAAAACAACCAAATTATCAGAAAAACAAACAAAGCAAAACCAGAGAGAGGGAGGGGGGAAGGGACAAAGCAACAGGAACCACATGTGAGCGGGGAGGCCAGGAGAACCGAGTGTGTTCTCTGGACTGATTAGCAAGCAATCAAACATCAGCCACTAATAAATAATCAGAGCCTCCCCTCTCTCTTAGAAGTCTTTGTCCTCCCAGCTGGGCTCCAGCTGCAACTGGAGGGTTGTACTGCAAGTTTGCATCTATTTTTTGTTGTTGTTGCTTTCTTTTTCACCTATCCAAAATAAAGAATTAAAAAAGAACATAGTGACATCTCCATGTAGAACATGCACATCTGACTCTCCAGGAGTGAGATGCAACACTAGGGCAGGCAGGAGCATCTCATGATGGACACCAGCTAAACAGTGGAGGAAGGCAGTGCCAGAGACTGGTGTATGCCCACCTTCTTTGATGGTTTGGTTTGGTGGAAAAAACTGCAGAAGGGTGCTGTTGATGTGCCAGCTTGGGAGGACAGGAGTATGCCTGGCTCTGGCAGCCAGTGGTGAGGATACCTCTGCCTCGGAGCAGGGTGCCTCTGGTGAGGCCAGCACTCCTGCCACTTGCACAGATGCTGATGGAGAAGGCCAGGGCTTGGGGTCAGCATGTGCAGATATTTCCTTGCTCGCATCCAGTGATCTGTGATACTGAACTTGGTGTGTTTCGGTTTTTTTTTTAAAAAGCCCTTTTGATGGATTTTTCCCCTATGACCTTATCCAATCCTTTCCCGTGGCGATGTAAACTGCGGCTATTTCGAGAGCAACAAGTTAAACATGACTGTGGCCATTCCCTGGCACCAGGGCCAGCTGGCAGGGAGGAACACCCTCCCCTGCAATTCATCCCTCTCATTCTCCAAATGCGCTTGTGCCCCTTGGGCATAGTCCCACGCAGGGTCTGCCCCAAGGCTGTGCCCAGGCAGTGCTTGGGGCAGGACTACATTAATATGGACCAAGCTTATTACAAGAATGGAGCTAATAAATTTAAATGACTCCTGGTATTCTAACATCAGGAGGTGCACCCCAGAGCTCTTAGTTTTATTGCCATGGATGTAGTAGCAATGAGGGGATGTGGAGCACGGGCAACTTGGGTAGGGGCAGTAATCCTGGGGCAACTCACAGGCAAGCATCACACTGCAGTTCCTGAGAGCCACATAAAGGGAGTGTGACAGAAGAGGTCAACTAGCTTGCAGGAGTGCTTGGTTCATCGAAATTAGGCTTTATTTCATGAGGCATGCAGGCTCTCCACTGCTGCCTCCCCATGCTGTGCTGTTTTTTCATGGCTGGGAAAATTCAGTGGATGAACTGTACTGCCAGTGACCAGATTTCGGGTCTTGGCCCAGCCCGCAGCTGGAAAGGCACACAGGGCAAGAGTATGCAAATCACTGTCCCAGCTTTTTAAGGAGAAGGCCAAAAAAAACCCACCCAAAAACCCCACCACACTCCCAAATGCAATTAGTCCTAATCGAATTAGGAGCCGGACTAGAAAAACAAACACATTTGCAGGCAGCAGGCGACCTCTCTGCCCCGTTCAGTGGGATGCATGCTGTGTGCCACAGCGGGGAGGGCTGAATGAAGCCATGCCCCGTGGCCTGCGTGTGCACACACCCATACACTTGCACCCGTGCATCACACGCCCATGCCCCACTGCGTTCCTTTCGCCCTTCCCCTTGCCGTGCTGGGCAACCAGCCCAGCTGCAGCATAGCAGAGTGATGCTTCTTTGGCTCACTGCATAAAACATGATAATCTGGGGCAGGCAGTGTCAGAAACAATAAAAATATCCCTTTTTCCACCCTTGTGGCTCCCTGCTTCACATGGAGGAGCTGGGACTGGCAAGGAGTGTGCGGTGCTGGGGCCAGGGGACTGTCACATGGCATTTATTAGGTGCTATGGCATGGGACCGTAGCGCTGGCAGCTCTTCCCTGGTGTTGCTGATGCTGTAGCCTGTGGAGCCACTGCCTGCGGGAACAGCATCCTCAGCATCCCACATCCCATGGCAGGTTCCCATCAGTACCTGAAGGAACGTGGCCCTTGACCACACTGAACAATGAGCTCATGCTGTGTTGGCTGCAATGGATAGTTCATAGCTCCACCTGAGTCACAGCATCTCATGGCATGAAGGTGCTGAGAAGGGGAGAAAGTGGTCTCCCCCTCACCATCCTCCTCAGGTGGCAGAGTTCCAGGGTTGCCAGTAACCAGCCAGCCAGAGGTTGGAGTGTCTATCAGAAAGGGGCTGCTCAAAATGCAAGAACCCTCTTGGTGAATGTGTGATCCTGGGCTTTGGACCTACATGTGAAATGAGCCCAGAGGCTCCCTGTCCATCCCCTCCTGCAGCTGGGCTGGGAATAAGCTCATAGGATGGGATAAAGGGGGAGCCTAGCTCCAGCTGCTGGGCTGGAGGAGAAAAGGAAAAAGGGCTTTGGGTCTTGGCAGCTTCCTGGGAAACCCTCCCTGTTCTTGCCTAGCACGAATACGGAAGGCCTTGTTCACCACCAGCATCCTATGTCCTGGGTAGATGGCAGCACATCCTTCTTCTGCTCTCCTGATGCTTGTTTGTCCTGCTTAACATGATAAAAACAGCTCTGTAATTAAAGAAGCCCAAGTCCAGTCTAAACAGCTTCCCACAATCTTTGCTCAGTGCAGTGCCAGGAATTAGGGATGCCTATGGCTGAGAAGACAAAACCTCCTTGGCAGAGGGTTGGTGGCCACAGGCTGGGACCATAACTGCTGGGGTGAGCTGAGGGAACACATGCTGGTGCTCTGTTTGCACTCGCCTCTGCGCCAGGAAGGATTTTGTCTGAGCTGCTCATAAGTGCCCCTTGTCAAAATATTTGGCGCAAACTTCCTGCCGCCCACCAGCGATGTGTCCCCAGCTTCCAGGGTGCTGGGAGGAGAGCGACTGGCTGGGATGCCGCCATCTCCTGTCACTGCAGAAATAGGGCAGGGAGCAAAGGGTTTGATGCTTCACATGTGAATGCTGCTTTCCCTTCTCCACCCACAGCTTCATACAGCTGTGGTACTTGAAGAAGATCACTGTTTCCTTCCCAGATGATACTGAAAGAAAAAGTCCCAGCACAGGGTACAAGGTCTTGCCTGTCACCGACTGCTTGTGTGCATGTTTGCAGGGACCCAAGCCAGGTAGTGTCTCCAGGGATGGGAAGACCCCACCATGGTGATCCTGTGTGGCCACATTCCTCCTGCCTGAAAGCAGAGGAGATGGCAGGCAACATCCTCATCCTCATCTTTTCCCAGTTCCCAGTGCTTTTCCATGTCTCTCTGAAACTTCTGCTGGTGACTGCGAACTACAGCAGAGCCTGGGCAGACAGTGAGGTGCCAGCCAAGGGCTGTGCAGTGTCAGGGCAAGATCTGGGGTACTTTGGTGTGAAAGACATTGTCATTAGCTATGGTTTCCCAAGCTAGTGAGTCTGCTGTAAATAATTCAGCAGACTAAATGTGTGCTAACAGTGGGTCAAGACAGGGAGCAGAATTTTGGGTGTGGAAAGCAGGGAAGGGCACTGGGATAAAGGGAGATTATTTTTCTCCTGTTAGCGGGACAGGGTGCTGTCTTCTTCCCCGGAAAAGGAGTCAGAGGGTTCCCATGCCCGATGGATCCCTTCTCTCCCCAGTCCCTTCCTGAGCTGTCAGCATCAGTACCAGCGGCAACTACAGGACAATTTCCAGTTGCTCTTGCTCCAAGCACTTTAATGCTGTTTAAACAATTACGCAGTTGATAAATTTTGACAAGAAGAGATAGAAATAGCCTGGGAGAACCATGCAGTAGAAATGCTCTAAACAGATGTCCCTTTTCTCCTCCTCCTGTGCTCCCTGGGGGTCTTTATTGTTTGCTGCCAACTAAACAAGGCAGTGTTTGCATGAATTGGGATGGTGGGGAGGGGGAGAAAAATGCTTTATTAAAATAGTTTATGATACCATCCCTAGGGTGACGGCTGCTTGTCTTCTCCTCCAGGATGGTCTTCTCTGCACTGACAGGAGTTATACACAGCCTGATGAGCATGGCTAACAGCAGGCTGGGTGTGCTTCTCTCCACCAGCTCACAGGGTACCAGACTGGGCAGCCTGGCTGCGGGTGATGCAGGGGAGTGAGAGGAGTCCAGGCTGTTTGTCAAAAGCAAGTGATCAATGACAACCTGATGTTCCAGGCAGCAGGGGAAATTTGGTCTTGCTCTGGGGTCATGAAGAGAGCAGAGCCCAGCAGTGCATGCACTGAAACTCATGGCAGCAGGGACCAGCAGTGGCTCCCTAGTGCTGTAGTTTGCCCCAGCCGAGAAGAGAGCAACTACAAAGACAGGACTGGTCCAGAGTCAGGTTCACAGGGGAATTTTGATTTCCTGCATGGCTGAGCTTGGATATGTAGGAAGAGAAGCTGGATGCGACTGTCCACCTCTGGAGGCAAGATCACTCAGTGAGTCTATGCCAAGAAATAAAGAGGAGGTTAGGACTGTAGCTCAAACCTTTGTGCTGTATTTTTGCTCATGTTGGGCTGTCTTGTTCTGAGCATTCCCAACCATGGCTGTTTTACCTCTGCACGGTTTTAACGATGTGAGTGGCTCTGTGTTGCTCTGCATGTTCCTCAAGGAGAAGCCTTGCACAGTGTGGCTTGCCACGTATCATGGGAAGAAAGCAGAGGGCTGCAAGCAGCTCTCTGCCTTTTGGCTGCTTAATGAATGCTATGCAACCTGTGTTGGTCTGAGCAGCGCCTGCTTCTGGCAGGCTGGAGCTGTAAAATATGTTGTGTGTATGGTGAACAAGCTGGGATTTGTCATCTGTTGTTACCTTTGCAGTTGATATGGTACTGTTCACTTTTTTGGGGAATGACTGCCTTGCTGAATCCCTTCATCTGATGGTAGGGTATATGCTGATGGTGTGCCCACAGGTCCCAACACACACTTCTGCTAGAGAAGACCCCAAGGCAGTATGTACTCCCCAAACCATCCTTGCAATGAGGTAAGAACCCAAAGCATCCAGTGCTGCACAGACATCTGAGCACAAAGTGGAGGGTGCTGGGCAGAAAGATGCCTGTACTGATGTCTCTGTGCAGGTGGTGGTCCAGGGCACAACAACCTGCCTGTGCATACCTGTGCATCACCACTTGCATGCTGCGACATCCCTGTGTGCACAGTGGTGTCATGGCACAGCACAATGGACAGATCTGTTGCTTGAAAATGTGCAATGAATTTGAATGAGCCTTTGCAAAGAGGAGATTCTGGCATGGAGCATCTCTGGCTGTTGTGAGCACATTTCTGCCTCCTAATTAATTTCCTAATGCTCATCCCCTCCAGTGCTGAGTTCATCTCTGTTCTCTGCATTTGGACCCAAGCTGCTGCTCTTTCCTTCTGTGCCTGACTTCCCTGAGTCACCAGCCAGGTGCAGCTGCTCTATGAAAAGGCTCTTTTGCCTCACCAGCTTCTTCCTCCACTTCCTTTCTTGCCCTCACTGAAACCCAGAGGCATGGACTCCAGTGCTGCACTGGTGATACAGATCACCCTGTGCCATCTCCCATTTCCCTCCCTGCCAGGGAGAAGAATCCCAGTTCAGTGAGAAGCAAGAGTGTTAAGAGTCCAAATGAAAAGACAAAAGGGAAAATTAAGGCACAGATTGATGTGCAGTTTTCCAAACTCACACAACTGGGCTCAAAAACCAGACTGATGATTCAGAGCTATCCTCACCCTACCAGGCTTACCAAATGGGATGTATTGAATTGGGCACCCCTAATCCCAGGACTCCTTTTCACATTGTGGCCCACCCCAGGGAAGCAGCACACTCTGATCGCACAGGACTGGGTGTTTCTATATCACACTATGGGATGGGACAGCTCACAGGCAGCCAGCCTGAAGGCATCAGTCATGGGCAGCCTCCACTCTCCTTTCTGCCACAGCCTCCATCACCCAGCCCTTCCTGCCACCCTTCCTCCCTCTCCTGCTGCCTGGACAAGGAAGGCAGAGCTAGCTCCATATGGCTGCCCTGTACATGGGTTTGCTTCTGCTGCCTTCTCACAGAGTCATGAATTCGAAGGAAGAGAGAATTCGTTTCCAACTGACCTGAAGCATTGAACATAAGTGGCTCAATAAGGTCCAAAGTCAGAAGTTTGCACTCCTGGAGAAAGGAGCATGGAGGGAGGTGCTGGTACTGGGACCACCCTTGCTGTTCACATGAGTGCCAAGCAGGTGGGAAAATGCTTCTGGGTGGTTCTGTGCAAGGGTACCTGGCTCTTCCTTGCTGGAAGTGGCAGCAGTGACATGAGGCTTTTGCATACACCACTTGTTTTGCTGGAGCAGCATAAGTGCACCAACAATGCTCCCATCTCCAAAAGCTCCAAGTGGGAAGCACCACTCTCATTTTTAGCTACCAAGGCAGTGTTCACCCATAGTGGTGCAAGGCCTGCTGAATCAGCCCATGGAGGTTGCTTAGGGTTTTGTTCAGAAGTGGAAAAGAATTTGGGCTTCTTCATGTACATTAAAAGGCTCACAAAGCTGTAGTGAGGCATAGTCATTGCAGGTATCACTTGGCAGCATTCCTTTCTCTCCCTTCCCCATCTCCCAGTGACTCTCAGCAAACCTCAGCACTCACTTACTCTGCTTGCTTGGGGTGAGCAGAGCAGCTGTCCAGGACTGGTGGTGGTGTAAGGTCTGTGCTACTACACACCTTGGTCTTAATTATGATGAAGATAGCAAAACTGCAGAAAGCACAGAGGATACCTCCTGCAGGGGGTTGCTAGAATGGAGATGCCCCAAACTGTGAGTTTGCACTGGGACAGGGTGGGCAAAAAGGCAGCTCTTGGATCCGAGACTGAGCCAGCTCTGCCAAATGCTGCATATGTACAAATGACAATAGTAGCTCCTTGCAGATTGTTCCCATGATGTTATTGAAGACATGATTTGAGAAGGACCCTGGAAAACCAGGAAAGTAAAGAAGGATGCAAACGCATCAGGGGGAACTGCCAAAATGAGAAAAACTTAAAATAGTCTGTTCACTGCCTTCAAGGAAAGCTGGAAAGATGCCCTGACTCCCATTGGTAATTACCTCCAAGCAGAGAAGATACTGGGTACTAAACCAGCAAGCAAAGGCATAAGTAGAGCCAATAACTGGAAGCTGAGCACGACCACATTTGAATTAGAAATGAGGCTTATATTTTTAATAGAAAAAAACTGATTAAGCATTGGAACAAACTGCCAAAAGCCATGGCAACTCCTCTGTCGCTTGTTATCTGCTGAGCAAGGCTGGCTGGCTCGCTGAAAGATGATTCAGTCAAACACAAGTTATTGGGCTCAATAGAGGGGTAATGGACAGATGTAATGGCCTGTGCAACCCAGGAGGTCAGGTGAGATGAACTACTTTTCTCCCGTGGCCTTCAGGTTGGTGAGTTAAGGAAGCTGCATATCCCTGCCTTTCAGATTTAGCTTCACACTAGCTGTTTCTTTCATCAGATTATGTGACTTGGGTGTTTGGTGGTGCAGAGCAGGGCTGTGAGGAAGAATCTGCAGCACAGCAGGCTCTGGGGTGTTTGGAAGATGTGGTATGTCCCTGCTTAGGATGCTCCTCGCCCAGCTCAGTGATGCCCTGGCTTTGTGTGCACCCTGCTCCTGGTCTGGAGGAGCCAGATGGTGGCTCAGCACTGGAGTGTCTGCAAAGCTCAGGGAAGGCAGAAGGCAAAATGTATCAAATGGAATGAGATGGATCAGCTATGAGAAGGCAAAGGAAGAGGGGAGATAGGGTGGAGATACCCTTGTAAGCATTAACATGAAGGAGAGAAAGCTCCTACAGCCCTCCTCCAAAGGAGGGACTGACAGAGCTTTTGATGAGGAGCCGAATAATGTGCCTTCAAACGGCACAAACTTCTGCCTCAAGTGTGCAGACAGGAGCTTGGCACAGCACGCCCAGAAGCACTTATCTTCCTTAATGGCCAGGGAGAGCCTCCCGGGCCACCCCATTAGGAGCTGCTTCCCTAGGCAAGGTGACACAAAGTGCTTGGCCAGCCCAGGGAGCAGCTCTGCCACAGAGACAGTCATGCTGCCTCTAACCCTGGCACTCCAAGCCCATTCAGCTGGACGTAAGGCAGACACTAAGAGTACAGTGGGGCAGCACACTGTTTTGTGGTGAGGCCTGGTTTGTTTATCTCTTTCTGAAGCTGTCTGACCCCTCTGGGAGCACAAAGAGCCATGTATCACTCAGGGGTGGCCATGCACCTGCAGGTCACTGTTCCATGTCCAAAGGTGCTGACATTGCTCACGGCAGGACAGCCCAGGACAGGAGGAAATGGTGGCACAGGATAGCAAATGGGCTGCAGTGGCCTTGCAGGTGATCTGGAGATGTGGAGTTTGAAGGTGATACTGCTTTGTGTGCAAAGCAACACCCACTATCCCAGACTCTCCACCACCACCCTGCACGCAACAGGCACAGATGAGCTTATAGTGGGCAGGCAGCCCATCGGAGAGAGAAGAGGGGGATGCAGCCCCAGCACAGGGTTCTTGCTGAGCAGCTTTTCCCCATGAAGGAACTAACACACTGGCAGCTGCTGCCAAACACGATCCAGGGCGCATATTAGCAGGAGGAGGAGCTGGCTCTCCTGGTGCTAGGCAGGGGCAGAGTCCTGTTCACCTACCACTCAGGCACTCCCTGCTTTGCATGAAAGAGGTCCTTTGATTGCTGACATCTGTAGACAATTAGATAAGAATTAGGAGTTATTCCTCTCAGCATAATGGTATTTCTAATCTCATAATCCCTTAACATTGTTCTCCCCAGGATGTGGCTGCTGCTAATCCCTGAGAGTTTGTTCTTGGGCAAATTTCAGGGAAGTTGGGAAGGCACAGGAGGAGGGGTTGCTCACCTTCCCTCCCCACACTCCCAGAATCCCTTCTGGGTGCAAAGCAAGCATGAAACAGCTGGTCAAGCTGCAGCACCTCTTGCCAGCTGGAGAATGCTTATGCTAGGATAGAGACATTTGCAGAGCCTTTTCACCAGTGCTACAAACAGCCCCCACAGGTCTTAAGTCTGAATTGCTGCCCTGAGTTTATCCCTCAGCAGTGTGGCACCAGCAGCAGGCTCCAGCCTGGTTTAGCCACTTGGCTGCTTTCTGAAAGCAAAGGCTGATCCCTGAGGAACAGCCTTGGGCCTCTGTTTCTGTGCTGAAGAGGTGCAACGAAGCATCCTGCTACTCCAGGGGTGCAAAGTCCAAGATCCCTAGCCACATGAGGGTTGTAGGTGCTTTGTAAGGACTTTGGCCTGCATTTGACCCTAATTTTGCATACTTTTGGGGATAGAGTGGGGAGAACCACTTGGGTTGCTTCTTATCCCTATCCTGATGTTGGTGCACTAGTACAGATGTGCTTTTCTCCAGCTGCTCACAGCAGCCTTCCATCCTGGACAATTTGCAGGCACAGTCAAGATGGGAAAGGAACTGAAAACATCTCACCATCTACCCAGAATGGCCTGGGGTTCCCATTTCCCTTGTCCCTGCTGCATCTTTCTTTCTGCAACCCAGCCCAGCTGTGTGTGAGGTGCCAGATCACTCCAGGGACTTACACACAGCTCCCAGTGGAAGCGGGGATGAAATTCAGCCTGAGTGATAGTGGGCTCCCCTGCTGCCTGCAGCCATGAGCAATGCACCATGGGGCAGTGGTGAAAGTCTTGCCCTGGGCACCAACCCATTTCAGTGTGCAGAGGCCAAGGTAGATTTTTCAAAGCGAAGCAGCTTGCAATTCTGGGGGCCTGGATATGCTGGTCTCTCAAGAAACAACTCTGTGCCTTTTCTGTCTCCTGGATTCCTTCTCTTTCATAGCTCCTGTTGCTTCTCCTGCAGTCACTTCAAGTGTTTCCCCACTTCTATTCTGTAGACAAGTTGAAGAGGCAGCACAACTGCTTAAGCAATATCTTTGTTTTCTTCTTCATCTTGCCTCTGTTAATGAGGTTTAAAGAGCCCCATGCTGGTACAACATGCCCATGGTATGGGCACAAAGCAGGACAGCGGATACAGGAGAAGACTGTTTCCCTAGGAAAGCGTGCCCATCACTCCGTGCTCCTCTCACAGCATCCTACTCAACACCCTTCCCATCTACCATGCTAAAACCTGACCATCGCTTCCATCACTACCTCATAGTGATTTGTTACTATAGCTACATTTTTCCATGGAGGGAGAGCTTAGATCTCTCATTTCGCAGGGCTGGAAGGGAAGGACAGGGCTTAGTCTTGCAAATACTCTGGAACTCTGAAAAGTCCCTGGGAACACACGGGTGATGGTGTTGGTTTGTAGTGAGCCAGTGTATTTCCTTCCTGCTCTCTGAAGGGTGGCAATCGGAGAAGGAGCTAGTGGGAAACTTTGTTGCACTGGGAGATGCTAATCTTCAAGTTCCTAGTGGGTTTGCCCAGAAAGGAGAAATGAATAGGTTGTGCTGTTCACTGGTAATTCTGGAAAAATGCCCTGGAAGTCAGAGCCAGATGAAAATTTTTGTTGAACTTTGTTAGAGAATTAAGCGCCTGTGTTCAAGATTTTGCTCATTTTATTTTTGTTTGATGAGGTTTTTAATTAAATCAGAGGGAGCTCCAAAAGGAAAAACCTTGGAAACTCAACCTTTCATTTAAAATCACCAAGAAGCAAAAAACCACTGCTGTTATTGTCCTGTTTCTGTTGTAAACAAACAAGCTGCAAAGCAGCCACAAATGTCTGAAACCCTTTGGCATGGCCAAATCCATGATGTTCGCCAGGACAAGGTGCTGGGAGGACAGTTTGTTTCATCCCCATTTGGGTGGTCCCTTGGCTGCAAGTTGGCACTACCTGCATGTCTAAGGAGGGGCTAGGTGCATGGCTGTGGGTGGGTGAGCAAATGCATCTCCTGGGACTGATGTGGGTGCAGAGCTACCAGGGTAGAACCAAGAGCTTACCAAACCCTGAGACGCAAGGGGTGGGAAGTAGATGGATAAATGTGCCCACTGCCACTGGGACTGTGCACCTCTGCCCCTTTCCATGCTAGGATAGTGCTCTCTCCCTCCCTGGAGTGTCTCTGTCTATGCAAAAGTATGACCACTCTGCCCAGAATTTGGCCTATACCAAATCCTGGACAGAGGAACCCTGAGTTCAGGTAGATATCCCAACCTTGCCTGAGGGACAACTTTGGCCCCAGGATGTGCCATCATATTGAAAGATGCTGTAGGGCATCACATCTGCAGCAGAAGGGCAGTGACAGCATTCCCTGGACTCTGATGACCCCCAGAAGTGGGTTGTGCCTGTGTTATCTCCCTTCCCATGAACTTTCCAGTCCCTGTCTCTTAAAACTTATTTAAACCAGCCCTTTTTCTCCTTGGGGCTTGAGTAACATTGCTGCTCACAGCTGAAGGCCCTCCTGGCTCCACAGTAATCAACCAGAGTTGCACCAGAAAAAGCAGATAATTAAATTCTGGCCCTTGTTTTTCCCCATCAAGCAGATGTGGTGAGACGGCAGTCCTACAGAGACTTTATCTGGGGCAAGGGGCAGAAATTTCAGTCTTGATCTTCCCCATAGCAGCTGCTGGTATGTGTCCGCTGTGCCAGGGACCTGCTCCCCCTATCCAGCCATGCCTCGCTGGCTTATCATGTCCAATCCTATCAGAAACAAAACTGCTGCTGCTTAATGCTTCATTAAAGGCTGTTATGTGTCTCCTGCACTGCCCAGGAGAGCAGCAAGGAGGGCTCTGACTCTATTTAATAACTGTTTCATGGTTCCTAATTGACAGATAAAAATGCTACTAACTCAGTTTCATCAAACATAAACCATGGGCAGGAGCAGCCATGCCCTTCTGGAGCCAGGGTGGCAGCACAAGTTTTGATCCATTATTTTGACATAGGAAATCCATAATGTACCAATCTGCCATCACGATGACAAGTTTAAGCCTCACTTTTTCCCTCTGTTGATTTTGGCTTTTACAACCTGGTGAAGCCATTGGGAAGGGATTTGGGAAAGGGTAGTCAGGGAGGACACAGGAAGTGAGATGGTGGCTGGTGCTTTTTTTCTGGGGGGCTGTTCCCACAAGGATCTGTAGCACCCCTGGCACGGTGCTTGGCAGCAAGGATTGGCTTTGCAGCATGTGCTCGTGGGTGTCCCTGTCTGGTCACCTTCAGGGCTGTGCCTCACGCTGGCAGGTCCCCAGCCTCTGGACTGTCACCCTATGGCTGTCAGGCTGAGCCACACTTCCATCTCAGGAAGATTTGCCAAGTCTTTCAGCTCTGGTAGAAAAGGACCTGTATGGGCTTGATGAAACAGAAAAGGATTTATGCTTATAATTTGGAGATGGTGGTAAGCCAAGGTATTTCTTTGTGCACTGTGTGGTTAGCAGGATTGCATCAGTGCCTGAGGGGTTCCCATACCCCTTTTTGCTGGTACAGGTGACCAAGTGACCCAGACTTCTTCCATGCACTGCGCTGAGAAACTCCAGACAGAGAAACCCCTCCTCTCCCTTGCAATCACATGGCCAAAAATGCAGAGCTGGGGCATGCAAATAGTAATGAGGATGTTGTAGACATGGGATTCAAAAGCCACATGCTGAACCTGAAACGTGCTATTCAACCTAGACACTTTGGGATTTGCTTTATCAGATCCCACATGGGGTTGACACTTAAAAAAAGTCTTTGAAAATGAGATTTTTTTGGCTTTTCTCCTCCCATCACAGTGTCCGGAAGTTTAAATACCGTCTATGAGTCCCACAGGTACTTGTGACTGCTGGAAGGGTTGAATTGCACCCAGGCTGGAAGCAGCATCACTCCCAGGTGGCATGAGCAGAGGTGGAGTTGCAAAGGAGAAGTATTGTGGGCCTGTAGCACTGCAGAGCAAAGCAAACCTGACCACCACTGAAGGCATGCTGGGAGGATGAGAGGTTATTAGTAGCAAGCACTTCAGGGATAACACAGAAGATATTGATTTAAATAAAAATCACCATAACAGCAGCTCTAACAGTACCCTGTGGGTCACTTGGAGGAGAATTGGAGGCAGCAAAACTCCAGGGCTAGCACACTCGGAGCATTTCCTAGCTGCAAATATCATGCTGGAGAAAGCCAGGACTGCTGCCCGTGCTCCTGAGCAGGGACAGGGCCAGGGAGGCAGGTGCTGTGCCAGGGTGTGCATCACACACTGGGATGCCTAAAGAGCATCACTGCAGTGAGGTTAGAGGCTGGAGCTGCCATGAGCCACAAGGGCACACCATACTGCTTGCAGCACTGCTGGAAGCCACAGTGCCAGGAGGTGGATATCTGTGATCTCAGCCGGTCACGGAGCCTCCATGGAGGTCAGGTTCCCATGGCATGAGTCAGCTGCATTCCTCCCCAGGGTCAGCGAACTGTGCTGGGCCTGGGCCGCCCCAGCTGTCTCCTGCCTCGACGCTTGCAGTGATTAACTACATTAGGATGCTTGGTTTGGGTGGACAGCACAAAAGCTAAGGGGCTCCGGTCGGCTGGGGACACAGCTTCAGCTGCTCATCCAGGGGAGAGGAGTTGAGCAGTTTCTTGGCCACCCTTCATACCAAGAGTGGTTTTATCAATGGGGTGTGAAGGGGTGATAAAACATTGCCAGCTATCTCCATAGACAGCTAATCCATTGCTATGGATTTGTTATTAGGGAATCCGGCAGACCCATGCAGTTCCTTGTAGCTGGCTGTAACTCTCCTGCCATGGTACAGCTGCCTACAACACGAACTTCTCTCATCACAATACGCAGCCATGTCATGACATGCTATCAAAAAATGGAGATGTGATGCAAGATAATAGCCAAGCTGTCAAGATAAAATGAGTCTCAACATGTAACAGAAGGGTTTCTCCACTCCAGAGATTTTTGTACATGGAGTTCTTAGAGTGTTTCCCCCCCAATCCATGTGCTTCCATGAGAATTGGACATTTTGCAGGGGCAACCTCCCATGCCCTTCAGCTTTCCTGTCAAATATGGGCAGACCATCTGCTGGACCTGCTGCACAGACAGCACAGGCTGCACCAAGCTGGATCCACATTACCAAATCTCTTGTCACTTCCTGCTAAAGGGAATTTAAACCACCTGGAGAGCAGTTTCCTCTGTTAGGACCTAGCTTCCCTGAGGCGAGCTCGCAGCCTGGTTCTTGCATCAAGGAGCGTGTGTAAGGCTTAATCCAGCGTATTCATGCATTAGAGTGGGTGACTGGAGATATCAGTCTAGTCCAGCTCCTGCCCACTGGGTTGTCTTGGGAGCATTACAGACCTGATCAGCATCAGCTTCTCTCTGAGGACAAGACAAGATGGGCAAAATCACCTGCTTGGAATAGCTGCTGGGTGTGGTCAAATGCCAGGAGCTGTGGCTGGGAGCTCCTTGGGTTCTTTGTGGTGGGTTTTCTGTAGTATTGCAGTCTCTGCCTGCGCTCTGACTCTTCATGCAGAGACAGTCACTCAGGCTTAATGACCCTGTAAGTGACATGTGTGAGGTTTTTTTCCAAATCAGTATGACCTTCTTGTAGATGTGAAGCTCCTGGTGCAGTGCTGCAGCCCTCCACCAGCACCTCAGTGCTCTGCAGCCCCCTCAAGGTGCTCATTTCAACATTGAAAACCCCAAATGGGGCAAAACTAACAGAGATGTAGCACAAGCAGCCAAAATCCAGCTGACTGAGGCTGCACAAGCCATGCTGTCAGTGAGTCCAAGCCAGTGGTAGTACGAGCATGGTGTCATGTATTCACAGCAGGGATAAGGATATTTCCAGCACTCATAGAGGCCAGTTTATAGTGCTGGGATTCTCTCCAGCCAAACCACTTGGGTTCAGATTTCCACTCACCCACCTCATTTCCTTATTTTTCTTAATCTCCTAGCAAAAAATAAAGCATTGGCTGCTTTGACAAGCTCCTTGTCTAGAATTAAATTACTAACTTCTGACCACTGGTGATCCTGGGGCTGGCTTGTCCTAGGAAGAGGGCAGTAGCAAGTAAAAAAGGGGTAATAAAGAAAAAAAATGCAACCAAAGAGCTTTGGCCAAACAAGCAGCTTTGTCCCCAAGCATTACAGGGTGGTTGACCTCAATATCATTGTGCCATGGGACAAGGCAGATGTGTTCATCCCCTGCAGCATCCCTGTGATGTAGGATGTGAGGAAGACATGGAGGTCTGCTGCTGCTGCCTGTCCTGCTGTGTGGCCCCTGCCAGGGTGCTGCTCTGAATAAATCCCTCTTTGAAGGGCAGCAGAACTGTCAGGAAAGCATTCAGCCCTGATATAAAGACTTGCAGTGGTAGGGAATCCTCTGTAGCCTTTGGTGAACTCTTACAGGCATCAAAATGGTGTTCACCATTTTTATTGGTTGAATCCACACATCTTTGGCTTCATCCACTTGGGTTCATGCTGGCAGGTGGAGCGTCAGGATGGTGGGGTCAAGCACACAATCCACAACACCGAGCCACAGCCAACTTGTATTTGCACATTGTGCCAACACAGGGTGACAAAGTCATTTGATTGCAAAGTTAACGGTCTTTCTAGCACACGTGTATTGGCTACCCTCCCTGTACAACCATGAAAACACTGCAGACAGTTGTGTACCCTGTATAAAGGAAAGACATGATTTGCCTTTCCCAGGTGCCTGTCTGTCCCCATCAAGTACAGCAAGAGTGGAAACAGACTGCTTGGCCCAGCCAGTTCCCTTGCAAGTGGTTAAAGATAGATAAAGACAACGGAGAGCATTGGCCCAGCCCTTCAGACAGGTGACTGTCCAGCTCTCTGTGCTATTCCTGCAAAGTATCTCCCCAGGCTTGGCTCCCATCAGGCTGGTGTGTCTCCTGAGTCATGGTTGGGGGTGGGGAGGGAGGGTGGGGGGGCAAGATCTGCCCCACACACTTTGGTCTATGCCTCAAGTCTTCTGATTCCTGCCTTGTTTCATGCCTTGAGAGGCATCCCACATCTTGAGAGGCTTTTGGCCATATTGGGGCTAATATGCCCATCTTGAGTGTAAACTCTAAACTCAGGCAGAGCTCAGGTGGCTTTCCTTACCAAGATCTATTGGTAGAGTTACTTTTAATAACACGTACGTGATGTGGAGTGGGATAGACCAATCCAGCTCTGGCTGGCACGTTATAAATCTCAGAAAAAAAAATAATGCAAAGGGCCGGGAGGTTGCGGGGGTGCAAAAAACCAGAAGGAAGAGACTGCTTTCCCAGAACCCAAAGCAGGCAGGGGTGGAGAGCAGGAAAGGCAGGGTTGTACAGATCGCTGGGGCAGAGTGTGCAGTTGTTTATACTGGAAATGAGTTTCTGTTTATTGCAAGCTGTGGTGGGGAGACCACAAAGTGAACGTAAAACAAAATGGGAAGGGTGTGCGAAAAGTCAGGGGAGGGGGAGCGGGTGCCTTTGACAAACTCCAGAAGTCATGTTCAGTAATAAATCAAGCCAGGATCTGTCCCGGGACACAGGACCCAGAACATCTGCTTGGGCTGCAGGGAAGCCAGGCAGACGAAGAGAGATCTCCAAGCCCTGTCTGGGGCCAGGCAGAAGGCAGGAGCTTGGGCAGCTCAGCCACCCATGGGTGTTGAGCCCAGCAATGCTTACATGAGGGCAGAGGCGGACAGAGCAACTGAGTTCATCAGGACACATGGGGAACTACACTCAGGGCTGAGGGATTTAATAGGGACGCTCTGTCAACCTCTCCATCCTCAGTAGCCATCCATTGACTGCTCTGTACCTCCATTTCCTTGTCTGTAAGGTGGCACAGGGTGCTTTTGTCCCATGTGTCACTTCTCCTAAGCTTTGCAGCAAATACCACGTGGGAAGCCAGCTCCTGCAACATCTCAGAGCTGGGGCATGCTGTAGGTGCCATTGGGAAGATAGGTCTAGTGGCCTCTCCCAGAGTAGCAGGAATCAGTATGTTAATGGGGCTGCTGGTGAAATCAGAGACAAATCTCATGATAACCCCACTGGGGCCAGCAATGCATCCATTCTATGTACAGACTTTGAAGGTATTAAGTGCTAAGGATTTTGATTTGACATCTGAATCCAGCTGTATTTTTGTGAGAAGCCCTTGCAGGTTATAGCTCCAGACCTAACTTTCATAAATAATCTATTGCCTTGGGTGTAGTGATTTGGAAGGGGTAGTGAATGTTTGTTTTGCAGATTTAAGCATTCCCCTCCTCTTCCTCCTTTTTCCCTTCCTTGGAAAATGGATCCTATTAACCACTGCAGATGATACAACACATGCCAATACATTTGCAACCCATTTGGCTCATAATGAGGACTGCTTTCGAGCTACAAACTTCCCCAAGGGTCCAAGTAAAGCATCCACATGGGAGGAGAAACAAAGACTGTGTGTCTGCCCTGTGAGTCCTGGCCCAGTTCTTGCCTTTCCAGCCCATATTAGTGCAGAAATCAGGAGACACAGCCACCAAGATGCATGTGTGAGCTATGACCTCAAAAGTCATTTGTATTTCATTGTGCTGGGCCATGGTTGAGCTGCTCTGCCATAATGCCATAGATGCTGCCGTAGGATCTGCTCTCCAGAAATCCCTGTGAACCACTTTCTGGGCACAGGGCAAGTTCCAATGATATGCCTCCAGAATCTCCCTGTGACAAGACAAACCCCAGATGTTGCCATACTGGATCCTGGCCAGGTTCAACCTCATGTCACCACTGGAAAGGTCCAAAACTTTGGCAACATCACAGCATTTCCCCATTTACTCCAGGCATTTTGTCTTTATTTCCATGCTGCTGGTGACTTCTACACCATGGGACAGATCTAGCTGTCATAGTATTAACCCAGCCAGACCTGCTTTTTCTGCTCAAGGAGAGGATGGCAAACCGTGTGGGTAGACCCATACTGCTCTTCTCTCTCTGCTTTTTGCCAGCACATCCTTGTAGCTCTCATCTGCAGCCAAGCCCTGGCTCTCAGACCTGTCCCAGCCATTCATCTCATCTCTGAAGGATTCTGAGCCATCTCTGTGCATCAAGATGAGAGTCGTTATTGCAGGAGGCATTTGCAGTGTGCTTCTGGTCCATGATAGAGAAGTGGGGCTCATGTGAGCCTGGACACTACAGCACTCTGATACTGCTGGCAAGGTCCAGACCACAGGGCTTGCTCTTCACCTGTAATTTTCTGTGCAGTGCTTCAGAGAGCACAGCAAAATCCTTCAGTGATTCTAATAACAGTTCCTTCAAAGCTCTAGGGTATTTCCCCCCCATCCGTGTAAAGTCACGCTTCAGGTCTGCTGAAATCCTAGCAAATACCTCCTGAAATTCCCTGGAGCCCCTGCAACAGTTTATTGAGAGTCCAGGACTGTTTGACCTTGGAGGGGGTGAGAAAGGGAAAGGAAGAAAGGGGAGCCCTGGGCTTCCCTGCCAAACTACTTGATCCTGTGCTGAGCCTCTTGCAGAGACCACAAGCCAGACAGAAATTGGTCCCAGCCCATCAGTGGGGTATCTGGGTACAGTGCCCTCCCCTCCCCTCTGCTCCAGGTCTCTGGAGGGTCTCCCGCTACGCTGGGCAATGCTGCTGCATGCACAGTGTGTTATGTACCCTTAAAAAGAATCACCTGTGTGTGGTGTCCATTCTAGCATCCTGGCCCCCTCATCCTGCCAAAAGAGATTTTGGGGTCTCCAGGTGACAACTGATTCCAAGCTGTGGTGGTCAGTGTGTGCAAGGAGGTTGCCCACCCTGGGGAAGCTCTGTGCTAGGGATTCCCACCATTCCTCAGGAAGTAATTAAAATATTGATAATAATATTTTGTAGGACAAAGTGCTTTTTACTTCTTCTGTGTTGTAAACAAATCAGCGGATGCATGACAAGTTACTCTCCTCCATCAGAAGGAGAGGCTGTGCTGAGTATCCAGGTTATCACTCTCAGGGCAGACTTGGCCACGATGCTGCTCTTGCCGCTGATCCGGTGCTGATGCACTCAGGGAAGGTTTGTTTGCTTCTGGGCTTTCATTGTTAAAAGACCATCGATAAATTACAGGGAGTCCAGAGGAAAATTGATTAAAGGATTAAAAGATAGCGTATAACCTAAAGGGAAGATTAAGGGAATTTAGTAATGTGCTTGCTGTGGAGCAGAGCTGGGGGGAGTTGGGAAGGAAGAAAATGAAAACAACCTTGCAAAGGTAGTGATTAGAGCAGGTGAAAACAGTCGCTGTGGGTAACTGAATTGGTTTGTGCTTCACACTTTGTTTTGCAAATTTCAGGCTCTCTGCGTGAGTGGGAAAGGCCTCCCCAAGCCCCTCGAGCTTTTGGAGGTGCCCTGGCCACACATGTCATGAGCGTCCCCTGGAGTTTGCCCACTGCTGCTTGTGGGGATTTAAGCGTCAAGCCAGGATTTGAGGAAAATGAGCGTCATTTTCATAAAGCAAAGGGCCTTTTTTAGCTCCATTTCTTTACAGATGGGCTGAATAATGGGACCTCCCTTGAAGCTGTCTGAGTTAAGGATGCAGCTAGTATTTCCAAATGCCGTGAAGTCTGGAGCTGTGTGACTTACATCGTCCCAAGGACCCCATTGCCTTAAAAAAAGAATGAGGCCAGGGCCTGAGTCAGGCCTGAGGATTTAAAACCAAACATTCATAAAGAGAGCAGTGGTCTTGAGCTATGGTGTTAGCTGAGCTGGTATCCCAGCCCACTGCATCCAGAAATGTCACACTCCTCTGGGTTTCATCCACTTGAAGGACACACTTTGGGTGACCTGCAGAAACTGATGCTCTTCCTGCTTCAACCCAAGGTACCAACAGCATAGAGGAGGACTTAGGCTTGAGCTGGGCGCAGTCCTACTGTTAGTGACATGCCTGAATGGTATTTTCTCAAAGGCAGAAAGTGGGTAGTTAAGGACTGCTATGGAGACCTCATTTCCCATGATAAATTAGGCATCTTCCCAGATGCCTGTCATTAATGGGCTAGTATCACCCGTGAGCAGCCAGAACAGCACCACAAACCAGAGCGACCCCTTGAGGTGTCCATCTCAATTGCACCCCACCATCATCCAATGCTGTGATTTTCCAGTATGTATCATGTAGAAGCACATGTGAGATTGGCCAAATGGTTTCACTGGACATTCTTAAGGAGGCTGGCTGCTGCTGAGAGGACTTGCATGTATTCAGGGTGGGAACAGCATGGGGAGAAGCTCTTCGTGGTCCTTAGTCATCTCTTTACAGCCAACTCAGGCCTGTCTTGGGGGACCTCTGGCTCCAGCCCAGCTGTTTTTGCAAGGTGCCTGCAGTTGGTTTCCCAGCAGGACTGTGACAATGACATTAAGCTGGGCAAAGCCACCAGTGTTATAAAGGCCAGGACTCTTGGGCACTCTCAGCTTAGTCCCTGGTTCTGAGGGACAGGCACAGGCTGCAGATCAGGCCCAGGAGCAGCACAGCATCTCACCAGGAGACCATGGGGGGCAGAAAGGCAGCACCGAGGATGTGAGTTGGTGACCAGGGCATGCTGAGTCTGCATGAGCAAACCTAAATGCAATCAGGATGGCCAAACACAGGGAGAGCAAATGGTTCCACTGCCTGTGCAGACACCTGGTGCACAGTAGGGTACCTGCACACAGATGTCCATTTTCAGGTTCCTTGTCCTCACTAAATCCAAGATTGAGCAGTTGGTACAGGCTCAAGGGCACCAAGAGGTCTGCCTTGTAAGGGGATCATTTCCTATAGCAAAACATGAGAGAAGAGTGTGGGTTTCAGTAAATGCTGAAGGAAAGGAGGTATTTGTCCAAAAGCCAGTGCAAGTTCAAGAAGAAAGTGGATAAGGAAATATGTCTGTTCCTAACTGTTCCCATCAGCTCATCCTCCTGACCAGACAGGAGAAGCTTAAAAATACCCTTTTCTCTACGCCAGAGTCTCAGAAATCTCTTACTTCTTCCCCTCCATTCCCCATGGGGTGAGAAACATGTCTGCCAGGAGGTACCTCCCTTACTGGGGTATTGTGGAGAACAGCACAGAGAAGAGCAGAGCAAAGAAGGGGACATATCCAGACTGCATGTCAAGAGGGATGAAGAGAGAGGAGGCATTTTTGGAGAGCTGGCTGTTAGAGGCAGCCCACACTTCCCCGCTGGGAGTGATAGCTGGTAATACTCGTGGCTAGCTTGTTACTCAGTGTATGACAAAGTGCTTATAGCTTCCCTCCAGAGGCTCCTCATGGATAAATATACAACTTCCAGGAGTTCTGATGGGACAGCTTTGCCGAGGATACACGGCTGCTGATGGTCCCAGTTGTGTCTGATCACACCTGGTATTTTCCCCCTCTTCTCCATCTGGAGGGAGGATTGATTGCTTTCTTGCTGCCTCTGAATAAGGAGATGGACTGGGCATGGTGTAGATTGTGCAGAGAATTTGTGCTTGAAACTGGAAAAAGAGGGAAAAGTGTATGCGAAGTTCTTTTCTGCACCCACTGCAGGCAGGGAGGCAGGGGACTAACATAGCACGGACCCTCGGGGTCCCTGCCAAAGAACCCTCGGGGGGCATTCCCCCTGTACAACCGAGCTGAGGAAGGCACTGCCCTTCCCTCAGACTATACAGGGGTGTTCACTCTCTCTGGCTGGCAGCTTTTCCAGCTGAGCTCTTGGAGGAGATTACCAGGGTTCTGCACAAATTCGGGCTCCAGGACTACATGTTGCTCACAGCTGCTGTGGACTGAGGTGGAGCACAGCAGAAAACAGAGCTGTGCCAGACTGCTCTGCCACTTATTGAGGAATACCAAAGGAGGCAGCTCCTTCTCCATGGAGATCAGGGCTGTGATGTGCTCTCATGTGCACTGACCACAAGCTCCTTGGGGTGAGGAGCAGCTGCTGGGGAACCCATGCGTTGCTATTAAGTGTTTCCCCCTGAATTGCCTTGGCACAGTGCATTCAGCCCCATGTCGAAGAAAATGATTTCTGGAAGGAGAAATTATTTTGGCAGGGAAATCCCATGTAATTCATGCCCTTCATGCTTCCCAGCCATTTTATAAGGGTTGGGCACAGCATTTGGATGGGAGATGCAGTGACCTCCAGCTCTCCTTTCCAAATCCCAGCGGAGGAAAGGCCCACGAATGTGCAAAGTGCAAGAGCATGTCAGTCCCCTACTATCCATGTGGGGGCCGCAGCCCCTTCCCTGCTGTGTGAGCATGGCAGATTGCCATCCTGGGATGCTCCAGCTCTGAGGGTGGGGGCAAGGATGCGCTCTCTATCGCTGGCGCCTTCCAAGACTCCGTTTGCCGGCACCTTCCCCTCGGGTGCTTCATAGTCCCTCACCCCCCACTGCTCGGGAGCTGGGCGGGGGCCCGGCACAGTCAATCCTAGAGCAGCCGGTAACGATGTTTGGTCATTTCTGCCCGAGGCTATGTGCGAACCAGTGACCTGGCTCTGAAATGGTTTATGTTACATGCAAATCCCCTCGCAGAGGTGTTGGGGGGAGGAAAGCCGGCCTCGCCGTGAACTCCCCGGGCTGGAGAGCAAACCCCAGCGCTGCAAAGAACTTCCCGTGCCCGGTGCGTTGCTGTGCTGCTGCATGCTGCCTTGCCTATGTACCCATCCTGAGGGTACCGCACCGAGCACTGCGGGCTCCGGCCTCGCTTGAGGACTGGCGGTGCTACTGTTATACACAAAACAATAATCAGCTGCCGTAACGAGGATGCAGAGTAGCTGAGCTGGCTTCCCTGCTGTTGTGCCGGCTCCAAGTAGAAACAGCTGCATTTGGTTTGGTTAAATGTTTTATTTACTCACAATTATCCCAGATAACAGATTTGCTTTCTTTTGTTCAATATTTAATATTGTTTCAGAGCAAAGTTGCTCATTGATTTCTGATGGAAGACAGGAAGGTTAGTAGGGACTTTCCCTTGTGTTTCCCTTGTGTGGTCCCAAGCAAAGGATGGAGGTGCCCAGCAACCCTACTGGGCATTGATCCCTAAGGCATCCAGCCCAGAATCCTGCCCCATAGGGACAGATTCACCTGCAGGAGCAGAGTTGGTTTTGGGGCGCCAGTGTGCTGGAGAGGATATCCAACCAAGGACCCATGTGGGCATTTCTCTGGTACGGCAATGCTGCCCAGTACCAGTGCTGCTGAAGGGAGTGGGAACAAGAGGGTCTGTTATGGGTACAGTGTACCAGATAACGTCTTCTGCCTAAATGACCTTTCTGCAGCATCCCACAGCTGGGAGAATATCTCCAGAGAAGGCTGCCGTGCCAGTCAGCCAGCCCACCCTGTGCCACAATTGTCAAAGCATCTCTCCTCTTGTTCTTCCTCACACAGACTGAGGCTGTCAAGCTTGTTCACTAACTTTCTGAAGGCTGGGGAGTCGTCAGGTTTGAAGAGCACCTCTGCTGTGCTGCAAGCAGCACAGCCGCATGCAATGTGGCATGAAGGAAGCTCCTGTGAGCCCCTTATCACACCAGGCTTGCCCTGCTACTTGAGCTTAAAACTGGGACATTCTTCTGTATGAGTGATGCTCTGCCCAAAAATTTACAGCATTGTCTCTTCCCATGTTCACTGAATTTTCTGCAAGGGAAATGAGAAAATCCATAGCTTGGTTTATGAGCCCCAATCAGTGTAAAACAGGGCCTTTTAGAAATTTATCATTTGCTGAGTCCACCTTTTTCTCCAGCACCTTCTGGGGAATAAATTCTTGCTCTTTGAGGCTGGAGAGCTGTCTCCTAGATGGTGGAAGGGGTCAGGGGACTTTGCCTACAGCTGCAGCTGTCCCTGGACCTTACAGGGAGCTACCAGGGAGGTACTGCAGCATATGGCTGTCAGGGCTGGGCCAAGTGTTGGCTGAGTGTGGACAACTCTGGTGCTCAGCTGGGACGGCTTACACTCCAGAGGGATACGCCTTCTATGTCTTATTTCAGGGGGGAGGAATATCCTCCTTAAAATGTCCATGGCTTAGTGAGACCTAAAAACTGAGTCCATCACTTGAAACCAAAACCAAACTCTTGCTTTATCCTTCCTGAAGAAGCAGTGGCTATGAGCATCATGTCTCCAGAACATCAGGAGCATCACCTGCCTACGTATCACCTCTCTGCTGTCCTCTGCACCCCCTCTCATCCTCACACTTACCCAAGAATAGCTGGATAAGGGGAATGAGAGCTAAATCAAAGCTTCACCTCCCTCCCTTTCTCCAGCAACAAAACAGCCATGTCCAAAAATATGGATTGATATAAGGGACTGTCCCCAGCTACAGCTGTGCTGCACTCCAGCACAGGTGGTGCATGGCAGACGGATGCTCCCCTGATCCACCTGGCAGTAGAAATATGATTTATTCATCATTGTTTTCTTTGTTGTTTCCTACCAGTCTGCTGTACACAAACAATTTTAGAAAAGCAGTGTTAGATAAATAATACATCATGCTTGCAGCATGCGCATAACAAAAGCATCTGTGTAGGTGTGTGTGTAGATGTGAGGGGTCTACTGGTCTTGTGCATGTGTTCCTATATGCCCAATGCTGTCATCTCACTCCCAGGTGGATCCCTGTTGTGCCCTCCAGCGTCTGCAGCTTTGCTTTGGGTGCCTTTGTATTCATGAGTACATACCCACTGCTTGCAGGGTCATGGGTGTGTTGTCAAAAGAGTTGGTGGATGATAATATGGAGGGTATGTTAGGCACAGACAAGAGGTGGGGCAGCAGTCCTGCCATGGGCCCTGGGGAGAGGCCAGGATGCAAACACCAGGAGTCTGGCAGCAGAACAACTTTTGTTCTGTGGTTGTCCTGCAGAATGTGAGGCAGCACAGAGGTCCTGCCCATGTGCAGGCAGGCTGTGTCACAGCTGTACCTTCAGCACAAGCACATGCTGCTGCCATGGACCCTGGAGTCTTTGCTGGCCCAAGATGGAGATGATGAGTTATGCAGGTGACCCCCAAAAGCACACTACAGGCTCATTATCCCCCATCAGCCCAGCGCCTGAATGTGCCCCGAGTGCACCAGAAAAAATACCTCCTACAGAAGTGTTTGAGAGGCCTCTTAAAACTTTTATTGGCACTATTTTTTGTATCCCTCCACCTGTGGAGCAAGGCATCTTTAGTACGTTCAGCCCTCAGCAGGAGAGGAAAATTATAACTAATCCATTTCAGAAACCTCTAAAAGTGACCTAAAATAACTTTTCTATATATAAAAATGTCATGATTTTAATGTCCATTATCTCATGACCTAGCAGAGTTAGCAAAAGCTCTTGTAGATCA
Organism: Sakesphorus luctuosus; assembly: GCA_013396695.1. Lineage (NCBI taxonomy): Eukaryota > Metazoa > Chordata > Aves > Passeriformes > Thamnophilidae > Sakesphorus > Sakesphorus luctuosus. The sequence continues at coordinate 71,785 of VWZD01010697.1, forward strand.
TTTTTAGTGTTTTTTTAAAATGGATTGGTCACACTTTTTCTCTGCGCAGTGGGACTCGGGGTACAAAGCTTTACAGATGAGGAGGGAGACAAAAATCTGTGTCTGCTGATGCACCGAGAGCAGTTGCATCCTCAAGGACCACTTGTTGTGTTGTCTCTAGCTGAGCAGAGCTGCTGGAGCTGGTCAAGCAACAGCTATTTTGAACAAGCCAGAGAGACAGAGGTTAAAGGGATGCAAAGCATGGGGCACTGTGTGGTTGGAAAGCCAACTCCATCCCTGCCATCAGTCTTCTGTGGGGTCTACAGAGATGATGACCCTGGCCCCAGCTTTTGCTGCCTGTTGCAGACCCAAATTTTGCTGGAGTTGCTTGAGAGCAGCATGCCCAGATGGAATGCACTGGGCTCTCGTGCAGCCTTTCTTCCCCTCACCCTGAGATTTTGCAACAAGGCTGGTTGCAGCCCAAGCTCCTGAAGCTGCCACAGCCAGGCATTAAACGTGCCAGGCTTTCAGAGAGGACATCAGCAGAGCACGTGAGAGAAGTGGCTTCTTGCCATGCCAGAGGTTAATAGACAGATTAGAGAGGGCAGGCACTGTTTGTGGCAAAAGGAGAGGAGCTCTGCTTTTACAGAGTTCAGCAGCTCCATGAAGCGACAGGGAAGTAAATATTTGCCAGGATTAAGGAGGCTGTGTGCAGGAGCCTGGGGAGAAGTGCCCAAGTGGCTCAATGTGTTGCTCAGACTGGTTTTGGCATGGAACAGGTGCTGAGAGCTGGACATCATCTAGGGGAGAGTGGAGGAGATTGGAGCAGGACATCCCACACCCAGAAGGACTGACCAAAGCCTCAAGGCATAAAAAGCCTTTAGTGCTGCTCCCTTGATGGCTTTGTTTTGCTCCACTGCCTTTCTTGCTCTCTCTGTCGGCCTGATGGGCTGGCCCACCTCCAAAGACAGCATTACAGAGTGCTGGATCGATTGGAGCCTGCAATTTTATTTGCTGTCTCTAAGAGCCTTTGATGGGCAGCATGAGCTGTGCCAACGAGTGCCTTTCCTCGGAGAGGAGGGGAGACGAACGAGTTTGCAAGTGACCCTTGCCCATAGGGAGATGTGGACCCTGACACCAGCTTGGAGAAGACAGCGTGGGCAAAGAGAGCATTCCCAATGCACCAAGCACCTGAGAAGGGGTTTGCAGCCCTCTCTTTCGTGGTGCCTGGCAGTGCTGGTCATGGTCACCCATGTGGTGTCATCTTTGCAGCCCCAAGAGATACATTGCACTGGCCCTGCCCTCTCCTATGGGGTGCACTTTCTCCCTGTCAAGGTGGAAAATGATTGCATGACAGCCCCCTCCCAACACACCTGTAGTTCTGGGACTGACGGCTCTTTGCAGAGATGGAGGTTGCAGGAGTGTCCCTGTGAGACAGCTTGTGTCTGCCCAGAAAGAGAGGGTGATAGCTGATGCAAGAGAGGCTTCCTACAGCAGCATCCCATCATCTGCATCTGTCCCTGACCTCTGCATCAGAAGGGCAGAGATATGAGGCTCATTTTGTCCCACGTGCCCAGTTTTTCCTTCCACCTCTGGTTTGCTAAAAGGCACCAGAGAATGAAAGGTGGAGTGTGCTGTGGACACAGAGGGCTGGGGCTACACTTGGGGCCCCAGTACTGAACCAGGGGACAGGATTTTCAAGGCATTCAAGGCTGTGAAAATAGGCATCTTCAAAGGCTACTGCAGAGTGGGGCTGGAAGTGGGAGGCAATTTGGGCAGCCCCCACTTTCTCCCAGCAAAGCAAACCTGGAGGAATAAACCCGCCCCAGCCTCCTCAGTGGAGGAATTAGCAGATCACAAAGAGCCATATCCGGCGTAATACTGGAGACAATGGAGATAAATTATCCTTAAATGGACTAATTGTGGCGCAGTAGCAGTGCAGCATCTGGGGCCGAGCAGGTAGGGCTGGACCCTGCGGGACTTCAGGGATGCTCGACAAAGCCTCGTCTGCTTCTGCCTGACTTCCCGGTGGCTCTCGCTTGCAAGCGGGACAGCGGAACACAAGCAGCAAGTGGGCCACACGCTAACGGTGGCATCCCCAGTGTTCACAGCTTCTCCAGCATCCCCGAGCAGCATTCCCAGCCCCAGCCCCAGCCCCGTTTGTCGCGCGCCAGGCAGGTGCTGTTAGCGCACAGTGCCACCACGCGGTCACCCGAGCCCCAAAGGCTTCCCTAAACTGCCTGCACCCCGTCAGCCCCCCGCGAACACCTCTCGACCCTCCATTGCACCCTGCCAAGGGCAATGCTACGTTGGAGGCAGGGAAGGGGTTAAGAAGCCTGCAAGAAGGAGGAGGAAGAGGACAGAGCTGTAGAAGGGATGAGGCCCTTATCTCTGGCCTTACGATTAGCCACTGTGTTTTGCTGTGAAGGGTCTGCTTGAATAATTTAACTGGGAGGCTCATTAACCAGACTCTGGCCTTCGTCTGGCAGCTGAAGGCTGAAATAGCCATTAGGAGGAACACGTGGAGCGGAGCGGTACAGCCTTCCCTCCCGCTGGCCCCCACCTCTTCCTCTCCGTCTCCCTGCTCCCTGACTCTGCTGCATCTGGCTCTCTTATCATCTGCTTGGTTGCCCTCAGGCCTTCCCCAAGGGGCACTGGTGAGCCCTGTGCCTCTCTGTGCCTCAGTTTCCCCTCAGGAAACTGTCCATAGACTCCATAGACTCCAGCTGCAGCTGGAGCTCCTTGCATCCCCCACAGGAATGTTTTCTAGTGAAAGCCATCATTGTTTCCTGAGCCTGGGCTCTTCTGTGCAGTGCTGAGCTAAGATCCCAGCAGCCTGCCCTGGCAGTCCATGCTCATGGCAAACCAGCTGGGTTGGCCATCTCCAGATGGCATGGTCAGGCTACTCTGGTCCTGGATGTGTCCCCAAGTGTGTTTTGCTGGTGAGACCTGGGCTGTGCCTAAATGAGGTGAAAGAGACCTCTGAGAGACCTACAGCTCTGCCAGAGCTGCACACACGTTGGGGAATTGCACAGATATGGCTGTGGGAATGTCCCATTTTGTGTTGATTCTTCAAGCTTTGGCCTCCTTGTGGTGCAGCCAGGGCACTGACTCCTACATCCACTACTCCTCTGGCGCAGCAGGCAGAGAAGTGTTAGGTTGGTGCACAGCATCCCTTCACCAGCTTCATGGAATCACAGAATGGTTTGGGTTAGGAGGGACCTTGAAGACCCTCTCATTCCAACACCTCTGCCGTGGGCAGAGATACCTTCCACTAAATCAGGTTGTTCAAAGCCTCACCCAGCCTGACGTTGAACACCTTCACACCAGTATGGGCTGCTCCATAGAAAGACAGAGCGTTGTGGGACTTCTGATGTGCCCTTGCAGCCCTCAGGGGAAGGAGTTTCCTGGTCTGGTTGTGGTCCCTGAACTCTTCCATCGCTGCATCCTGGTTAGCATCTTATTTTCAGTAATGGCCATGGGTGAGGTGTCTGCCTCAGTGAAGTGTCCTTGGTGGGAGTAGACTGGTCAGTCCTGTGGTGGGGAGCACTGCTGGGACTGTGGTGCACAGTGGTCTCTATGCTGAGGCTGCCAGATCTGACAGATTTGTTTCAAAACCCCTCCTTGGAGAGAGAAGCATGTCCTGGGACATTCATGGTGTGTTGCATAGGGATGAGAGCTAATGACGGAGGGGAAGGAGGGACTACCACAGGCACAGACAGGCTTTTCAAGGGGAATCCTGGTGTGCATCCAGCCCACCGAGTGTATTTTATGGCAAGGCACTGTGCCAAAGTGCTTCAGTTGGAGCCAAACTCTGCTCTTAGCAATGCAAGTGTCCAGGTACTGAATGGGGTTGACCGCAGCATCAGGTCAGTTAAGATTTTTAACAACAAGGGCAAAATTTATCAGCTGAAAGGTATCACATCTCATCTTCTGCATGCGCTGGCCCTCAGCATTTTGTAGAGTCTTCCTGCAGTTCTGGCTGTGCTCCGGCAAAGAGCAGAGTGCATGGATGTCCAGGAAAGCTGAGTGTAGTGTGAACCCTTTGCTGGTTTTAAAATCTTCTTCTGCCTCTACTATCTAGGACCAGCTGATGAGGCCAGAGGAAGGCTGGTCTCACTGGGTGCTCTCATCCTGTCTCCAGTTGTCTCTTGGGAGGCAGTGCCCTGGCATGGGATGCTCTGCGCCATGCCAGAAACATTAACACTACTAATCCTCCTCCAGAGCTGAATTTTCTGTACTGGTTTCACATTGTTCTTTCTCCTCTTGCCAGTGGTCCTTCTTCCTCCTTTTGAGGACCTCTGGTCTTTTGGAAGATCATCCCTCAACAAGTTTATCACTCCCCAGGGATGCGTCAGAGAAAGCTGAAAGCAGTGTAGCTTTATGGGGTCAAGAGAGCAGCACCTCCTCCTCATCAGCTACATCTCTGTTGCAGCCTTGAAGATAATTTCCCCTGGTATCTGCCAACCACCTCTGTCACTCTGTCTCTTATTAGAGGCAGTGAGCTGCCCAGGGAGTAGGTGAGCTGCTGTGTACAGCCCAGTCCAGAGCAAGGTCTCATATGGGGGGACCCGAGCAGCACATACTGGACAAAGACTCGCAGATAATTCCAGCAGCTGATAAACACGGACCAAGCTCCTGTTGCAAACTCTACCCTCCCAAGGTGGCAGCAGTTGGGAGTGTAGGGTCATCCCCTTGCTTAGAACCTGGTGATAACTCCACCTCAGCAGGTAATTAATTACCCTTTCTTTCTCCCTGGCAGCCCCGCCGAAGGAACCAGTGCTGATGTGCCGGTCCAACAACTACCCGAAAGGGTTCTACTGCAGCTGGCACCTGCCTACTCCCACCTACATCCCCAACTCATTCAACATCTCTGTCATGTAAGTGTCTGGGAAGGAAGGATGCAGAGGGGTGAGTTTTAGTCCCCACTGCCTGCTGCAGGTCTCAAGTAGTGCCATGAAGTCTTGGGGCAGTGGACCTGACCAGCACTGAGCATATGGGATCAGTGTCCCAAAAATGGGCCTGGGAAAGGATATTTCCAGGACAAACAAACCTGATGCTTGGGACTGGGGCATTGTGCCAAGAAAGGTTTGATTTCTCTAGAGAGAATCCAGAAATTCCTGATCTCCCAGGTCCCCTTTCACTGCCCCATAAACCCACCTTCTCTGCACCAGTTGCCTGCAGTGGAGGTTATGCCTATTTTTTGGGACATTTGGCACATCCACGCTCTTTCCTGCTGTAAGCTGCCCATGGTCACGCAGCAGTAGTGTGTCTCATCTAGAAAAGGCCATGTCATGGCATCATTACCCACTCTGTGCCTGAGTTCTGTCACGGCCCTTATACAAGCTGGTGCCATGCATTATCTTGTCTTCCTTTATGGAAGCTGCAGACCCCACCCCAGCATGGTCCTGTCCTTTCCTTGAAGCCAGTGTGACAACATGCCCTGCAGTCTTTGTGCAGGGTTAGGGTAAACCATCACACAGAGGAGCCTACACAATTCCCTGATGGGAGGAAAGCAGCCTTCTGGCTAGAGCAAGGGCTGGTGCATGGGGACTGTGGGCATAGTGGGGACAGAGATGCTCACTCTGCCTCCTCCCTTCAGCAGCTTGGATGCCTTCATAAATAACACCTCTTCTCACCTCTGCTTTCCAGACACGGCACAAAAGAGATGGTCTGTGAGAAGGATGCTGTTCCCAAAAACAGGTGTCACATCAGATACCTGCAGCTCTTCTCGACGGTGAAGTACAAGGTGACTCTGACAGTCACGAATGCTCTGGGCAAAAACTTCACCACTCTCACCTTTGACGAATTCGCCATAGGTAACTTCCACAGCAACAACTGGCCTCTCCAAGATGGCGTTGGGTTGGCTTGCTCTGCACTCAGTGTCACCCATTGGAGAGAGGGGATGGGGAAGGAACTGACTCTCCAGCTGGAGCCTCTGTTTATCTATGCATTAGATGGCAATGGGCTCCGAGCCACACCAGCAACCTCCCTGAGCCCCTCTCATTCTCATTACCCTGCTGTAATTGATGCTGGAACCTGAAGAGCCTGGAGGGGACCAGGCAGGATGCTTACAGGCAGCCTCTATCCTGGTCACATCGGTGGCCTGGTGCCCTGCATGGTCCTATGCCCAGTGATCCAGATTGCCCATGGCTGTTCGCTGCTTGGGAGACTGGGGAAGTGGCTGCCATGTACTAGGGCAGATAGCTGTGAAAATTGTGTGGTCCAAATGGTGTTGCCCATCTTACCCCTCCGAGTGTCCCTAAAAGAGAGGTTTGGTATTTGTGCTGGAAGCAGTCATGGGAACTAGGTTTGGAAGGGAAATTCAAATGTCCCGTGCTCTTCCTGCCACCCTTAGTCAGGATAAAGATCTCCCACAGTCAGCTTCACCTAGCACTTGCATAATATGCTTCTAAAAACCCTAATCCCCTTTTTGCATCCCTTCACTGCCCCATCCCCTAGTGCACTGGATGATGTGCAGTGTGGGATGGGGAGGAGGAGGCTGTGGGGACTTGCGTGTCCATGTCTTGGGCTGTGCTTCAGGGATTCTTTCCAACCATGTCCCGACCCATGGTGGAGATGATGCTCTGACCATGAAGGGCAGGCATGAACTGAACAACTGAGTGCCAAATACAGCAAAACAGGTAGCTTTTGCCACCAGCCAAAGCCGGATTACAGCTGGTGCTGTGACATCCTCAAAGAACAGAAAAAATAGGAGAGAGTAGAGTTCAGGAATACGTTGAAAAGCAATTTGCTGGTTACATGTGGCAATTACTGGACCAGAAAAACAAATAAATGAATCACTGAAGTGCAGCCAGCAGTTGGTCTTCGCCTGCTACACATCCCAGTCAGAGAAGCTGGAAATACAGGACTGCAAGAAGAGAAGCTCCACTGGTATCCCAGATTTTCCCTTTCTGCCCCAAATCTTGGAAAATATTAAACAAGAAGCAAAGTGCCAGCTCTGAACAGAGCAGGGTACATTGAGAACGTTGGTAACAAAGCAGGGAGCTTAGCAGGGAAATGGTGGAATTTCAGTCACTTGGGTCCCTTTAAATGGAAATTGTTGTGTTTGTGGAAGATACACTCCTTAAAAATGAAGGTAACCTCCAGCCTGCAGGGCCCAGGACAGCAATTAAGCTGCATTTTCCAAGTTCCTTACATTCCCTCCTGCAGAAGTTCAGGGCATCCTCTTGTAACATCTGCATCCCACCCATGCCCTGCCTGGCTTCTCAAACATCTGGTCGTCCATCCAGCACACAAGGGCAACTCCCCTGTGAAGCACACCCAGCTGCAAGCCTCGGGCACCCCAGCACTAGCATAAGCCGGATCCAGCCCAGCAGTTTGAACTCAGCCCAGGTTGGAGGAGTGGTGAGAGAGGCCAGTGCTGCCCCAGGTCAGCCCTTAGCATGGGTGTACTATTGCTGCCGCTTGCCAAAATGCCTGGAGGGGTGCTGGGTGCCTGGACACATCCCAGCATTTGCAGTGGGAGGTGAGACCACCCAGCATTACCTGGCAGATGCTCCAGAGTGGCAGTTGGGCAAGGGTTGATGGGCTGATGCTGGTAGGAAGGGCTGTGTCATACACTCTGCCACCAGCCCTCTCCCATAACCTGCTCAGTCTAGTGGCCTTGAAATCTCCTCAGGATTTGGTCCAGGCACCATGCATAAGCACCGCAGATAGGGTGGTGACTGCAAGCTGAAGAAGGCAGTCAGCAGGCTTAGCAGAGACTTTACAGGATGAACTCAGCTGCTTCCAAATAGCAGCCACCTATCCCAAGTGGAACTTTGCCGTCCTGGTCTTTCCAGCTAAAACAAGAGCACTGTGTTAGTGCATTTTGCTGTGCAATTTTGCCCCAGGTTGCCTGCTGTCCTCGCAGAAGCTTCTGTGCCTCTTGAGCTCCATTCTGCAGCTGCAATACAGGACTATATTCCAGTGTGATGGATGCTGGAGGTGTGGATGTAGCACTTGGTAGGTTCTCTGTGGATCTCTGCCAGCATCAGCTGGGCTGATGAGATTTGATCTTGGAAAGTTTCCTGAGTTTCCCTTACTAGATGAAGAAGGTGTAAAACTTCAGCTCAGGGCAAAGCCACTGCTCCTGCTCGTTGGAGAAACGCTGAGTGGGAACATTGCAACGTCTGCACACATCCTGCTAAAATGAAGAGACAGTGTCAACTGTGTCACCTGTGTCACCTGTTCTGATGCTTCTCCTGAAATCCATGGCCTGCCTTCTGTTTTCCCCTTAGCTCAGAGAAAACAGTCACTCCTTCTGCATGGAGGTTGAACTCCAGTCGTGAAGTCCTGATCTCATGCCCTGCTGGGGACAGAGCAATCTGGAGCTGAAGCAGCTCCCTCCCAGCACCATCTGAGCTGGGAGCAGACCCACTGCTGGGTTGGACCACCCACCCAGCCTGGACAAGCACAAAAAGGCCCTTGGGAAGGAGTGACCTCCTTTGTTTTTTCTTCCTCTTTCCTTGCTCCCTCCCTGGAGCCCCCAGCAGAAAATCCTTTTACCAGCCACTTGGAAGATGGTCTCTAATTGAGTGGAAAATGACTGGTACTTTCTTTTGCTGTCCTGAGCCCATGCCTTGCTGGCGGTCGTGCTGTGCTAGTTATTAGCAGCCAGCTGCGAAGGGTCACTCTGCATTGTCATTTTCAATGATTGGAAAAGCTTTTCTGGCCCTCTGGTTCCCCATCTTTTGGTAGGAGATCCGGACTGCCTTCCTTGTCATCTTGCTCCTGGAAATCGTTTTCATAATTATGTCTTCTGAAAAAGTATTGATATTAATAAAAGTGAGTCTAAGGAGCTTCTGCAAAACCCTGTAGACATCAGGGCTCCAGCCCCAGGCAAGAGAAGGTGGGAAAGAGGCTGGAGGGACAAGGGCCTGGAGGCAGAGGTGGATGCCAGGAAGGAGTGGGATAGTGTGTCAGCAATGGCCAACTCCTCTGTGCATTCTGGGATAGCATGAGGATATTTGTGGCCCTCCAGGACACAAGCCAACCTTCCTCACTCGTGCTTCAGCCTGAGAACTGGGTAGCTGGTTTTTGCATACCCCAGGAAAGCCAAAACACCATCACCACGCAGCAACACCAGCATCCCACCTCAGCACCTTTCTCCTTATGTGATCCTGGGGGAAAATATCAGAAGATGCACAGCATTGAAAGGAGGAGGGCAGCCTTAGACAGGACCCTGCAGGCATGGGTGCCTTCCCCAAATCTGCTGCCCATCCCTTCTGTGACCTTGTGTAGGTCATTTGATCGTCCCAGCTCCAGCTCTGGGGCCGTGAAGGTGCAGATCATCTCAGAGATACTGCACAAGAACAAACGTGCCCATGTCTGTATGAAATTGGGAGTCTTTGAACACGGGCATACAGTTGCCTAAGCAGAAGGTCAGTTCAATTCATACTACTTAGGGAGGCAGAATTAAATTACCTAGACTGACATTTGGCTAAGACATGGAGTTTAATATCCCTCTGCTCATGGAAAATGCCAGGGGATATTTAATGGCCACAAGGGATCCATTTTAGTGCTCATTGGAGAGACAGGATGGGCGACGGGCCACTCTGCCACAGGGTCTCGGCTGCCTTTCTGAACTGCCAGCTTCATTTTGAGACATGTCTGACAACAGCCAGGGGTGATGGTTAGCTAAAGACTTGCCGTTAAGGATGAGTGTGCAGTGCCTTAAGGAGAAGCTGTTTTCGGATGCTCTTCTTGCACTCCAAGCCCTCACTTGGACACAGCAGCCAAAAACCAAGTGGGAAGAACTGTGAGTAGCCTCCTGGCCAAGTCCCCTTCCCAGGAATGTCTGATGATGCTCCCTCAGCTCTGCAGGATAATATTACATCTGGTTTTATAGCCGCTTAACCAGTACTCAGCCTAATGCCCATCATCCATTATTATTATTACTATTACTGCTTTTATTATGTTACTGCCTGCAGGCCCTCAGTGAGGACAGGGCTCTATTATGCTGGCTGATGTACAGCCAGACAGCCCCTGCCTCACCATGTGCAGGCTGAATGAAGGCAGACAAAGGCTGGGGAAGGAGGAGCACATGTCCCTATCTGCAAAGAAGGGACCCAGGAGGCTGCAGGTGATAAAGGACTCCTTCAAGGTCATGTAGAAACTGGGGAGCTGGACACAGCCTATCTCCCCTTGCTCCTCAGCTGGCCTCTGTGGGAGCAGCCCAGCTGTTTCCTGTGATGAACAAAATATAACAAGGTCTATCCTAAGAGACAGAGGTCTGTCCATTCTGGACAGGTTGCCAGAGGTGCAGTTGCCTCTCCTGGCTGTTGTGTCCCATCGCCTTGGAGAGATGTGACAGGAACAGATTTGGCTTTGCACTTTTGGAGGGGCTGGTGCTGCTGTTCTCTCTAGTCTAGACAGGAGGCATTCCACAGATGGAAGGACACATGGGGAGGTAGCAGTGACTGCTAGTTTTCACATTTGCCCACAGTGCTGTATGAAGGCTTATCACAGCCAGAACACTCTCTTGGAGCCAGGGCAGCCTCCCTCTGTGCACCAGGGACTGCCTCCAACCCCCAGGAGCCAGGCTACAGGTCACAGCCCTGCAAAATGGGCAGGGAATTCCCACCTCAGCATCAGGGCACTCTTTCTGTGGCCCTTCAACCATCACAGTAGCATTTCTCATTGCTGCCCAAGCACATTTGCCTTGCCCAACACAACTGAATTTAAGCACCCCTCCAGCCTGGCATACTAAAAACCAAGTCTAGGCTTCCTGCATTACTCCAGGGACTATCCATTACATCCATCCCTAGGCCTGCACTTTCCTTTGCACTTCCTCACTACAGAGCTGCAGTTCACAGTCATCTGCATTCATTCAACCAAATAGACTTTTGTTTGCAAACCAAGCCTGCTGAGCCAGTGCTGGATTTATACTTTTCCATATGCGTTTGGACTCCAAGTCCCTGTCAATGGAAGCTGATGTCCAGCCCAAGTCCTGGGATTCAAAGTGAGCAGAGGAATTGCAGAACCATCTGGAGTAGCTCAGCACAGCACAGCCCCAGCAAGTCCTCCTGCTGAGAATAAAGCTGTCAATGGAAAATTGTGTCCTGTCCTGCCGCAGAGAGGGGTCAGTGAGAGCTGAGAGGTGGCGCACGGCACCTGTGGGTCAGGTCCATGGGTGCTTGCTCATCTGCCACTCCCCGAGCCTCTGGGAGCATCCTCTGAGCACCGGGTGCCATGGGGATGGAGGAATGTCCAGTCTTCCTTGCACCCACTGCAACAGAGGGAAGGTGATGAGTGGCAGGAGAGGGTGTCAGGTTGGTGGTGAAGATAATGGTAAAAAGAACTGCAGAAAGGTGTGTACCAGGATACTGAGCAAAAGGACTGGCAAGAGGAAAGGAGTGGTGTGCTTTGTCTCAGGGGAAACAGGTCCCACCAAGATAGTTGGGCTGTGGCTTTATTTCAGCAGCCCTGCTCTGCCTCACCCACAACCAAGAAAGTATGAAAGCATCACAGGCTGGTTTCTCGTAAGAGGAGCAAGCAGTGGTGGTGCAGGGAAGGTGTCTCTTCCTGGGGACTGTTGCTGCAATGCCACCATCATTCTGGAGCAGGATGACAGTGAGCAGCACACACATGACTCCACATGCAGCAGACTGGCCCCACATCAGCAAGTGATCCCACTGGAGCACAAAGAGAGGCCCTTCATGCACAGGGCAGGGCTGCAGTCAGCAGGCAGAGAGTCTAGTGAGGGAGTGGCTCACTCACTGCCTCCTTCCTCTCTCAGGGCAGGAAAAGCCCCTCTGTGTACATCACCTCCCACCCAGAGCAGGTGAAACCTGGGGTCAGCATGCAGCAGACTTCTGAGAGCAGAGCAGGAGCTTTGCCAGGCAGAGGGGCTCGCTGCAGCCCCAGCATTCCTACTTGCTTGACAGTGGAGTTTGATGCTGATATTCTCAGACCACTTCTCAAGGTAATTAGAGCTGGGGACCATTCCTTAATCCAGAGATTTTCAGGCCAAGAGGAATCCATTCACCTGTATGTGGACTTCAAAGCAGCACTAAGAGCCTTCCCAGGATATGAGGACTCACATGCCTTGCTATTCTTCAAGTGCACAGAAAGTCATCTTCCACCTTTGGCACAGACTGCATGCCCAGATCCCTGTGTCCAGGTCCTCCCTGGCTGTGAGCAAAGGAGAAGCACGGGTGTACACAAATTGTTTCAGCTTTGCTATTGCAATTGGGAATTCAAGCTGTCAGGAATTGATCAAACCCTTGGCAAGCAGCAAGGGTTGCTCTGCAACAGGCAGCGACGTTCATCACAGCCTGTCTGTGATATGCTTCCGGCACTCTGAAAGTAACTACAACATCAAAGCATGTTGCATAGCTCACAGCCAATTAATATTCACTTGGAATACATGTCAGGTAGCAAGAAGATATCCCTGTGTCCCAAAAGCAGAGCAGAGCAGAGAGAGAGACACCTGGGGTGGAAGGTGACCAGCGCAAGCTTTTCACCTTAGCAAACAGGATCTTCCAATGCTTTGAATCCCCAAAACCCCAGACCTAAACTCACAGCCTAAACTCTGCCACATTACTGCACCGTAAGGGGATTTGAATGTGGGTCAGACTCCCAGAAATCAGCAGGTGTGAGAAAAGTGCAAGATTTGGGCTTGGTGGGCTCCTCACCCTGACCCAATTAGCCTTGTCTACGAGGGATGGACAGGTTGGTTTTGCCAGCAGTGGCACCTTCTTAATGGTGGTGTTTCGAGCCAGAACAGTCATATCACTGACCCAGACAAGAGAAGGTGATTGGCATCTAATTAGTTTGGGAAAAAGATGTTCTGCATGTTGGCTGCTCTCCTCGCAAAGCACATGATGCAACATCCAGCCAGCTGTGCCAAGGGGTATAAAGGAAGGATATCCAAAGCTTTACAAAGAACGATACCCAAAGCTTTACCAACCACCCTCTTTTCCTCTCTTCCAGTAAAGCCAGACCCTCCGGAGAGTGTGGTGGCCAAACCTGTGCCCAATAACCCTCGGAGACTGGAGGTGTCATGGCAAAACCCCTCTTCCTGGCCTGACCCTGAGTCTTTCCCACTCAAGTTCTTCCTACGGTATCGGCCTCTCATTCTGGACCAGTGGCAACATGTAAGTGATGCTGCTCTGCCTGGGGTGGGAGGGAGTGGAGGGAGCTGCTGACTGGAAACAAATTGCACTGGGAACAACAGTTCAGAGACAAAAAAAAGGATACATACTGCCCAGGCAACCTCTCTCCTCCCTTTTCTCTGCCTCTCCATCTTTCTTTTAGCTCACACTCTGCCTACAAATGGCTCTGCAGGCTGTCCCTGCTCCACATTTTCATCCACAGCCCCTATCTACTTTCCATACATATGTTCTATATAAAACTTGCCAACGAGATGTAAAAGGCATTTAAAGTATAAATGTCACCACATTTAAATGTGCCTCTGCCACATTTAGATTTTGAACTGGAGATAAAATACCGCTCACCGTAACTCAGAGCACAGTCACAGAGTGATTGCTGCGATGTTATCGTATTTTTTACTTTTATTTCTTTTTTCTTTAAAAAAAAAGTCAGTGAAATCCTTGGCAGCCTGGAGGACAGATTTCATTTGTTACTGGAGAAAGATAATGAACAGGCTTTTTTTTTTACCTCTGTGTGCTGCTTGTATGCTCGACTTGTGTAGGAAAGCAATCTGCTCCTGAAGGAGAGGTACTGCTATGCTGGCATGGCTTATCCAGCATCCCCTCTGTGCTGTGCTGGGCCAGTTGAAAGCCAAGTAGGTGCTTTGCTTCGTAAAGTATTTTGTAAAAAAGTCAAAAGACAAATACTAGGCAGTACCTGGTCCCCGGGGGACCTCACCTGTGTCAAGGACCCAAGTGAGATTTTCTTCCAGCCAGCCCTTCCTAGGGAGAGGAACATGTGGGAGAGGGGATGGGAGGTTTTGCTCATATTTCTGCAAGGTGTTGTTGTCTCAGTGACTTCTTTTTGTGTTGGTTGGGTTTTTTGAGGAAGCAGCACAGCAGGTTGTGTTTCAGATTGCAGCATTTGCTGATGGCTTTGAAAATCAGGGAAGAAAATCAGAGGGTATCCCTGATTGTCTCTTTGCCCTCTGCTCCCCTCCTGGGAGTGGGAGACTGTCTGCAGAGCATTTCGAGGAGTAAGAAAGTAGCAGTGGAGTTTGGGTATTAGTTTTCTCTAGATACTTATTTTTTTTACTTGGGGGAGAAATGCTTAAACTGCAGAAGCTGTGCAAAAAGTGGAAGATTAATGGGAATTGCCAAACACAGCCTCAGTTTTTGCAAAGTGTGAAATGATTGTGGAAAAAGCTGATGTTCTTACCTTGCCACAGCCTGATCCAGCCAAGTACCCTGGTTTGCATCCACAAATGTTGGGATACACAGTGAGAGATCCTCCCACCTCAAGACCCTCAGGGTGGCCAGTCTCCTCCACCATGAGCTATTGGGTACCATATCAGTGGGGTCAAGCTGGGCCAGTCCCCTCACTATAGAGCTTTGAGGGTTTGGTGTGTCCTGTCCATCAGTGCTCTAGTCAGGCAGCAATGGTGGGAATTATGTGGAGGTGCTGGCAACACTTGGTGGAAGGGCCACTCTAGTTGGACAAGGCAATTCTTGGGCACTAAAAACTTGATTTCTCATATATAAAGATATCCTGAGGTGCAGAGAGAGCTCAAAGTACCAGCTCTCATGGGTGTAAGGATGGATGGGAAAGGTTCATCTCCCAGTACTTCAGGAAGATGCAGCAGTCCTGGATACTCCTTTTAATCATAATCCTCTTGCAAGAGACATGTTCCTTATCACTGAGGGATGGAGGAGAGTGTTTGAGGAATAATTTGCTCAGTGAACAAATGCAAGCATTCAATGAGTGAGGTACCAGCCTTGTTTTCTGATTCCCTGCCCCGCTGGCTATGTAATGAAAAATCTGATTTGTGGATGATTTGAGGAAAACTGCCACTATTCATCAGATTAATTATTTGCGAAGCCTAATTCAATCAGTTCCCAAACACCAGGGAATGGCAGCACTGCAGCAGCTGGAGTTGTGCTGACCCCATACCCCTTGGCACATTCAACCTGCATAGCCCACCTGGGCATCTTGCAAAAGCAGGCATTTGCACTCAAAAATGAATGCCACCAATGTCAGCATGCTGGGAGCATGCCCAAGCCATGCTGCATTCTTTGCTTAACTTATTTCTTATTGTCATCTTGCAAGGTGTCCCTGTTCCCCCAAATCCAGGTGGAAAAGGGAAGGACATGGTTTGCTAGGGCCAAGGCTACCTCAGCCATTCAGCTTGTCCTACAGTGGTGGTGTTGGATCTCACCTCAAATGGACAAGTGCCCTGAGAAAGGATGAAGTGGTCACACATGCCATACGTGCATGGAGATACCTTAGTTCTAGTGGAAGTGTAGGTCTCCTGCCACAAGCTGCCCCCCATGTTGAGTCTTTCTGTCCCCACTGGCTTTTGGCCCTTGATTTTATGCCCACACAACCTGCGTGCTGTCAACAGGGCAGCTCGGGAGCTCAGGATAGAGAGAAGTTCCTGCCAGCAGTCAGGGGAGCTGGGTAACTTCATGTTCTGATACATCCCTGTGTGCCCATGGTCCCCAGGCTGAACTCTGTTCCTGCCTCCTCATGACAACCCACCTCTGCACCAGCCGTGTGTTTCAAGCATCTCCTTGGCAGCACTGTGGGAAGCCCAGCATCCTGAAAGAGCAAACCCACAAAGAAGCACCAGAGGCTGCCCAGAGACAGGAATATCCATGCAGACCCCACTCACACATGGTATTTATTTCTTGGCAGAAGTAGCAGCTCCCCTTTCACCTCTCCACCTCCTGTTATCTTTGCAGGGTCTGATTTATGCACAGCACCTCAGCAGGCAGGACTGAATGAGCACTAATAGGATCAGATGGATGTTGAGCTGTCGAATACCGTAGGGCCTGATTCAATCAGCGTCTGCTTTCTTCCAGGCTCTTCCTTTCAGGATTTTAATAATGCCAGGGCTTGGCACCAGAAGATGAAGCCGTCCGNATACAATTTCCCCCACCAGAGAAAGTCAGATGATGCTTGGCCCAAGCATCCCACCCCATCAGGCAATCTCTGGGGCTGACCCAGAGCTGGGGGGATACCCTTGTCCCCTTCCTAGTGCTTTGCAAATTGGGTTTGAGTCTCAGTGTGCCATTTGCACTCCCTTTCCCCTGCTCAGCAGTGCCTTTCCACTCAGGCCGCTTAGCAGCTCTCATGTTGCAGTTTGCTCTAGAAATTATGGTGATGTGCTCTGGGAATTATTACCATGGAGAGATGATGATGATTTTTCACATGGACATGAAGTGAAGCATGTGCCCAGTCGTGCTACCTCACAGCAGCTGCCTCGAACCTGGGCACAGGCATTTTGTAGCTATTGAGGATGCAGCGTGTCATATCATGCCACATCATGTTGTCAAAGACTTCCCTCAACACAACCAGCCCCAAGCTCACTCTGAAAGTCAAGCAACTTTAAAGTCACGCTCCTCCCTTTCTGGAAGAGGGGCTGGTGGTTTCTCTGCTGCCAGAAGAGAGATGAATATTTGTAGCCTAAACAGGGGTTTTTTTCTCTCCTTTTGGCAGAATCTCCCATTCTGTCTCCTAAATATAAAACATTAAATGTTTAGGGTATCCTTTATTTTTCTCCCGCTTTTAAGTTTGTAATTCAAGCCAGATTAGCGTGGTTTCCTCTTCTGTTTTATAGCCCCATCCTGGCCCCAAGCGAGCTCTCCTAATGCTCTCAGATGTTCCTCTAATGGCTTACCTAGGCTGGAACTGGATACACTTTCCTAATGGATTGCTAATAGCCTGTTTCTGGTTTTACAGGCTCTTTCAGTTAACTCACAACAGCAGCAATCGCCTCACTCACACTTCTGATCTCCCCGCAAGCACATCTGCAAATTCACCCCTAGATGCAGGCGGGTGGCCAGACACCATTCCGAGCATCTTGGGGAGCTCAGGGCAGGTCTTGCACCCAATTTGCTCCTATTCCATAGGATTTTTCTGGAGCAAGATCTCCACTTTTCACAGCTTTCGGTGGGAGATCACATGGGCTGAGCACTGACTAGCTCGATGCACATCCTGGGAATGTGGCAAGGCTCAAGAAGGTATTTCTTATGCAGCGTCAGAGCTGGTGGCCAGACTGAGGGAGGATTTCCTCCCGTGGGTTGCCAGCAATTTGCAGATGCCGTCGTGAAGTCTAATTGAACCCATTGGCCGTGCTGACAACATGAAATGTTAACGAACCATGAGCCGGGCTGCGCCTCAGATCTTGAGATTTGCAGTAAAAGGTCATGAGATATTTAAAGCTAATAATGTGGTTGGGTTCTCTCCTTCCTCCTCTGTTTTTGAAGCATTAGAGCCCCGTTTGTGAGCATTTGCAAAGGCTGGAAACGTCCTTCTTTCGAAAAGCAAGCGGAGGTGCTCCCACCATCACAGGATTTTAAGAGCTGGGGGTAAAAAAACCCACACAGACACACATGCCTGCTCTGATCTGGGCAAATGATGGGGACTTGGGGACAGCAATGGGAAGTTTGTGGATATTGCCAAATTTTTAGTCTTGGCTTGTTGTTCTGAGGATGGCATTGTCCCCTGGACTGGCCTCCCTCACCCAGCGGCCACCGGGGTGGGCTCCGGCTCATCTCCCAAGGCAACACACTTTTTGGTCAAACAGGTGAATATCACAGGCTGTGTCTGGAAGTTCCTGCCTTGGAGCAGCCTGAAATAACCTGAAAGTGTGAGCTAATGCATATCCTGCCTGTGATGGGCAATGGAAAGGGATGGAGAGAGCTGGGAGGGGAGGCAATTAGTGCCACTGCCTGCTACAGCAGCGTCCCCCCCTGCACGGTGACAATGTCACTTTGCGGCAGGTGCGCTTCTTTGTGCCCGTTTGCAACCCTTGTGCCTCTGCTGCTTTGCCTCTGCTCCTCTGCCTTTGCCTGTCTTCACAAAGCAACCTTGGCAGGGAGGTCACCCTGAGTGAGCTGGGTTACAGCTTCACGCCTGGCAGCTTTTATTGCAGCATTTCTCTCCCTTCTTCTCCTGGCTGCAAAGTCAGTGATTAAAAAAGAAGAGAATTTAAAAAAAAAAAAAGGGCACACATTAATAGGTGGGAGCAAAATGTTGAGGCTGTAATAGTGTCACTTATAGCTCAGTGTGGGGCAGGCAGGGCTGGAGCAGAGGGTGTCTCAGAGGAGCACAGAGGTGGGAAACTCCTAGAAATTACCTTTTCTATCTACCCCCGCCAGCCTCAGTGATACAGCCAGGCTCAGGACCCTTGGTTGCCATTGTGTGGATGCTTTTAGGCCCCTTGGAAACTGCTAGTGACCTAGAAGTTGTGAGTGCCTGGCAGCTGTAAAGGTGCCACTGAGCAGCAGAGCACTCATCCATGCGCTGTGTGCCTGTGATCACCTGCATGCTCACACAGCTGCAGGCAGGTAGGAAAGTGCTAGCAAGCCTAGCTTTCCCTGCTTACATGCAGACCATAACAGGCAGGTGCCAGTGCCCTGTCATGCCCACGCACAAGCCACTCTCACCCCCAGCCCACTTTGCCAGCATGGTAAATGCATCCGCAGGCAGTATATGGTAATACTGGGCAGGGTTAGGGCTGGTCCTGACCCCCCTCAAAGATACTCTTTATTTTGAGCTGGAAGGGATCTGTTCAGCTGCATCTATTGTGACACAGCCCTGGCTGCAGAGAAGCCCTATGATAGCTCTTCCTCGCAGACCCGCAGCAGGCTGAGCTATGTGCAGCAGCACTACAGCAGCCTTTTCGGGAGGGCGTGAGAGCAGGGAACACATCTCAGACCCTGCTCGGCTCCTGCACTGCCTGGCTGGCAGATAATAAGGGGGGATCATTCACTTTTCCTAACCTTTTTATTATTCCAGAGTCCAGGTAGAAAGTTTTGTGTGTGGTTAGCCCAATTGATTCCTGCTGCATTGTGGAAGGAGGAGGTATTTGGGGGCTCCTTTGTTAATAATGAATGTCAGACCTGTTTGCTTTCAAGACATGCCTTTGAAACGGAAAAAACAGAACATTTCTTTTCCGCATGGCAACATCTTTTTGCAGGCAGCTGTGGCTGTTTGCAGTGACCCTCCTGCACTTCCCAGTGGTGGAACAGCTTGCTTGGGGATTACTCCTGGTTTTGGTTTAGCTTGTTCCCCAGGGCAGATGGGAGCCTGCTGGGATCTCCCTGCACTCACAGGGGCTGAAGACACCTGAAACAGCAGTTGCATGTGTAGCCAGGTCCCCGCAAAGCTCGTTGCAGCCCAGTACCAGATTCTGGCTGCTTGTTGTGGGGAAAAGCAGCTGTGAAATCAAGCCTACGGAGGAGTCCTGTCCCTCTCCCAGTTCCCATTTCCTTCATCATCCAGGACAACTTGAGGAGCACCCAAAGGGGGAGGCTGCAAGGATGCCAGATGCATGGAACACCCAGCTGTGTTCTTATGAGGGGGTTTCCCTTCATATTTCCATGTGTGGGTAGCACAGGCTGTGTGAGTATATCAGCTTCATCCTACAATAGCTAGCTCCTTTTATTTTGGGGAAGGCAGACTTATCCAGGCTTGATACCTCACCTAGAATGGATGCATGGTCTCTGTCCTGTCATGCACAGAGGAGGTGCATCCCTGCCATGGGACTGAGGGGTGCCAGCCCCATCTCCATATTGCCAGCAGAGCACACCTTTCCTGCACTAGGACCTGTGCTGGAAAGCGGGATGTGTCAAGGAATGGAAAGCAGAGCCACTGCTGCCACAGGGGAGCCAGCAAACACATTTTCATGTTGGCTACAGAAGGAGGCACCTGATCCCTCCTTCTCCCCCTCCACCTCCTTTCAACGTGCACCAGCACCCAGCCCAGCTGCCAGGGCAGGAAGGGTTGGTGTTTTCTTCCCTCCCTGACCCAACCACTTCCAAAGGCCATATAGTCTGCATCCCCCTGCTCACAAGTAACTTCTACCTGGTCACACTGGACCACGAGCAGAGCTAGGGTGGGAACAGAGCACAGTGACCTTTTTTACTCCCAGGACACCATGGCAGGGTGGACTAGGGCTCATGGAACAGGATGGAGGGATCTTGGAGGGGGAGTGGCTTCCTTTAACTACTGCTGTGCCAAACAGTGAAAGGCAGTGTCACCAGTCTGTAGGCAAGGACTGGAATGAGGGCACATGTCTGTGTTCTCTGTTGGAGTGTGAATGGCTTGTCTGGATGTCTCTAGGCCTCCAGCACATATATGGAGGGGGTACCAGCATGGACAGGAGGAAATATGAATATGGGACAATCCTCCACTTCACCTGCCCTCAATGACTGTCCCCATCCTGTCAATGTGGCACCAGCCCCAGAGTTCATCTTAGTGCTTGAGACTGTGGGTGGGCACTCTAGCACCTCCATAATCTTTCCAGACAGGCTGACTGGGGTATGTGACCATGTCACAGAATGGGATCCCAGCCCACGTTGTTCTCAGCAAGCTGTTGTCTGAATTACTGTGTTCAAGGGCTTTTTTTTCATTTCTCTCTCCTCTATCTCCTCTCGCTCTCTTTCTTTTTTCTTTTTTTTTCCGTTTTTTTGCAATGCTAATAGCTCTGCATTGCACTGGCTACTGATCCCTCATTAATCTGGGCAGCACTTCACAGCCAGTCAGAGTGACTTTTGGCAGGTGCACAAAGGCAGGCAGCGACATGTAAAACCCCCCACCCCGGCCAAAAAAATTACCATGCACAGCCTTCCTCCAACTTTTGTCTCTCTGTGGCTGGGATGTGAATTAAGGAATTTCTCCCTCTGCCTTTGATGTTGTGTGTCCATCCGTCCCCACACAGCCTCCTCAGTGTGTCTTCCCTGCCATCGTTTCCTGTCTGTATCCAGTCAGACCCAGTCCCCATGTGCTTTCCCATCTGCTGTGGCACTTCTGTGTTGAGCCGTGGGCTTTCTCACCCACTCTGGCAAACATTGGGTGTGTCCCTGGCTGCCCAGCTCAGCTGTTCTGCATCCAAAGGTCATATATGTGGGGAGAGATGGATATCATCTATGCCTTCTCTTTTTATCTGCTGGGTAAAGCAGCACTTAGGGCAGGATTCTTCCAGGTCCTACAAGGAAGGTCCTCCAGCTTCTCCAGCTTGGGTCCTGGGATTACATTCCCCCTCCCCAGGCAAGGCACAGATTGACCCCATTGTGCCTGTGACATCCCATCTGCAAACACTCAGCTGCAGGTTGGTTCTGGGTGGGGAGAGGCAGGAATTAGTCCCAAGGGGAAGCACTCAGCTGGCAGGGCTATTTGGAATGGAGAAAATGGAAAAGCAGCCTGGCCAGGTCAGCAGCACCCCAGTGGGGCTGGCCTGCCTGCAGCCTGCATGCTGCAGGTCTCAGGAAGGAGTTGGGGCTCAGAGGATGCGGAAAGTCCTGGAGAGAACCACACACCAGGTGGATAAGCCCATCATCTTTCAGAGCCCTGTCTTCATTCTCTTATTCCAAGCCACCCCCAGCCTAGCATAGAACAAGCCAGGTCTGCAGGGAGCTGGCAGCTCACCCAGTGAGGTTTCACTTCATTGAATTGTCATTAGGAATTAGTTTAACTTGACCACCTTAGCCTTGCCATCCACATTGGTGGATGCCACCAAACATCTCTGGGCTGACCACATCCAGGTGGGTCCCCATTGTGTGGCATGCATAGTACCCTGTCCCACTGTGCCCGTAAGCAGCACACCTGTGAGCAGTGACTGGAGCTGCTGGCAAAAGCACAAATCCCAAGATCTGGGTGGTAGACACAGCCTCACCATGCCACAAGACTGCAGGGAGGTGCCCTGCCAACCAGCCCAGGTGACTCACAACCTGGTGGATCTGTCCTGCCTACCCATCCCTAGGTGCCTGGGCCATGAAGGTGTGTCCCTAAGAGAAGAGTGTACACAAGTTGCCTCCTCAGCTCTGCTAGGTGCAGTGTTGGGTGTCAGGAGCCCATCTGAGGATCCTGATCCAGCTGGGGCCTTGGTCCTGGGCTGAGAAGGGCTGGAGCTTGGTGGGGCTGGTTTGATGTGTTTTAGCCAAGACACTCTGCATGTTGGAGGATGTACAGCCTTATGCTGCAGGAGAAACTGGCATCCTCCTTATCTTTTTCCCATCCTCCCTTCTGCCCAGACCTTGGAGGATTTCAGTTTTCATCTATCCCATAAGTGAAATGGTCCCAGATCATTTTCCTGCAGGATGGATTGTGCCTAGCCCCAGGATGGGAGCAGCCACCCCCTGGTATAGACTGCTGGGGACCTGTGAACTGACTGTATTTTCTGGTTAAGAGGCAGCACCTGTGATCCCAGGGTCAGCTCTTGGCCTTTTCAGCTTTCTAGAGACTCAGGAAGACCCTTCACAGAGGCCCACCAGAGGCACTGTGTTCATCTGCCCTTTGTGTCAGGCTCTCTCCAGCCAGGCTGTGATCTCAGATTCCCTTGGCAGGCATGCTGAGAAACTGCCCTTATCCCAACAGATCAGCCCTGACAGTGAGACCCATGTCATGGTGGGAAGGTGTTCCCTGGATCATAAGGATGGACTTATCCTTTGTCTAATAGTGTTTTAGTGCTTAGGCACATCTCAGCTTAGCACAAGCCTGCAGTGAAACCAGCAGCATTCTGTTTGCATCCCACCAACACTGTGAGTGTCAGCTGTGCATGTCAGCCCTGAGTCAGGTGTTTGCAGAGAGGCATGAACCCCATCCAGTCCCAAAATCTGCAGCAGTGAGATGGACACATGGCTCTCTCCATGCTGCTGAGGTTTGGTAGCACTCCTTGCCAGCAGCAGGAGGCCCTTTGCTCCCCAGCGGCAACGGGGGAGACCAGTTGGGTCTTCCTCCAGATGTGCTCCAGATGTGGGGCTCCTGCGGACCTGGGCTGGGCAGCAGGAGCAGCTGGGAGTGCAGAGCCCAAGGGCCGTGATGTGCTGGGTGGACAGCTGGATGCAGCCCTGGAAGTGAGAATAGCAAAGGAAAGGCTCTGACCTGGTGCAAGAAAATAAAGAATACCTCTCTGCCTAGTAAGGGATCCCCTAGAGCAACTATAAAAACCCATGGTGTGGAGAAGGGCTATAGTTCGTATGCCAAAGGGATTAAATCTGTGCCAAGTTGTTGCATGTGCTGCACTATGCAGACTGGAAAAGGGCTGATTCTTTACAGGGCGGGTTCCTCCTTTTCAAGTACCCCTGCAAGCAGTGGTGTAATGACATTGACCACACTAGCCACTGGTGTGCACATACATCTCTGGTATGCACGCTATCCCTATGTGTGTAAAGCCACAATGCTAGGACAGCCTCACCCCACAAGTGCATTGGCCCAGGTACCTCCTGGGCACCCCAACAGTGCAGCTCTTCTTGTGTTGGGTTTCAAGGACCAGACAGAAATTTTCATCTTGCTCCTGTAATTGAACTGAGCACTTAATAAAACTCAGCTGTTGGTGCTTCCCAGGGCAGTGGTATCCTGTAC
The DNA here is from genome assembly GCA_013396695.1 of Sakesphorus luctuosus. Classification (NCBI taxonomy): domain Eukaryota; kingdom Metazoa; phylum Chordata; class Aves; order Passeriformes; family Thamnophilidae; genus Sakesphorus; species Sakesphorus luctuosus. The sequence goes on from VWZD01010697.1 coordinate 95,230, forward strand.
CTTACCTTCTCCTGAGTGGCTTGGGAGGTTACCCCCACCCATGAAGTGCTGCTTTTTCTGCTTGAGCTTGTGCCCCTGGCTGGTCACTGGTGCTCGCAGATGGGCTGCATCAGAGCTCCACCACCCCCTCATCCCTCCACTATTTTTATTGTCACTGTGTCTGGGCAGAGTCCAGGGCAGACAAGGGGTGCCCTGTGTCCCCTCATGCCATGCCCAGGCAGCACAGTGAGATAATGAAGCTGGCAGCATGTTGGTCCTCAGTCTCAGAGATGGGGTGGAGGGCAATGTCCCATGTAGCCTCTGCAGGATGGCCCTCCATACCCTCCATACCCTCAGGATTTCAAGACCAAGTCTGGCTTCATCCCTGGAAGGTCACTTGGATGTTGAGCCCTCCCCATCTGTCAGCCAGGTGTGCTTGCTCACTGGTGTTTGTGCCACAGAGGTGCTTTTCTGCAGGAGGAAGGACAGGATGAGCAGGACCTCCTGTGGCCCAGACAGCAGTGACAACAGGACAGAGGGAATGTTTGCTATGAAAGACAACTGGACACAACTTGATCCTTGTCCAAGGGCCCAGCTAGAGGAATGCAAACCAACACAGTGGGATGCCACCAAGCACAGGAGCAGGGCAGCCAGAGGTGTTGCTGGTGGGAAAGCCTTCTCCCAGCATGGCAGTATATTGCCTAGAAAGTATGTTGCACACCCCATACACTGCCTGCAATATCCAACTCCGAGATGCCCTAACATGTCCGAAGGAGTGTGCACGCACATCTGCTAGTTTCTGGTGACCTCTAGAGGAAGCTGCTCCACTCTGGCAGTGTGAGTCTGGGAGCAGGACCAGGTCTCTAGACCTTTCGTTTAGCTGGACTTGGAGCATCTCCCCTTGTATCCCTGTCCTGGGCTCGTGTCTGTCCAGAATGCCCCACTATTTCCCAAAGTGCTCTAAAAGTCTTGTTGTCATCCTTTAGCTGACCTAAATGTCTTGATAATCTTACACCTCCCGGTGCTGGGAGTTCCTCTGACCACCCTCCCATTCCCACTGTTGCCCTCAGGTTGAGCTGTCAGATGGAACATCGCACACCATTACAGATGCCTACGCTGGCAAGGAGTACATCATCCAGGTGGCAGCCAAAGATAATGACATTGGCACGTGGAGTGACTGGAGCGTGGCTGTTCATGCCACCCCTTGGACAGAGGAGCCCAAGCATCTCACCACAGAGGCCCAGATCACAGGTGAGAGCCCCCTCCTAGTACAAACAGGCAGCCAGGAGGAACCCAGTAGTCCTGGCTGAGGGACCTCCTCTTTGGCTCTGTGCAAGGTTCATCCCCAGACAAGGATATCCTCCATAACCCAAGGGAGCTGCAGCTCCTCACCCTAGACTTTTCCAGTCAGCAGGTGCAAACATTGCCTGAGGAATGCTGACTTGGCTCACCTGGGTCCAGCATCCTCCTCCCCAGGATGCTTGGGGTGGGACAAAAAAGCTGGGCATTGTTTAATTATTATTAGTAGTAGTATTGTTATTCCCTTTTAGTGCTGTCCCCCTCCAGTCCTCCCTCCCCTCTCCAGTCCTACCCCCTACACACCTCCGACCCCTCACAATGGCTCGGAGTGATGCCAATTCAAAATTACAGCCACAAAGTTAACAAGTCTCTGTTTCTAGGAAAGATCTGGGACTGTGTCCAAATGAGTGTTACCAGCCCTCTGTTTCCCAGAAGGGATGGAGCAGACCCCTGCACTGGTTCCTCTGACTCCTATGCAGAGACACCCCCGCTTTTAGAAACAGCACCCAGCAGAGCACCTGGAAGTTCATGCAGTAGCAGAGATTTGCAGTTCTCCATTCCCAGGGAGATGAATCCCCTCAGGGAGTGCAGACATACCTTGAAGCAGTGCTGGTGCTGGGGAGTTGGTTTTACTTCTATACCCACTGTGTTAAACGTAAATACAACTTCCGAAGACACCTGCCTGCTCCCTGTGCACACCTGTGTCCCTCACACACATGTCCTTTGCACACATGTCCCTGTGCATGCAGCTTGGTGCAGCCATGCAGGGCTGGTGTGGGAAACCCCAACTCTGGGACTGAGTCCCACAGTGGCACCTCAATGGTGTCTGAAAGGTGTTGAGACAGACCCTTGCGGCCCTCAGCAATCAGCCCAGATTGTCTGGCCAGGGCACTCTGGGACTCTCTGGATGTGGGCCGAAGCTGCCCCAGTCTGACTACCCGTCTAAGCCCTCCCTGCAATCCCGCAGTCCTCTGCATGGACAGATAACCCATGTGGTACAGCACAAAGAAGGAGAAGCCCTGTGAGTCAGCCCAGAAGCTGTAGCCTCATCTGGGATGTTCTGTGGAGAGATGCTCTCTCCTGAACACTCATCATAACTTCTTCTGTAAAATTCCCACAGAGCTAATGAACAGAGTAACTGGTTTAGGTAGGATGGAGATGACAGGGATGCCCAGCTCTGCCTGATTGCATAAGCATCTCCAAGCAGTAGGTCCACTGTCACAGCTGGGAAAGTCTTATGCATGACACCATCCCTTGGATTATCCCAACCCTCCAGCTCAGCCTTTGTGTGCTATAGCAGTGAGAAGGGCAATTTGGGGATGGGATGGTGTGCTATCCCTACCTGCAGAGGAGCAGGGCTGCCCCTGTGGGATGCATCCCAGCTTCACTTGCCACCAACTCTCCCTCCCTGCAGAGACAACAAGCGCTAGCACCTCCTCTTTCATGGCGCCACCAACCACCAAGATCTGTGACAAGGGAGCCATAGTGGGCAGCGGAGCTGTGGCAGTGTGTTGGACAGCTGGACTGGTCATGGCTGCCTATAGTGTCCTCTTTATTTAGTAAGTATGTCCCAAATTAGAGGTGAAAGAAGTGGGATATGAGTGCAGGGATATGGGGATCCTATGGGCTCTAGGGTGGTTCGGAAGCTGTTGTCCAGGCAGGCTGTGGGTGAAGGGCATTGAGAGCAAGTAATTTGGGGTTTTGTTGCATTTTTTTGTAAATGCACCAAGTCTGATTGTTTTTCCAAGTGGATGTTCTGGTGGAGATCTCAAAACTGGCTTTTCAAACAAAGCTGGCAAAGGGGTCAGTCTTTGATGTCTTGTTCTCAGCAGTCCTTTTCCCTTCGTACTGCTGATTTATTAAGAAGCAAAGAAACCACATGAAAATCTAAGGCCTTTGCGTAATGATGGAAGAAAAATTGTCCAAGATCAGAACATTCACAGATGCATCTCAAAAATGTCCTTGGTTTGGCTTAGAGTGGAGCTGGCAGTCTGAAAAGCAACAAAATTCCCTGTTCCTGTACAGACCAGGGCTGCTGTATTATGGCCGTCCCACTCAAATGTCCTTTGACTGTACCCAAACTACCCAAAGACTGGGGAATGCATCCTGGCACAGCGACCTGTGTCACTTTTGGGAGATAAAGAACATGCCACCCATCCTTTGGTGCCCAAGGAGGAGTGCTTAGTGAGCATGGGGTCCTTTGCTCCCTTCTGACTGTGTCATCTCACATGTGACATTAGTGATGGCATCAGCAGAGGTGGTAGCATCAGCAGAGGTGGTGGCATGCAGCCAGGGAAGGATGGGCAGGGTCAAGTCATGGGAGGAGGAGGTGGAAGTGATGTGTTTGGGCACCTTGGTTCTCGGAAGGGCTGAATTTCTCCTATGGGAAAAGATCAAATTCTTCTCGGCATGTCCCATCGGGGACTGGGCACAGCCAAGCTCAGTGCAGGACCGTGACCCTTCTTCTCCTGGCTTGCAGATCTCCATCTGTGCATCCATCACAGACCCGTGCAGACGCCTCCGCATCGCCCACCATCGCCACTGCCCCCACCCTGCCACCCTGCTCCCGGGTTGAGTCTCTTATCTCTTCGATTTTGCACACATTGAGGACGTATCATGCTTCTTGCCATCGTTTCGGAGGAGGACAGAGCTGCTGCTGGCCCCTGGGGAGCTGCAAAATCCTCTCCCAGCCCAGAGCAAGGAGACACATCCCCGTCCCCCTTTGCCCAGCAAAGTGAAGCGAGCCTGGGCCCCACACCGCAGCTGAGGGCTCCACTCATACAGCTAACCCCCCCACGCCAAAGACGTGCCCACCGCCCTGCATGGTGGAGCACCAAGAAAAGGGGATATGAAAATGGGGGGGTGGTGAGGGGAACGATGCTCCAAGCTGTGTGTACTCCCTTATGGCAAAAGGGAGTCCCCCAAGGACCGGACTCGCTCCCCTGAGCTCTCGACTGTGTGGCAAAGCTGGAGTGGTGCACAAATCGGGGGGGTCTTGGTCCCCTCCAAGGGGTTGACAGAGAGGAGAACTGGTGGCTTTCACAAGTGTGATGGCAAGCAGCAGGCTGGTAGGGTATTAATGGAAAAAAAAAGAAATGAAACACCAATAAAACCCTCCTGCCCCTTGCTTAGCACCTGGGAGAGCTGTCCCTCCACCTCCTCCTCTGCAGCACCCTGGCAGAACCTTTGCCACCTCCAACCCCATCCCAACATTACCCCCAAACTTTTAACCATGTTGGATACAGGGAATCACCCCCATTGATGTCTTTGTCTCATTCTCCAACAAAAGCAGAATAGTTCTGCTGTTGCCTTTAGAGCTGGAGCCCTGCAGACCTGTCCCCTGCTGTCCCCCTGCTGTTCCTGGATGTCCCCATGCCTGCTCTGCTCTCCTCCCCATCCTGCCCCATGTCCTGTTTTGTAAAGACACCTTCTCTTGCCCCTGCCTGGACCCAAGTGCAGTATTTAATACCTTACATCCTAGTATTCCCACTGTTGACATGCTGTATTTGAATTTTTTATAGATGTATATATAAAAAAAAAATAAATCAAAAAAAAGTAATAGAGGGGATAAAACTAAGCTCACACAGAGACAACGCACGCGCGCGCGCACACACACACGCACACACACACACACAAACATACACGCACGCACCAGGAGAGACTGTCTTCATTAAATGTTCATTTCATGATGTCTGGAGACTCTGAGTGTTATTTCCCCTCTGTCTGGAGTGGGTGGTTTTGGCTGCCTGTTGCTGGGTGTGGTGCTAGCTGAGATGGGGAGGAGGTTGGGGACAGCAGTGAGGGGGACATAGACACCCTGGAGCCTGCCCTCTGGTGTAAGACCATAGCATCATCTTCGCAGTAGAGTGGGATACCCAAAAGATGGCCTTCAGGACACCCTGAGAAGGTGCAAGGGGGATGCTCACCCTGGAAATCCCTGGTGCTGGAAAGGGGATGGTTGTCACAACCCTGTGTGACACCCATGCTGTGATGGGGATGTGCCACACCTTGTGCATGGGCCCTTGAGGATCCCATGTGTACCCCAAACTCTGGCTGCATTCTGACATCTCTTGGGCAGGCAGGAGGATGGAGCCCAGGAGGATGGAGCAGGCAGGAGGAGGTCTGTGCCCCAGTCTGCAGCCTGGAGACTTAGAGGTGGCACATAGTCACAATTAATGCACTTTCCTTGTCTGATTAATAATTTCATGCTAGGAAAATGTCACTGTCCCAGATGCTCTGAATTAAACTTCCAGCAGGGCAGAGCTCACAGGGACCCAGCATGGGGGCAATGCATGCAGCAAAGCGTATTGTGCCTTGCTTGTGAGCACCTCCTGGAACAGAGAAGCCATCAAACTGCAGTTCAGCCCAGGGGAAAAAAAGCTCCATTGTTTAGTAAATTACCAGTCCAGTGTCTCCAGCAGGGAGACAGGTGTGTGGATGGATGGATGCATGCATGCATGGGGTGGATGGATGGGGGAATGTGTGGAAAGAAGGAAGGAAGGATGAAAGGGAAGGAGCCACAGCCTTGACCCTACAAAGCCTGAAGGCAGTACCAAGCTGGTCACTAGATCCAACCAGGCACTTGCTGTTATTGTAACAGTGCTGGGAGTTTATTAGGGGAGAGCTCAGTCTGATGCAGCCCTGTCTCTGGCTTGGCCATGCTGGCGGCAGCACTGCCCCACGTGCTGGCTTGGTTCACTGGTTAATGTTCCATTACCAGACAACATGCCTCCGTCATTTATTAATGTTTCATTAGTGTTAAAAACATCTGGTAATTAATTATGCACTAATTATGGATTCACAGTGCTAAAAGCTGGGGTAATCTACCATAGCAGATGGCTCTGTGGGGCAGGGGGAAGGGACAGCTCTTAGCAGAGATGAAAATGTCAGGCCCAGCCCTTGCCTGGGGGAAGCATCCCAGACAGACAGATTGCCCTCATCTCAGCGTAGGATCTCCATGCCTGGTCGGGAGGCGTGCTGTCTTGGGTTATTAAGCAGAGGAAACCTGTCCCCCTCAAGCTGTTTCAGGAACCAAGGGAGCAGTGCTGCCACAGCCCAGGGCAGCTGGATGAGAAGCCATTGGAGAGCAGTGGCTTTCACACACAGCCCCGGGCACTCTCCAGCACCTGGAGTGGGTGCAGAGCTTGCTGCTGGCTCTGGGATGAGGTTCGTCAGCCCCTCAGTGGTGCCTGGTCAGGTTAAGCAGCAGTCCATAAAGCAAGGGGTGTCATAAAAGCCCACTCATTAAGTGGCCCAGGAATATTACATACAGATGTGCAGAGATGTTTCAAATTGGGGAAGGTCCCAGGGGAGCATCCCTGCCAAGCAGAAAATCCATCCACTTAGCAGAATAAATCCATACAGGAAGAAAGAGGGAATTACAGTGCTCAGAGAGACCTGTGCATCACATAACCTGAAATCCAATACATCACCCAGGCCAGTGGGTCCCTGCATCTTCCGGCACATACGTGGCACTAAATCCCACCTTAGGTGTTGTTTTCGGCTGTTGCTGATGTGAGAGCAGCCTTGCACGGAGCTCCCCAAGCTGTGCAAGAGGGATCAGGAGTCCGAATGGAAAGCAGGACCTATTTCCTGGATGTGAGGCTTTGTAGGAAGCAGAAAGCCCCCTTGCTTGACCAAGGGGAATGGGACTGCATCACTGCACCTTCTGCATCTTTCCCTGAGGTGGATACTATTAGAGGCCTCATCGTCCCTGACCCAATAGTCAGAGAATCTACCTGCTCCCACACCAGCCCCCCGGGAGCCTGGAGCCCCCAGGGCATAAAAAGTAGCTTAGTTATCACAAATCAGGCTGACAGGGATGAGTCATGTAGTCTTTGATAAGGCAATATGCTTCGATAGGTAAAGGAGGAGCAGAGGGCACTGTGCTGTGTGTTTTATCTCTGGCAGAGCATTACAGTCAATAGGTGAGAGCAGAGAATGAAAAGCTGCACAGCCAGACCCAAGAATGAGAGCTTGCTGAGCCAAGTGGAAATGCCAGGTGGGATCTGTCAAACCAGCTGGCTGATGAGAGCGGCTGCTTATTTGCACAGGGGTAGACCTGGTCCTCAAGGAGCAAATGTCCTCCTTCATCACAACAAAAAGGAGAGGGGAGATGAGGTGAAAACAGCAGGAGCTAGCAGAAAGCTGGTCCCTAGAGTGAAAAGTGTGAAGAGCAGCATCCAAGAGGGATGAGGAAGTAAAGACAGTCAGCTTGACTTGAAGGAGCCCAGACTCCCCCAGTCCTCAACCTGTAATGGTGTCATGTCCAGCAAAACACAAAAGCCCACCTCAAACTACAGGGTATTGATTAAGAAAAAGCCTATGTCTCCTGTACAGAGATGGTAACACTGGATGCCCTTGGCAGGTTATAGCCTTCCTTACAGGGGTTTCTTCACCAGCTGCAGGAGGGGTGGCTCAGGCACCAAGGTCCTCCCATGAAGAAACACTCCTGTCTCTCTGTGGCTCTGAGTGATGCAGCTACCACCACAAAGAGAAGCAGACAGAGATGCAGGTGGGGATCCTGGGGGTAGAACCATCCTTGGACATCCCTACCACCTGTAAGGCAGAGGTTTGTAGCAACAGGAGGTGACAGATGGTGACAGCAGGCCACAAATGACACAGTCTTGGACCATCGTATTCCTTGGTGCCTCTAGAGAAGAGTATGATGCATCTACAGAAGAGGCTGTCTCTTATTTGAAGAGCCTCCAAGAAGTGACTCTCCTCTTCCTCATGTCCACCCTGACTGGTTCAGCATCTGTCCTGGCACTGTCCCTGATCCCCAGACACCTCTGCCTGCAGCCTCCCTCCCCACCAGATCAGTCCTAAAACCTCCCTCCCCACAAGATGAGCCCTAAAACCGCCTCACCCTCCAGATGGGCAGCGCCCACCATTGTCTTCTCAGCTCCCCATCACTGTCCCAGTGCTACAACCTTCTTACTCACCTCCAGTCTGCCCCAGTCCCCTGCCTACTCTGGCCAGGGCAACTCACATGGATCGTCTGCTCACAGCATCCCAAACTTCCCTGCACACAGACACAACAGCTAAACACAGCCCACCTGGCTCAGCTGCATCAGGGAGACCAGACCACACCAGTGTCTTCTAATAAGCAATTGACTCTTTTTTTCCTCCCTTTCAAGAAAAAGCCAAGCATTAATTTGGCTTCTGCCACTCTGTTTATCTAATAGCATCGCTGATTGATTGTCTTATTTATAACTCAGATCCGGTGTCTGGGCTGCTTGCAAAGACGGAGTGATTGATGGAAAGAAGACAGACAGAAGGGGACTTAATGGAGCCATGTGGCTGAGCAGTGGAGTAGTGGCTTAGGCATGAAATGAAGTGTCTCCCACAAGTCTGGGCTCCTCTCCTTCTTTCCTGCTTGGTTCCTGGGGACACTGCTAAGTGCATGCTCCCTACCCCCTGCCAAAAAGTGATCAGGGACTGTACTCAAGTCTCCTCCAGCAGCCTGGAGGAGGACAGGCCAAGGGGACACAGCCAACAGGGATTTGGACTGCTTCCCAGGAAGACCTCATGTAGTCTCTGGGAAGGCCACCCCCTTCCAGAATGGAAGGAGTGGTTGAAAGGTGTGAGACAGCCCGTCCCAGCCCAGCCACCAGCCTTTTGTCTGGATGCCTGTCCTGACGGCTGGAAACCAGGTCCTTGCACAAACAGATGGTGCAGAGAGAAGCCTTTCCTATGTGTTAAAAAGTTCCCCCTGGTGGGCTGGCAGGATCTTCCAGAGGTCTCAGTTTTGTCCAAAGGTGGACTGAGATATTTCTAGACCCTAGGGAAAGTTTCTCTATTCCTCACACCCAGTGGGCACAAACCCCAGCAGAGTCACCAACCATGTGTGAATCCCCCCATGGAGACAATCGCTGCCATAAAGCACCAGCAAATGGGAAAGGAGATGCAATCCTATGGAGATGCCATTATTTAGCATCATGCTGGGGGTGTGCGACAGCCTGGATATGTCCAAATCTCCAGCCTGAGGACTCACCTCAGAACAGCCCATCCCAAAGCTGCAGGACTGGGCCGTGATCAGGAGATGGCTGGCAACTCCAAGTCCCCAAGAAGGCATTCAGCTTTGATCTGAGCCAGAAATAAACCCTCATCTTATCCATAAAGATCAGTTTGGGAAGAAAAAACCTAACATATTGGTTCAGTCAAAATATTTCATTGCTGTTTAATGGTCTTTATTTCGTGTCTGATTGTAACAGATAAACTAATACAAACCTCAAGCAAAGCCAAGCACAGTTGTTTCATTATGAAGGACCCCATCATCCAGCTCCGATGTGGCCAAACCCCACTCTTTTCTTTATTTTGTTTTGCTTCCTTTATCTTTTGGTCCACATCTGAAATTTGAGCAAAACCAAAACAGCTTCATGAACACTGCTGTTCCAGTGGACTGAATGAAACCAGCCTGGGGACAGGCTCCCAGCACTGGGCATATGGGTGTTCCNCTGCCTTATGACAGAGTTTTATTGCTTCCAGGAGAAGCCTCCTCCCCTCAGAAAGTCCACCTGGACCACCAGACAGGAGCAGGTTGGATGCACAGTCTCTTTGGCTGGGATGTTCCCAGCCATGGTGGTACTTCCATGGGTGATGCCACTATCACCTCACCATGTGTCCAGGGCTGCATGGAGAAAGGACCAGGACAGGGCACTCCTTGCAGAATGTTGGAAAATGGAGGGGCCCCTGAGTAGTGGGAGCGGAAACAGCCTTTGATGTGGAAGCTCTCATTTCGCAAACACAATGAGTTGCAGAGAAGTTTTATAAACATGGCTATTGTTGCTCCATCTCTTTGGTGGGAACAGATGGTCCGAGTGTTCTGTTCAGCCCCCCTTCCCTCCACTCACTCCCTACCTCCCTTAATAAAGCCCCGGCAAGTCCAGCACCGCTAAGGTTTTCCCAAGGGGGATCAATAAATAAATGTAATAACAACAAAGGGGCCCATGCAGACGAGATTGGGTTACAAAGAGGCCTCAGCCCCCCTCCTCCTTTCTGCGTAAGAGCCACTACACACAGGCACTCTGGCCAGTTCAAGGAGAGGTTTCTTCATCCTCACTGTCTGTGTGAAGCAGGCACATGATCTTCCCACTGAAAGAGCCAGGCATTACCTGGAAGTCCCCATCCTGCAGTCAAGGATGGCAGTGTGTGACCTTGGTTGTCACCTTGCATTCTTGGCCATGGGACATTGATGGCGTACAGCTCCCAGTTCCCCACCTTTGGAAGTCACCTGAGGTGGCTCTGGAACAGGCTCAGCTGCTGACCTCAGATATGCAGCAGTCAGGTACCTTCTTCTTCCAAGGTTTCCTGATTGCAGGCGTCATGGCTTCACCTTGGTTCACTCTTTTCCTTGCTCTTGCCTGACAACAGACAAGGCAATTTTCTGGCCACCTGAAAAGCATTGGTGACTCTGACCTGCTCGTTAATGGTGAGGTTTCATGCAGGCCTAGGAGCTAAGTTTTGCTGTGATTAAACCAGGGCAGAGCAACCTGCAAACAGGGTATCCTTGTGGAAACCAGCAACACGCACTAAATGCTGCCCATGAGATTGCAGGGCAGGAGAACAGCTTCTTCAGGAGCATCAATAGAATTTGAAAGCGGCCACAGCATTTCACCAGACTCTGGATATTGGAGAAGTCACGCTGAGGTCCTCCAACAAGTGGCCTCTCCTTTGGTAAAGGAGGACAACAGCTCAACAAAGCTTTCCAGGGACTCATCTACTGAGCAAGGGTCTGAGCCTGGAGTAACCCTGAGGGCAGGGACCAGAAGGGACTTTGGTGATATGCAGGAGAGGCTGAGCAGAGAGTATGATCCAGAAAACCAACTCTGAGTCTCACCACCACAGCCCTGTTCCAGTGAGGCTGATAGCTGCCATTGTCAAATCTCCTCCCCAGCTGGTCCCTGCCACTCAGAGATGATGGGATGCTGGTTTTATCTGTGCAGGACTCCTGCAGCTGGGGGTCAGTGGGACAAAACGTGTCTCACACACGCACATGCATGCACCACCACCTCCCCTCCAAGCTGCCCTGGAAATCCCCTCCTCCCCCTGACCCCTCACTCATAAAAAAATTAAAACTCTCGATATCATCTCACATAAACGTGGATTTGAGGCCCCGTCAGTCACCAGACACGTCCCACAATCTGCACTGGCTCCAGACAGCTGGAAGACCAGAATGACTTCATTGCTGCCTCCCACGTTCCAGGGGGTTACCCAAAGTGCTTGGTGTGGGGAGGGGAGCCGGGTGCTGGGGGCACAGAGCCCCATCCCACCATGCCACCATGCCATGCTCTGGACCCAACAGGATGGGTGCCGATCTGGGGAACAACCCTAGGCACTGACAGGAAAACACGGCCGGGGTGTGGGGGCTCTCCCTGTGGGCGCAACAAGGCAGCTGGCCCAGGCTCCGGTGCTGGTGAGGTTTATGAGGGCTGACCCCTCACACTGAGCGCCTGGGGCAGGATAAATCCCACTCTGCCTCAGAATGCAGGTGCACGGGGCTGCTGGAGAGGGGAAGGGACTACAGATGCATGGGGGATCCAGCAAGGGGGAGCTGGGGCCGCCTTCAAGCTGTGTGCTACTTTAGGTCCATCCCAGCAGTGGGAATAAACCCCTGTTTGCTCCAGACCCTGCTGCATTGCCCTGTGGGTGCTCTTGGCAGGGTTGCTGCACATGGCCTATCATGGGTTTGCTCAGGGGTGGAAGAAGACCTGCACCATGCTCATAGATGTGCTGCAGGATGCCCAGAGGAGACTCACGGCATTGTAGGGGTACCCATAGCATCTCACAGGTATCCCAAGTACCTGGATGCATAACTTTGTGACTCACATTCACCCCAGGTTTAAGTCCTATCAAGGATCTCCAAGCCACTGTAATGAAAGAAACAGAAGGTCACCTAGTCCCTACTGCTCCTGGTGTCTCAGCCAGCTGGCAGGAAAGATGCTGTGCCAAATCCCTAAAGGAAGGGTTCTGGTAATGTCCCCAGCCATAGGAGCTTCTGCCTTTCCTCCAACACTGGGAGATGCTTGAGACTTAAACTGGGAAAGACACCTAGGATTGACATAGCCCCCAGTCCTACAAACACAACACTGAGCAGTGAGTCCTACTGGGGTTGGCACATAGGGAATAAACACCATATTCAGGGCTGGCAGGGAGCTTTGCAAGAGCGACAGGGATTTCAGCCCATAGCCCAGTTCCATCATTTCATGTAGAACTGAGCTGAATGCTTCTCTTAGGAGTCAAGCAGGGGGCTGGGAACTTTTCTCTAATTGAATTATAATCATGTTCTGAAAAAAAATAACGCAAAGCAGGTAACTTAGCTTGAAGGTGGATGAATGCCTGTCACAGAGCACCTGACTGAGGCCAAGTGTATGCCTGGCTTTGGACTCTTTGAAGTCAGCCCATCTTCACGCTCTCCATGGTTTTGGGGTTCAAACCTTCAGTGCATGCCTTCTACCAATGCCTGGGTAATTTATAGACATGTGAGGATATCCAGAAAGCTCTTCTGTGAACCTCCTACATCAACCCAGTCCAGCTGGCCGGGTTGTGCTTGCCTCCCATGAACAGCTCAGTAGAAGCACCGTACAACATGAGTCACCCCCAAAAGCAAATGCTAACACTTGGTGTCTCAGTCATAGACCACACCTTTCAGGCAGCCATCCCTTGCTGCATGGCTACCTTCTTCTACCTGACAGGCAGCCCATTGACTAACAAATGTGTACATCCTTTAATTACTGCATGGTGAATCCACTTAGTGCTGTTTTGTTAGATATCTTATCTATTCAAGGAGCTGGAGCAGTACTTAACTGAGTTCAGCAGCCAAAGTCTTTGGATTTTCAGGCCCTTAATATGCACTCTGATCTGTTCATAAGTTATTCATGGGGAGTGGGAAATGCCTTACAAGAGAACTCACTCTAAACTGCAAGTGCTTCTGAGGCACCTTGCAATCTGCTTGCACAGGGAAAGGAGGGGAAAGTAATGAATAAATGATTGTTTACAAATTATTTACTTGTCTCCACTAATTTCCACACTGCTTACCTGGCAGCATGCTGAAGTCAGGAACAGCTGAAGAAGACTTCATCCTGACATATCAGTGCCTGGAAGTTGTGCAGCATGGAGGGAAGAAAGCCAGTGCAGCAAAAGAGCAAGGAGCTAGCTTTGGCTGCCAAAATTGGCCATCAAGTGCAGTCTTGCTTTGTCTTCACACTCCAGAAAAAATTGCTGGGCAGGGCTGACTTTTCTGTCCTAGCACAGTTGGACACGTGGGACCAAGTCCAGGATCATTAAGGCTGCTGAGGGTTGTAAAGTCCTTAAGAGGACTGCTCTGCAGAAGTCAAAAAGACCTTGCTTGGAGCTTTGTGGGGAAAACCAGAATGTCCTTGCTGTGACTCATGCAGCAGAAGTGAGACCTGATGGGAAGGCTGAGCTGTTTTGGCATCAACAGTGTAGGGTCTGTGAATGTAGGGATGGTCATGCTTACAGTCCATGGTGTGACACCCCAAAAAGCCAGTGGGAACTCTGCCTTGGGGCAAAATCACCCCAGAGGATTATGGCTGCCTGAGGCTGGCAGCAGAATGAGCCTGTCCTCCTACTTAAGGCCATTTTAGGCTTCTCAGTCCTTTCTCAAGCTAATTTCCCACACCAAAACAGAAACAGAAAATCACAGTGAAGATGGATGGGGAGTAGCAAAATTGTGTGTGTGTAGGTGTCCTTTGGGGAAGGAAAGGACAATCTAGCTATGTCAGGAGAACAGTATAGCCAAGAGTCCATGGGATTTATCTCTGCAACTTATAAAAGTTCCCCATGCTTCCTTTCCCTTCTGTTGCTCAAGGGTTTGTGAATTCCCTTCAGCTGAGCATTCAGATCCTGTATCCTTCCAGACTAGGTGCTGGACCATCCTGGGAAATGTGGCTCTGGAAGGAGGGACAAGATGCTTGCAAGGTGGAGAGAGCAATGGCTCCTGAAGCTTGAACCTGGATTGCCACTGACTGCTGGCAGAGCTTGTGTGAGGGCTCTGAGCTTGGATAATGCATATGCATTGTGGGATGAACCCACCTTACAGGCCAGTGACACACAAGAGGAAGAGTGATGCTGTGTATAAGGGACTGACTAGGTGCATAGAAGGGACAAGCAGAAGTCAGATTGCCCAGCCACAGCCTGCTTTCATTAGCCAACATAAAAAATAATACGTACAAGATGAGATAGACTCATGCCAGCAAGACCCACAGCAGCCTGTTCACAGCACTCAGAGTTGCCCGAGCCATAACCATCTTAGGGACAGGTAACAGTGAGGCTTAGCAAGGTTGTAGGTACACCAAGGATGGAGCAGGGACTTGGGCTGCTGTCACCTGGAACATGGAGAGAGAAAGCTGTCAGCAGACTGCAAGACTTCTTTGGACCTTGTCTCTTCTGCTCCCCTCCCTGGTCTCAGCTACTGTTAACTCCCTGCTACCACCCCTCAGTCTTTTGTGCCTGAACCTGCTTGGCACTGACCCTGCTTCCTGCAGCCTTCCAGCTCATCACTCCCTGTGAGAAGCCTGTAAATCATCCTTGTACATGTATCTCCCTTGGCCTTGGGGAAAGGGAATTTATCCCCTGTCTCAGCTGTTAGATAGACCTCTAGCTGCCAGGAGTGATCAGCATGCTCTTAATTCATTGCAAAGGGTGCAAGGCCTCTGATGATGGCTCCCATGCCTGCTTTCCTGCCAAACCTTTGGTGCATGCCTGCACCCAGGCCATGGAAACTGTCTAGGAAAATTCTCCGGCATCACTTAAATTGCTGTGGTCCTTAAGGTGAACACATGAACCTTAGTGCTCTGCCAGGAAGCAGAGAGGCAGGAGGGAACTCAGGCAGGAGAAGCAGCTTGGGAGATCCAGTCATGCTCTGAGTGCTGGTTATCTACACGATGAAGACTGTCTCAGCTCCCTGAATAGTTCTGAAGCACCCAAGCCAACAGACATCAGGCAGATGATTCAAGATTGTCCTAACCCTTGCTGGTCCCATGTCAATGCCATCATAGAAACATAAGCAACATCTGGATGTGCAGTCCCTCTTGTCGTTGGCCTGAGGAAATGGTGCAGCTGGGGAAGCAAGAGGGCGAAATGCATTGAAATGCCTGTAGGGCCCTTGCCCAGGGTATGGGTCCAGAGGAGAAGAGTTTGCAGCTGCATGAGCTGGCTGGGAGCTGGCAGCAGTTCACTCACTTACACTCTGCTTATCTCCCTCCAAAACCCCCCCAGAGCCTGGATCTCTGGTGTGAGATGAACACTAAGCAAATACCCGCTTTTTCCTGCCACAATTACCCTTTTTAACTTTTCAACTTATCACCTGCACAGAAGTTTATAAAATTTTAAAGCTAATGATGTCTCCAGTAATGATACTGCAGATGTACAAACTGCATCCAGGGATGAATAAATTATAGGAGGCTGAGTAAATTGCAATGGGAAGGACAGCAGCTGCAGGATGGAAACAGATGGCTTCACTGTGCACCACAGCTTGGTCTCAGTGCAGGGTATGTTCCCATGGCTGGCTCTTTCATGGTGGCCATGAGGACCACCTGGGCACACCTGAGGCTGCAGATCCCCAGAGCAGCAGCAAATGCTGCAGCTAGCACAGGGGTCTGGGCAGCTGGTTGAGTGCTGCTCTGTGGCCGAAGGCTACAGTGGCACTCTGTGGATCAGTCTGTAGAAAATCTGTCTTCCTTCTGCTGCTCACTGGGTTTTCATGCAAGAGAAACTTGTAGCATCCAGGAGCAGGACACTTGGCAGCTTTCTTGAGAAAATGAGGCTGTGGTTTCATTTGCTGCTGAACTTCTCCCAACAAAACTTTTTCTGCCTTTCTCCATCCCTGCACACATACACAGATGGTTTCCAGAGCAGTGTGGCTCATCCCACTCCTCTGTCCTATTGCGTGAGGCACTCAGATGTATGATGAGGATGCACGTGGAGTTATGCAGTGGGTGCATGCTTGTATCCTCATGATGTGACCAACAGGGTCACTACAGATCAGTATTCAGGCCCCTTCATACTGAAGGTCAGCACAGCTCCACCTCTAGTCCAACAGTGTAACATTTCTCAAGCTCTGGTTCCATCAAAGCTGGCAGCACGCTTGTCACATTCCACAGAGTGACAGGACAGAGCCATCTCTGTTCCAGACAAGGGACAGGTTAACAGAGCAGCTGTGATTCCCAGCTCAGTTAAGCCGCATTTCCCCTGCCTGTTTCAGTGTTCGCCTCCCACTGTGCTCTGGTTCACATCCCAGAGAAATGTATTCTGATACAGATAACTCCTATCAGGGTGAGTTCAGGGCTCCTCAAAAGCTGCAGCAATCATGGTCTCAGATATTAGCCAGCCTGGGCTGGTCCTCACACCTGAACTGTGGTCTCAGCCATGTCCCTGGGTCCTGCTGTCCGCTCTGAGGTTGTTGCTGGAGCAGTTCAACCCCAGTGACATTGAAGTCACTCTGTTCACTGCTTCTTCTCGCGAAATTGTGGCACTCTGACCCAAGGTATACACTGTGGAGTCTACCTCTGACACAGGGACTCCATTGAGACTGACAAAAGGTAGAAGCTTTACTCCCACAATTCTCAATGTCACCAGACACTCTCTGACAGAAATACAGCTCTTTAATATACATCCAGCCAGCATGGCTCCATTTTTGAGGGGTTCACTGTTCATGTAAACCCATACCCTACAAACACTGACTCCTCTGTTCCAGATGCAGGAGTTGCTGAAGTGCCAGAGGATCATGTTGCCATTCTGAGAGACCTTGACAGGCTGGAGATAAGGGCCAACAGGAACTTTATGATGTTCAACAAGGAGAAACGCAAAGTGCTGCACACTGGGAGGAACAACCTCATGTACCTATAAATGCTGAGGGCCACTCAGATGGAAAGCAGTTTGGCAGGCAAAGACCTGGAGATCCTGGTGGACACCAAGCTGAATATGAGCCAGGAATCTGTCCTTGTTGTAAAGGAGTTATCCTAAGCTGCATTACAGAATGTGCTGCCAGCAGGTGAAGGGAGAAGGTCCTTGTCCTCTACTTAACACTGGTGAGGACACACCTGGAATCCTGAGTTCAGTTCTGGAATGCGAGCACAAAACAAACATAATAATAATGGCCAATCTTCGTGAACGAAGATTTGGGAAGGGCTCACCCCACGTGGGTGTGCCCTCCGAGCCTGCGCAGTGGATTTTTTTTAGGTGAGGCACAGCATGCACAGAACTGGCCCCACCGTTTTAGGTCCTAAGGTTCATTTTGCCACGGCCAAGCAAGCTTGGACAGTGACAGTGAAGTCCTTAGGACTATCTACAGCACCTGGTAGTAACCAGGGCTGACCCTGCTTTGCATCCAAGATCTGACAGGATCGGATGGCAGGGAGGCATTGAACTGCCGGGGACGGTCCCACTGAGACTCGAACTCACGACCTTGGGAGTCGGAGACTGGAGTGCTCTCCACTACGCCATGGGACCACCCTACAAGACAAACATATATTTACCAGAAAGAGTCCAGCAAAAGGCCATGAGGATGAGAGCTAGGACTGTTCAGCCTGGAGAAGAGGAGGCTCAAGGGAGATTTCATCAATGTATTTATTGTATTTATTAATTTAATAAATACCTGAGCAAAGAGTGCAAAGAAAACAGAACCCGCCTTTTTTCAGCAGTGTTCAGTGATAGGACAAGAAGAAATGGACACCAACTGGAAGATGGAAAACACTCCTTCATTGTGCAGGTGACCAAGAACAGGAGCAGGCTGGTCAAGGAGATTGTATATTCACCATCTCTAGAGTTATTCAAAAGCCTCCCAAATGTGATCCTGGACAACCAGCTCTAGGTGGCCCTGCTTGAGCAAAGATGAGCTCCAGAGGTTCCTGTGAACCTCAGCCACTCTGTGATTGTCAATAATTTTGCATATATTACCATTTTTGCATTACATTCCAAAATTTTACATGCATTACAATTTTTGAACCATTTTTTTATGTGCCTGCAGGATGGAAACTCAGTCACCCAGCCAGAAGAAAGTTGGGCAACTTCAGACATGCAGCCCAGCCTTAGCAGGAGGGACATACTTTCTCAAAAGCCTGTTCACATCCATGGCTAAAAAAGCCCAACCTAAGCATGGTGGAGATGTGCCTGTGGACAGAACGGAGAAATCCAAGTCCAGACCTAGCCGTGTATGGCTGGACTCAGCAGCTAATACACCCATCTGCAATAAGGGAATGGACTTTCCATCCACGTGCCCTTGGTTGGGCTCAGACAACAAACCCAGAACAGGACTGTGCATAAAGGCCCCCCTGGGATGGCAAAAATCCTTCATGAACAACACCAGGCTCCAGCAGTGGTGGGGCTCAGTTGAGCATCCCACATTCTGCCTAAGCTTGGGGGCCTTGGAGCACCAGGTACAGCATCCCCAGGGCCATGGTAAGAGCAGAGCTAGAAGAGGATAGGGCAGCCATTCTCTTTTGTCTGGAGAAAGTTTTACTGCAGTGGGTAACACAGTATAACTCCACTTTCTTTCACGGATTCATTGCTTCGTTCCAGAGTGATTGCGCAGGAGAATGTGTCCAAAAGCAGATGGATCTGCTAAGCGGTTCTTTCTTGCACATTATCTCATACAGTTTGGGTGCAATAAAACTTCCAGGCAGAACAAATCTTCAAGCTTGTGCCGTGCCTTATTTTTAGCTGCAAAGTATGTCTGTTTTAGTGCTCCTAATCCCTAGCTTGGTAGTAATTTATGGAGCAAGCTCTTGGCTCGCTTAGGCCAGAAGATTTGTAGTAAAACTTTTATAAGTTGCAGAGATAAATCCCATGGACTCTTCAGTCTTGGGGGACTCTCCTCCAGAAGTGTGTTTTGCTGAGCACTCCCTTATCGTGGGAGTGTGTTCAGGTGAGAAAGCATCAGATGGCTGAGAATAAACTATCCTGGGTGTCATCACGACCTGCAAATCACCTGGAAAGGGAAATTAGGGGAACCCAGGAATTCCCTAGCCTCAGATATGTCAGAGTTGTGAGAGTACCTGCTCAGCAGGAGCTGTTTGCCCCAGGCTGATGTCCTTTGAAAGGTGCCTGGCAAGCCTTACGGATGAGCCATGTTATCAGGCTGTGCCAAGCAGCAAGATGCCTCAGAGAAAAGTGGTGGCCCTGGCTTTAATGGGGTTATTGGGGTGACCAGCTACTTATTCATGCAGGGAAACCCGCATGTATGTCACCTTGGAGCTTTTAGTATGGACAAGGCTGTGGTTTAACAACATGGGCCTTGGCAAATGTCTGTTTCTCCAGTGTTTTTGGCTCCCTCAGGGAAGGAGTTTCCAGGATGGAGTTTGCAGGATGGAGCACTGCTTTGTGCTTCAGTGGAGCAGTGTTGAGAAAAGCAGAGGAGCAGAAGGGAATCAAGGCATGGGACTCCAAATCTCAGTAGAAACTTGGGCTCATTGTTGGGCCCAACTCACCCACCCAAAGGCCATCTGTAGCACCAGACCTGGCTTTCTGGAAGCCCCAATATTTTTTGGAACTGCCAGCTCTCAGATGCACCCTGTACCCTGTCCCTAAGCCTCATCCCTGATCCCAGGCAGGAGGTACTTGGGTTTGGTGCAACAGCTGGGGCAGGATCCACTGTTTAATTACCATGCACATCCCAGCAGGGAGGCTGGTGATTCTCCATCTGCACTCTGCACTCCATGGGCTGGCATTTGCTTTGCAGACGTGTTTAGATTCACACAAACCCATATCCTCAGGCACTTCATATTCCCAAGAGCACTTTTTCTGAAGAGAGGGAATGTTTCCAGAAGCCATAAAGGAAGCAAGGTCAAATCCAGGGAGGAGATGCTGCAATTCTACACAACTTTACAACCCAAGCAGGTATCAAGGTTAGCTGCGGATGATAGGTAGATGATCTCCTGGTGTGCTAGCTCCTCCAAAAATGGAACAACCTTCTCTGTACTTGGCATAGAATCATGGAATCATGGAATGGTTTGAGTTGGAAGAGGCCTTAAAGATCTTCTCATTCCAATCCCACTGCCAAGGGCAGGAACACCTTCCACTGGACCAGATTAATCAGAGCCATGTCCACTTGGGCCCTGGACACTTCCAGGGATGAAGCACCCACAAATTCTCAAGGCTCCTGACTAGGATAACCCTCTGGTGCCATTGCCTGCTGTTACAGTGGGAAGGATGGGACTTTCTCAAGTGTTTCCAGGTAACTGAGTCAAGAATAAAGTTGTCCAATTTTGTTACCCAGATTTAGTGCCCTAGTTTGGTGTTCCTTGGAAAATGTAGAGATCACAGTCAGTGCTGTAAAAACCTGCTGGGAGCTGAGCAGGCTGGGCTGAGCAGGGGGATAGCCCTGAGAGGTATCCTCACACAGTCCTGGATCTCTTCCCAGAAACACAGTTAGTGCAGTTTCAGCGTCCACTAGGGATATTTTCCTGTGAAGAAAGTCCTTCAGACACTGTCTGGAGCTGGGAAACATTGGAAAATCCCCTGTGCCTTCCTGTCTCTGGACAGTGTCCACAATGAGAAATACCTGTCAGGGGTTTATGCAGGATCCTGCATAAACCCCTACCTGCTCACTCTCCTGACCGCTTCCTGGTCCCAAAAGCATGCTGCTCCCTCTGGCAGCAAAAAGCCCACACACTTTCTGCTCTGTCACCTTCTCCAGCCTCTTTCTACTCCCTTGTCTGAGCAATGTTGGTCTCTTGTCAGATTGGAGAGGCTCCTGTCATCCTGGGAATCCTCTCTTCTTATTCAAGGGGCTCTACTGGGGCACTGGGCTGGACAGGTGCCCCTTCCCAACACCTAAAAAGTTTTGACACTTCCAGTCCCTGTTCCCAGTGACATGGAAACAGAGACATGCAGAGACATGGCCTGTTGGTGCAGAGGGCAAATTTTGGGTTAACAGGGCTCCCCACAAAGCTCACAAGAAACAGACTTTCTTTTCAACTTTTCTCGTGTCTTTTTCCCATTTTCAACATGTCTTTCTCAGTGAATGAGCATGATTCACATAGCCTGAGGCAGGTGACATACAGCTGGAGCCATGTGTGCCCAACCAGGATGGTGACCGCACCTCATCCATTACAGGGAAAGGAGGTAGTATGTTTCCTGAGCCAGCAGCGGGAATTGTAGCAGCTCCACTCAATGTGAGCAAGCAGTGACCTGCTGGAGCGGGAGCACAGGGCAAGGGTCCCCAGAGGGACCCGTGAAGTCAATTGTCAGCAAGCAGGTGTACAGGCTTTGGGCTGCTGCTGCTGCTGCTGCATGTCAGCGGTCTGTGCTGCCCTCGCACGGCTGTCCTGGGCGTGCTGCAGGGGTCCTCCAAATTGACCTAATACACTCGTAGATCCAGGCTTTGCTGTTTGGGTACCACAAAGCCTGCAGGACAAGCAGAGGTGGATTTACTAACATATGCTATCCCGCTAGTGAGAGAAATGTCTATGGGGAACCCCACCTCGGAGACACTGCCTGGGAGCTGCAGAAGGTGCTCTGCATCGGCGTGGCTCACACAGCCCCTCAGTGAGGGACAGAGGCATCACCTAAGGGGGAATGTTTTCCCCCCTCCTACACCACCCTATCGTACCAATTCCAAGAAAGAGTCAGTGAACCTACATAACCCGTCCAGACAGCAAATTCCATGGACTTAATTGAGATAGTGGGTTTATTACACAAAGTATAAATCCCTCTTTCCTTGTCACAGACCACTCGATCTTCTCTACTGCCCCCCTTGTCCCAGTGTAAATCCTTGTCATGCTGCTCCTGCCATGCTGCTCCTGCCACTGCAAAGTGCACCTTCTGCCCCACAGGTGTAATTTCTCACAGAGAGCAGATATGAATACAGAGATGCACAAGAGAACATCAGATTTCCCTAATGTCTCACATAAATCTCCAGCCCGCAGCATTTCCTTCTGGTGCAGGAGTGGCTTTTGCTCTCTCCCTTTCTGTATGGGTGGGCTGTTCTTCATCTATACCTGTCCTTCCTCAAGGGATGCTTGCTATTAAATATTAAGGGCCTCATTTTTCATGGTGCCTCTAACCTCAAGGTCCATCTTCTCTTGACCCTGTGCCACAGAAGCACATGCCCTGAATTGTGCTGCTTCTTCTCTCATGGGTGTCCCACTCTGCTTGGAGCCACAGAAAGCAGCAGCAGCTTCAGAAAAAAACCAAAAACTGGATACTTTTGCCTTTTTCCAGATTAGAAAGCTGTTGTCTGAAGAAGTATCCTTGGAGGATCATCCTCGGAGGATATACCTGCAAAGTTCAAAACTCCAGTGGAGTTTTGAATGAGGATGGGATATGGCTTGGCCCCACTCAGGAAATCCCTGTCTCACAGACATCTGCTTTGGTGTCTGCCTGTCCCTGAACCAATCATGTTTCTGTTCTGCCTGGGACAAGGGCTGACACCTAACAGCTGACACAACATTTCTGCCCTTCCCACCCTCCCATCACATATTTCCTGACTTTTTTCTTTCCAAAGCTTTGGCTTTTCAGAGCTTTGATATTTTTTTCCTCAGAGGAAAAAACTTCTAACAGATATCCCCAAAGCTCTGATTGTTTCAGGGTCCTACTGCAATGGGTAAAGGCCCTGAGCACAAGGGAACCAGGAGAGGTGGAGCACTGAGGAAAGATGTACCTGTCACCTGATGTAGAACAAGCCACCATGATACCTGTAATTAAAGGGTTCTTGGCTTATAAAAAGAGGGACTTTTCACACAGATAGTGATAGGACAGGGGGCAATGATTTTAAAGAGGAGGGATTTCTATTAGATGTTACACAGAAATTTTTTCCTGTGAGCATGGTGAGGCACTGGAACAGGTGGCCCAGAGAAGATGTGGATGCCCTATCCCTGAACGTGTTTTGTCCCCCTGCTGTAGTGGAAACTGTACCTGCCCAGGACAAGGGGGTTGGAATAAGGTGATCTTTAAAGTTTCTTTCAATGCAAAGCATTTTATGACTCTATGACTTCCCTGGCATTAGGTATCCCAGTGCTCTTTCCCGTCAAGGGGTAAGGTGCAGCGTTTGGCAATGTGAAGCCTGATGCTGTCCTCGCACCTGCCTTGATTATCTCAGCAGTAAAAGTGGGGACAAGGAAGCTCCAGTTTCATGGGGTCGGAGTTGCTGAGTGCTACTGATCCTCTGGAGTAGGGAAAAGGGGCAGAGGGATGCGAGCCAGAGGTCTGCAGCAGTCCGTGAGCCCGGAGGCAGATGCCGCCCGGGAAGCGAAACTCAACCCCGATCGGCAGCCGGGAGAGGGCAGCCGCAGCCCGAGCAGCGGTGCCGGGAAGGCTGCCTGCATCTCCGTGCTCGGCGGGGACTGCTCCCGCTTTCTCCACAGCCGCCCAGCGCTAGCTGAGCACGCCCTGGTCCAGCCTGGGGGCTGCTGCTCCCCTCGGGATGTGCACACACCGGCCGCACCCCCGTCCTCAAGGTAAACCCCCTCCTTCTGCAAAAATACTACGTGATGGAGCAGAGGATCCAATCAGATGGAGAATTTTGAGCACTGGGCTCTGAGTCTCCCCATCTTGCTCCTATTTCCCCAGCTGTGCTCCATGCTGCAGCATGACCCAGAGCCCAAAGGCATGGATCTGGGATTATGGGGACAGGAGCAATGGGACTTTTCACATCAGCATAAAGATTTCCTATCCCTTGTGGGTCACAAACTAGGAGCAGCTTCCAGGAGCAGGTGCTTAAGAAAAGACACCATGCCCTGATTCACATCCAGTAGCAGGTCCCAGGGATGTCTCTCCTCTAATTTGACACTAGCCTACAGGGCATCAACCTGCCAGCAGCCCGAAGCAGGGCAATCGGTGGAGCTGGTCCAATAGGCACAGCAGAAATATCTACAGGTAGAGAAGTCAGGTGTCCCAGGAACAGCAGCATCTCGGCTCTGCTGAGATTTATTGCGGAGATGAAGAGTTATTCCGCCATGAGACTGAGAAGCTGGAATGTGAGTGGTATATCCCTGGATCTGAACAACCAATGCCTTCAGGAAGCAGCCAAGCCTTGTCCATGGGCAGGGTCCCTTGAGCAGTGCCCAGGAGGTGGCTCCACAGGCAGCATCCAGATGCTGAGGGCTGGCACCGAGGAGATGTTGTCCAGAGCCAGAAGAGAAATCCACCCTCTGGAACATTCCTGTTTTTCCTTTGTAAACAAATTCTCATGTTCCATGTCTCTGAGTTGTTTTTGGTACGTTGGTTGGTTTTCACTTGCTATCTCACCCTATTAATTTAATGTCTTCAGAAAGTAAGACTCATATTTTGCAATGATCCTTCAGTGAATCTCTGTCTGGACTTTCTTTAGGTGAAAAACACACCAACTTAAGATGCCTAAATACAACAAAACTAATATCAAGCTCTTAAAATCCTCCTTAGCAAGCAGCTGTCTCTCACCTTCACAGATTTAACTCTCTGTGACTCAACCCACCCATTTCAGACCAAGTGCTCAGTCCCACTCAGCAAGCTCCAGCATCTGGCTGTCTGTTCTGGGAGGAGGGCTGCCAAATTGCCCAGGGTTTCAGGAGCTGGCTCACCTTCCCCTCTTTATCAGCTCACTAACATTTTCTCCCTTTAATAGCATTGCAACCCAGCAAGCCACGTGACTCTCTGGGGACCAGGAGCCCTCTAAATGCTGGGAGGTTTTGTTTCATGTCCCCAGGATGCTGGCTGGTGATTTTGGACTGAGATCCCTAAACGCCAGCCCAGCCCTTGCTGCTGCCATTCAAGTCCTGGCAGAAGGGCAGTCCCTATAAATAGCCATGTGTATAATGTTGCCTCTCTCTGCTTCACCCTTCAGCTGAGAGTTTGCTGATGACTTGCAGCATGCAGTGGCTTTGCATGGTGTCCCCTGAGTGCTTGCAGTGCACAGTGCGGGTAGCAGCTGGGATGGCTTAAGTCCCACCCAGGCACCTGTCCCCAGCCCCACACAGAGGGATTCCCAGTCCTCAGCAGCCTCCAAACCTTAAACTACACCCTTAAACCTTAAACTACACCCTTAAAGCTGCCACCATGGTGTGCTCTCTAGGAGGAGGACCTGCCATGATGGCAGGGAAGGAGCAGGCTGTGTGAAACTGCTGGCCATGGGCAACAAACATCTGTGGTCCTGCAAGCCCAAAGAATGAGGGAACCCAGTCTCTGCACACTACAGTGGCAGCTGGGCAGTGTTCCTCAGTGGAACCTTTGAGGGTGACAGGGGTGACAGAGATAGATGAAATCCTGGAGCAGGGATGCAGCTATGGACACCTAAGGCAATGCTTACTACTGTTCTGCAGAACAGAAGTGAAGAGCCAGGGAAGATGTAACCAAACTGAGACATCCAGGTGTTAGTGCAGGTAGTGACTGTGGCATGGCATTGGGCTGGGCATCCATAAGCAATTTCTTCTGGCATGGTGCTGCTGGACATCTCTGGGACAAGCCACCCTGCTCTCAGACACTATGATCACTGCATGGCACTGAGCATCCTGCCATCTCACTCCAGGACAGGATTGCTCCCAGCTCCAGGGTAGCATAATGAATCAGAGCAGAGCAGGGCTGGCAGGGCAGGAACTGCGCTGAAGCACTTGAGGTTTTTGCTACCTTCATTTCACAGTGTGGGCAGCCCGAGCTGTGACCATAATAAATAAAGTGACAGCCAGGGAGCAGAGCTCTCTGGTTTCCTGTACACCTCAAGCTGGCCAGGGTAAACACACAACAAGCCTGCCCTTCAGACGGGGTGATGCCCACAGCACGCCAGCCAGAGCCCAGACACGTGCCAAGCCAGATGGAGCAAAGCCACTGAGCAGGAAGCTTCAAGGGACAAGTCCCACACAAGGCAAATAGGTTGGTGATGAACAGCACAGCCCTCTTGCCCCACAGTGCCCTGCACTCAGCAGGCACCTGCACCTCTGGAACAGTCACTCATGTCTCTAGGATGGCAGGGACAGTCACTGGGGCTGGCTTTCTGTGCATATGTGTGCCCCATCTATGCCCAGGCTGCATGGTCATGGAGCATCTTCAGACAGGCAGCACTGAAATGGGCACTGGAGAAGGAGACACTTCACACTATCAGCCAGCCCTGAGGAGGACCAGACATACCCTGTGGCAGTTCCCTCTGCACAGAAACTGTCAGGGGACACCACACATTTCAGATGCACTCATCTCCAGTCCCCACAGTCCTCTTCCCTCCATCCATCTGCTCCCCTCACATTATCCAGGCAGGAATCCAGCAACTGCTAACTCATCCAGCACAGTTGAGGACCAGGTTCCCCATCCCTCAGCACATGATGAGGTGGCACCTGCACATCAGCATGACATATCTCACTTCAAGCTTGGCCCAATTCCAGCTCAGAAGCCTATGAGTCCAAACCTCCCAATGTCTTCACCCAGTCCAGCATGCGGGAACCCAGTTCATGGATGTGCCTGCTTCTTCCTGGTAAAAGAGCTCAGAGTATCTTTGAGCACCTACCAACAGCAAGTCAGGCAAAGCTGTTGACTGGGAGGGGGGACAGCAGACAGCTTATATGGCTCCAGTTCAGCTGATCCTGCATGGGTTTGTGGTAGTGTAATATAACCCCCAGCTAACTGCCTGTGTGTCCAAGTCTTGATCTGTCTGGACAAGTGCTGCAGCTTACTCGCTGGCATCTTCGCTCAGAGGAGAGGGAGTGAGAAGAGAGACCCCATGGCCCCCAAATTCAGTCCTTATGAGGTGCTGAAAGGGGGACCAACTGCTGGATGGGATGCTGCAGACAGCCTGGGACAAGTCCTTTTGGAAGTTCTTGTGCCATGGCAGAAAGGAGGAACTCAAAGGTATGTGAAGCTCACAATTCTCATCTGAGCCCGAGGATGGGGCAGGGGAACAGCTGCAATGTCAGAGCTTCTATGTGCCAGGGAGGTGCACTGGAGTCCTGTCCCAAGGACTCCAGGGAGCATGCAGCCTCACAAAGCACACTGCTCACCCAGCAGATCCCACACCAATACCAAACCTCCTCCTTCACCCAACATTGCAGCTCTCTAGGTCTGCTCTGAGATGGTGTCCCAATATGCTCCAGATTATCACTACACCACTCCTCCCAGTACACCACTGGGGTGTTTGCCAGCTCTAACCCCCAGTGCAGAGACTCCTCCAAACAAAGCTCTGGTCTCAATTTCCCACCCCCAAAGGTGGCCCCAGCCTGCAGAGCTGGGGGATTCCCCAGATCCTCAGCTCAGCTCAGCTCTCCAGCACTGCAGCAGTGGAGAAAGCAGTGAGTGGCTCCCTGCCAGGACTGGCGCCAAGCAGCCCAGATCCTGGCGCCCTGTGAGCACCACAAAGTGTTGAGAAAAGCTCAGGGTCTGCTCCCAGGGGAGGACCCAGGGCCAAACACACGCTGGAGCCCGCCCAACGCTGCTCCTTCCAAGAGGAGCTGGCTGATCCTCCGATATGCTCTGTGTCCCTCAGCTCACAGGGACTGCAGAGTGTAGAGCAGCGCTGGGAGGTGGGAAGGGGAAAGTGAGAAGCTGGATGGAGGAAACCTCTCTCTGCTCAGGACCAGGCTCTTTCCAGACTCCCAAAATCCACATGAGCCACTAGCTGAGGGCAGATATGAGGAGGTTGGTGAGACCAGAACCCTTCTGCAAAGCACCTGAGAGCCCCCATGAGCTGACTCAGGGAGGGACATCCCCAACCCTGGCACAACCCTAGCTTTCCTAGTGCAGGCGGGATGGATCCTGCCACATGTGGCTGATGAGGCAGTAGCCCAGGCCATGAGCGGATGTGCCGCACTGGGCTGTTTCTTGAGTGATGTGGGCATGAAACCTCAACCACAGCTGAGCACAACACCTACAGTGCAGCCCTGAGCCAGTGCAGGTGCTGAGATGGGCATGCTCACCCCACACATGGCCTCCACCTCTCCTGAATTCTATTATGGTAGGGTTGGGTGGGACAGATGGGACGAAGGAAAACACTGTTTTATTACCACAGTGATAAGCAGAAGGTGGGATAACTCATGGGCATGTTTCTGTAGGGAGATGTGAAAGGACAGCAGCAGGTAGCTGTTTGTTATTGCGGGTTTCAGAGATGTGCCAGGACATGGACAAGGATGAGTTTGTTACTGTAGGGTTGCAGAGAGAGTCCGTGACCCTGTTCATTCCTGTCAGGCTACAAAGCCTTCTGTTGTTGCAGGAGAAGTAGACCTATGTAGATGCTACACACACCTGGGACATGTGGCCTTTATCTCTGTACAGGCACCATGGCCAGTGGAGAGGGAATCGCTGGGTCTCTCCCAGGTCTCCAGCAGTGCCAGCACTGATGGCATCACCTAGGGGAACCTAAAACCAGATTTGGACTCATGTAATGGGAGGGGAAAGCTCCACCATGGGTCTTCATCAGTTGATTTCCTGTTGCAGACTTTCAGCATGTATTTTTTCTCCCAAAAATTTTCACCATGACAAAATGGCAAGTGAAACCTATTTCCAAGGAAAGCAGCTCGGGTGGTGTATGGGTCCTGCAAAACAGAGACACGAACACTCACCACAAGCCATGAGGAGAAACGAGCCTTTTCTTCATCTCAGGGACACAAACTCCGCAGCCAGATTTCACCCTGCACGTTCTGCATCAAATAAACCACTGCAAAAATAAACCCCAAAGAAATGCCCCGCCCAGGGGCAAGGGAAACTGAGTCACAGGCAGGACCTGCCTGACTCCGCTCCTCTGGGATGCTGGGTGGGGGCTGGCACGGTTGGTGAATGCAGGAGGTGCTTCACCTCGAGAGCACCGCGGAGGGCTGTGCACCTTCGGAGGGTCCACGCGCCTTACGAGGACCCCTACGCTCCGCTGAGCATCGCACATCAGTGCGCCGCGACGGGATCCCTATCCCAGCGCCCGGGCCGGAGTGGGACGCGGAGCCCCTGGGGGTCAGCGTACCCCGGGGGGACGGCGGGCGGCAGCCTCGGAGCCCTCCTGCTCCCGGGGGGCGGCTCACAGGCAGGAAGCGTCCCGGGCCGGCGGCGGCAGATTGGCAGAGCCCTGCTCCAATGGAGCGGCGGCGGCAGCTCCGGCGGCTTCGCACCGCCTGCGCTACCGGCAGCAGCCAGCCCGGTGCGGGCGTCCCGCTCCCGGTCCAGCTCCCGCTCCGTTTAGCGCCATGGACACATAGCCGCGGCGCCACACAGAAAGGTAGGAGACAGTTCCCCCGTCCCCAGCCCAGGAGGGGAATTAGTCGCCGCCACCCCGACGCCGCGGCGAGGGGTGCGCTGCTGCGGGCAGGCGGCTCCCTGGGGCTGTTTGCTGCCCGGGCGAAGAAAGTTGGGGATGTGTATGACTGTATGTCTGTGTTCCTTCGCAAAGTAGTTGGCAGGGATTTGCCGTCCCGGACGCTCCCGGGCTGCATGTGGGTACCCGGTGCTGCTCCCCCTTCTCCACCCCCCGCACCTCCGCGCCTTGCCTGGAGATGCTCGGAGGGCAGACGGCGTTCCCGGATCCCGGAGTGGGATCTTTGAGCTCCTTCCCCAGCCTTCACAGATTCCCTGTTTCCCAATTTAGACATCACCACTGTCTCCAAAGGGAGTTTCTGGAGAAAGGCTGGACTGCCATGCAAAGCGCCCCCCTGGCAGGGCCCCCTCTTCTCCTGGGGGGTCCAAGGAGGGAAAAGCTGCTCCCAATTAGGAGAGGCGCTGAAGAGTGGCGCTTTCCCATGCGCGGGCGCTGGCAGTGCTCTCTGCTTTCCTTGTCCCTCTTTGCCCCAGGATGCGTCTCAGTCCCAACTTCTCTGTCCTCTGCCGGCCCCAACCAGTGCCCAGCCCCGAGCTGTGCTCACTGCCACCTTCACAGCCTGGCTGTGTTACTCATCAGGTCCCCTCCAAGCTCTGCCTCCAGGCTAGTGAAATGTGTTGAAGGGGCCCAGGGGGCTGTGCTTGCCCCAGACATCACTGTCAGGAAACTGAGACCCCACTGTGACAGGGCCTTGGAGTGCCGTGTGCCTGGTCCCCATGGATGGGGAGAAACACAGAGCTACAGCAATTTACAGATGTGTTGCTGTGCCCAAAATGGTGTTGTACTGGCCAGCATTGGTGGCATAGCCAGAGCTGAGACGTTCGGGGCTGGCCTAGTGTTTTAGGTGCCAGGTGGTGACTGCTCCATGTCTGGCCGTGGCGTTTGCAGGAGAAGGTGGGGTGTTTGCATTCTGCCTGTTTGTTGGAGGGCAGATTACAAGGTTACATGTGGGGCTACACAGGGCAGAGGAGCTTCAGAGGGAGGTTTGAGCTGGTGGAGGTCCTCCTGTGGCAGGGACAAGGACGAGATATGTCCACAATGTTCTCTCAACACCCATGCACCCTCTACTCCGCCAACCTGGCTCTTTTTAGGAGAAGTGAAAACAGCAGTATGTCCTCTCCAGAGAGCTGCGAACTGACCTTGGCAGCCAGAGTGAGACTGGAGGTGGGGGAAAGGGTGTAACTGGTGACAGCAGGGGTGTAACTGTTGACAGCAGGGTTGTGCATAGAGCCAGATGTCACTAGCATTGGGTGAACAGGGAATGTCAGTTTCAGTAGGGTGGTAGGGAGAACTCCCCAGGGAGCGGCTAAAGGCAGAGGCTTCCTGCAGGAACATGGGAGAAAAGTAGCTCTGGTTTTGTGCTCCCTACTCCAGGAAGAGGAACCTTGCAGGGAGGGAAAACTTGACTTGATTATATCTAATAAGCCACTTTTTCCCTATCCCAGCAGTGGGGGGAGGAGGATGCTTGACCAAGTTCAGGCCCTGTTTATGAAGGATGAATGAATGACTCACAGCACAGCGACTCTCCCCGCTGTTTTCGTGTGGCAGCAGCAGCAGTTCCCCTTTGCAGCTGTTGGGTTTATCAGACGCTGTCATGCTGAGTGGGCACCCAGGCAGCCCACATCCTACACATGGAGGTATCCTGCCCTTCTCACATGGCTCATGTGGACTATCCTGAGTGGGAGAGCCCCCACAAATGGTGACAGTGCATGGCATCCTCACGTGCCACGAACTAACTGAGCACTCAGTTCAAACCCTCTCTTTCCACTCTACTCTTCTTCAAAGGCAACTCCAGACTCTTCCTGCTCACACAGGCCTCAGCCCCGCTCTGGTTTCCTGCCGAATGTGTTCCTGGAGAGCTTATTCCCCTGTGGGTTTGTGCCAACATTGTGCTTTTAGTTCAAGACCTCTTCTGCCTCTCCGGTGTTTACCCTGCTGTATTTATAGCTTCCTTGTTAGGTTAAACAAGCCAAAGGATTCTTGCCTCCTCTTCTCCTGCTGGTTGGGCTCTGGAGGAAAACCCCTTAAGAGATGTTTCCTGCAGGAGGGGGCCGGTGCTGGCTTGTGTCTCTGCTCTTCTCCCTTTGGAAATTTTCAGCATCTCTCACAGCTTTTTCCTCCCTCTCCTCGTTCAGGCATGGGAGAGGGTGACACTGCCTCTGCCCAAGATATAGCCAAGGACAGAGCTTGGATGGTATGGGAGCTCTTCTCTCTAGGCAATACACTGGGGCTTCATCAGCGTTTGAAATGCTGATACATCAGGAATTAGGCCTGGGATGTGTGATGTGACTTGCTGGAATGTTAAGAGAGTTTTTGGGTTTTCTGTGTTCCTGTGGTTACAACAGCATCGCATGCGTGAAAATCACCAGATCTCTCTGGCTGGGGATGTCATGACCTTATAACCCAAGTTCCTACCAGCAAATCTCTCTCTACTCCCAGTGATGGTTTTCTTCTACCATCCAGGCAGTGACGAGCACAGTTGCCTTGCAGTTGTCACTGAGTCATCTCCAACAGCCAGATTCCCATGAACCATTTCAATGAAAAAAAAGGAAAATTCCTCTGGAGATTAGAAGCAGCTTTGCAGTGTCAGGGATCAGTGTGTTAAAGGGAATTATCTTTCAGGTCTGGCTGATTGCCAGGTCTCTCAGTCACCCTGGCATAGGAACAGGATGGGGTGAACCTTGGTCTCTTTTGAAAGGTCACAGCACCTGCAGCCCATAGAACATCTGCTAAGCTCTCCAGTACAGGTAGACAGCTGGGATGAAAGATGCAATTCTTCCTTCTCTCTAGTGATACATGTCCGGGACATGGTAAAAAAGCTGACAAATATCTCCTTTTCTGGTGTTTTGGGGTGTTTGGGGTGGGGGAGGTTCAGGAGAAGAGGGACAAGAAGTCTGTCAAGACCTGATTTGCCTCTGTACTACCAGACTGTGCACTGTGGTCACACTGATCAGAGCTTGGGCTTGCTCCAGCAGGGATTGATCTTTTCTGAAAAAGCTTATGGGGAATTCTGGAAGTGTCTGGCCAGGGGAAGGTCACATCCACAGTACCCTGCTTGTACGTGTTTCCTAAAGATGGTTTTGGAAAGGACAAGCAGGCTGGAAGGGGCCTCAGGAGACCTGACATGGTCAGGCTGGCACATGCACGTGGCAGTGGCCTGCATGCAGATAAGACTCTGCATCCACCAGGAGAGGAGAGGACGCTGAAAGCATTTTGGTAATCAGCTGCTTAGCTCTGGTCTCTTCCTCTCAATATGGAGATGGTTGAAATAGAAACTGCTAATGAAAACTGTTACAGACCTGCAGAGAATGCTGTTTAGGGATAGATAGAAATGTTTAGGGCTCCTTTGTCTAATGAAAACCTGATTGTGGAAAGGTCATTTGGGCACCTTCTTATTTACTCCACCTCCTAAAGTGAAAACAAGCGATGCCAAGCCTTCTTGAGAAGTCAGTGCTGAAGATAAACTGAGAAGGAAAAGGGGTGGGACAAGCTTCCAGCTTTTGGGAACCGTCATCTCTGCAGCAGCTTGGGGAGAGTGTTCTGACCCACTGATTTTGGTGGGTCTTGTATTCAGTTGTCACTAAATCTCATCCCACCTTGGGGAGCCCCAGGCAGGGCTCAGGGCAGCTGCCTGCTATTCTGCTGGTGGCCTAAGAGTTGTGGATGTCCCCACAGAAGAGGATGTGAGATGCAATGGGGCTGGCATAGCATCCCTGGAGCACATCCCCCCAGGCTGGCGTGGCTATGCTTGTCCAGCTATTTCCTCTGCCTTCCTGTGCTTTCACCATCCCCTTCCTTTGGGACAGAAAGCTTTCATCCTGGCCAGACCAATAGTTGCAGCTGGAGCCAGGGACCTCACCAGCTCCACTTTGATGAAGGTTGTCATGGGCATCAGTGTCTTTTGAATTCAGTAACATGAAAAGCACAGTTCTGCCCTTGCCTCCCTGCAGAAATAGATACGGAAAACCAGAAGGTGCTGTCCTGCTGGATCTCCATCGTGGTCCGGCCCAGTGCCGTGCTGGTGTTGCGACAGAGCTCCAGCAGCTGTGCTGCAACAGCCCCACAAAGGTCTCCAAGGATGGCCCAGCTGGAGTGGCCCTGCCTGGTTTTGCAAAAGCCTCTGTCACGCAGGGTGCCCAGGCCAGCTGGCATCTCCCCAGATTTCTTGCAGGGACAGGGCCAGCCCCTAGCTGCTGGGGAGGTCTGCAGGAGTCTTTCCTTTGCTTTCCATGAGTTTTGCCTGAGGCCTCAAGGCTTAGGAGGAGCTGGTGGACCCAACCAGCTATTGCTCCATCCTTGTCTTGCAAGGACCAACATGCAACCCCAGGAGGTTCCTCAGTGCTTTGGCTGCTTTTGATTTTTTCAGCTCCTGCAAGGCTCCCGGGGGCTGTTTTGTAGCTCCCTTGAGGCTGCTCCACCCCATCCTGGCATTGAGTTCTGCAGCTTCATGGCTGGAGCATGGTTGTGCCAGGGGAAGCGTGCCTTTTCACTGGCCTCTCTGATCCTGTGCCCAGCTCTATTTTTCCTCTCCAGCTGGGACTGTGCCCATGGTCCATGCACCCCAGCATCCAAAAAACAGTTGGGTGCCTCTCGTTTCCTGGCTGCTGTATTCCCACTCCTCACAGTGCCAGGGCAGGGGCTGCACACAGTGAGGAAGATGAGGCCTCCCAGTGCCTGTGCCAGCACAGGGAGCAGCCAGTGTGAGGGGCCAGTCTCCCAGAGTATCTTGAAAATGCAGCTCTTGGTCTGCTGCGCATCCTCATCCATCCTTACCAACTGGAGGGTGCAGATATGCACTGGGCTTTCTCTGGCAGCTGCAACAGCTGAGCCATTAGCCCTGGAGATGCCTCAGAGGCCTGTGCTCAGCAAGGCACTGAGGTTTGGACTTGGAGAGGTCTGGGAGGAGGATAATGAGATATCTGAGCTCAGCTGGAGCAGCAGTGGTGCTCACACTGTGCCTAGGATGCATGGATGGATGAATGAAGGACTTAAGCCAAGCAAGGTCTGTGGGGAAAGTCATCTTGGTTTTCACCCCTGGGGCACAGCTGAAAGAATTAGTAGTGCTGGGGCAGCGTGTCCTCCTGTATCCAGGTGATGTCCCCATGAGACATGTCTCCAGTAGGGTGCTTAATGGTAAGCAAGTCCAGCCATGCATGGAGAATTTTCTTCCTGAGAGCTTTTTTCCCACTTCTTTTCCCAATCTACCAAGGGCAGAGGCACCCTGCAGCGGCATTTAAACCTCCTGGAGTATGCAGGGGACCTCACAGTGCTGCCAGCAACGTGGCTGCTGCATCTCCATCAGCAATGGCATTTCAGGGACGGCAGCGAATGCCTCCCCACTATCCCTCACCACAACCAGAGGAGGATGGAGCAGAGCCAGAGGCAGCATTTGTGGCCAGCTCTATGAATTTCCAATTACCAGCTCGCGTTGCCACTGCATGAGAGGTTCCTGCACCTAATTTTTGGTGAAACGATCCATTTTTCTCAGTAATTTAATAGCGTGGGCAGGCTGCTTGCTGATGGGGAGCCAGCAGCCAGCACCGAGGAGCCTGTGTGCTGGGCTGCCGACCATAACCACCTTCCCTGGGCGACACAGGAATGCTGACCTAATAGAAAAGACATTTAAAGAGGAGATTGGAGTGCAGCTCAGCTTGAACTTGGCTCACGCGCACAGCTGCTGATTGTAGTGGGGTCTCTCCGTGCTCCAGCAGTTCCTGGGACTGGCATGGGTGGAGGGGACATCCTTGATGGGAGCCTGACACCGGGGCATGAACCATCCCAGCCGTCAATTGGCACAGCAGTTGCCTTATTTTCCGGGAATAAAAGTTGCTTCAGGGAGGCCGTCGCAAGTTGTGAGCTGAGTCTGGGTTCAGCGCCCGGCTGCGGCTCTCCCAGGCTGGAAAACTGTGGCGTTTCACTCTTGACATTTTCCAAACGAGATGTTTTGATTTATTCTTCTTTTTTTTTTTAATTTATTTTATTCCCCGCCCCAAGGTAATGTTTGGAAGACAAATTTAGCTCAGTTTAACTCAATCCATTTTAAAAAAGTAAAACCACTGAAAACTAAACAAGGCCTATCATTTAGAACAAAATGTTTTGGTTTTCATTTTCCTTTTGGCATGAAAAACACAAACTTTTTTTTCCATTTTCCTCTTGACCTACAAACAATTTTACTGGGTTCTTTTTTTCCTCTTTCTGGTTCATTCCCAAGACCACATTGTGCACTGTGGCCAGGGGACAGGCAAGCCCTGGTGGTGTTCCCAGTGGGATGGGGGTCCCATGGAAGGTGCTTCCCCATGGAGACCAAAGGAATCTTGCAAAGGCAAGCACAAACCGCTCTCCCCACTGCCAGCACTGACTCAGCTGGGAGCTCCTTGTGGAAAAGGGAGGCCCCCAGGTGTGGGTCTGTTCTGGCTCTCCTAGGGGCATGTGAACCCCTGGACAGGGCACAGCTGCGCTGTGGGCACTGTGCTCTGCTGTTGGGCATCCCTGCAGGGAAGGGCAAGCTTCAGCATTGCCTTCTCTCCTTGTTTATTCAGGTTTAAAATTAATCTGACCTTCCCCCGCTCAGACTTGTGCAAACATGGCATGTCTCTGAGCATGGAACTCCTGCCGGCTTGAAGGGAGCCCTGTCTGTCCGCAGCTTGTGTCAGCACTGTCCTGCCTGGATGAGGTCCCCAACAGGATCTAGGTGCTGGGGTGCTGTGGGATGGTGGGGCACCCACTGTCACTGTTAGTGGGGCCAGCTTCCTCCTGGCAAAGTCTCTGCTAGCCAGTTTACAGTTAATCCTCCAGTACAAGCTGCCAGAAGATGGAGTGCCCAGGTCTGGCATCTCTGTGTTGGGCAAGGGGTGGCTGCAATGCTTCCATCCCCGGCAGGAGCCAATGTACCAGAGCCAGCCATTGTTCCCCCAGCCTTCATCCCCTCCATCGCCTGCTGAACCACCCCTGCCTACAACCTCTATCCTTTGCCAAATCCCAGCTCTCCGTTTTGCCTCAGCCTCATCAGGCTGTGAGCTGGGCAGGGAGCAGGCAAAGGACGTTGGGAAGCAGCACTGGGGCCAGACCCAGTGCAGAAGCAAGCGCCCGACTCATCCACCACCTGATTTTATTTTATTCCCCTCTCAGTGCCTCGCTGCATACCACAGCCGTGCTTTTTATAGCCCCCAGCTGCAGCCTCGGCATGCTCCCAGCCAGCTCCCCGCCGCAGCCCTGTTCGCTCCGTGCCAGCAGCCCCGGCCGAGGGGGGATGGACGACATTCCCGGGGTCCTCGCAGCGGTTCAGCGAGAGGAGAGCACAGGCTGCTGAGGAAGGCAGATAATTAAACCCTAACCCGGAGCCACGCTCCCGTGCCGGCGGAGGCGTTTAAAGAGCCGCATTAGTCACCCCCGTCGTAGCCGGCGCGTGCCGCGTGCCAGGTCCAAGGCGAGTGCTGGTGGCCTGTCCCTCACCGTCCTCTCTGGTGCTGCCCAGGGCTGTTTCCAGGCGGCCCAAATCAACACCTCCTTCTATGGACCCAGTTGCTCTGCCATGGTGGTGTCAGCAGGGTGGGTACCCCATCCACCCTCAGTCGCTCCCCAGCGTCTTAGTGGGTTTACAGAGGCTAAAAGGAGATTAGAGGTTCCTGCCTGCTCCCTGGGAGCACTTCATGAATACCTGGGGCTTGCTGCTTCGTTTCCGCATCCTGCAGTCATTTCCAGGGCTGCGATGTTGCTATGGAATCCAGAGTGAGGAAGAGGCGATGAGATACAGGGTTCTGTTGCAGGCTGCATGCCTGGAGCACCCCTCTATAAGGACTTGGGGTTTGCAGAGTGGGGGCGGCCAGCCAGCAGGCAGGCATTGAGCATCCTCGCTGGGAAGCAGTGGGGGGGGCCCGGCGTCTCACTTCCCGGGCTTTCTCCAGACGTGATTTCACCGCTGTGGTGTGGGATCGCAGCCAAGGGACAGGCCCTGCTCGCCCCAACGGCACCCGGTTCTCTTGCCGGGGCGTTAGTCATTTGGGCCGTGGCTGGGGATAGGATGTGGCTGTGGTCCCCATGAGGCAGGGGATGGGGGACTTGGAGAGCCTGCACTTTTGGAATGCTGTGAGAGGAAAGAGGGAAGGATGGGGGCAGGGATGGATGGGGATCGCTTCTAGGCTCAAAGCCCACTGTCCCCTCCTTGCTGACCTGGGGAGGGGGGCAGAAGGCAGTGGTGAAGCCAGATGTGCACTGGGCATCTCCAGCCAAGCACGTGGGCCAGGATGGGACCACCTTTGCTAGGCTGATGCCTGCAGTTGTTTCCCAGCCTCCTGGGGTGACTTTCTAAAGCCAGACATGGCAGCATGGAGGCAGAGACAATGCTGTTGAGAGGCAGCAACCTGCTTCAGGGGTATATCTGGGGGAGATGTCGCAAGGAGGGGGCTTCTTCAGAGGTTTGTGGGTCCTTGGAGATGGGGGGAGCCCCCATGGGACCTTGCCATGTCCTCATTCTGTGTGGGCAGAGAGGTGTTGAGTGCCCAGGGCTAATTTTAAGCTTTAACCAAAACATGATGCTGCTTGCTCTACTTCCAGCGGGGATGCAGGCAGAGGCCAGGCAGTGTAATTACTGGTGCTTCCGCCAAGCAGCTGGGGTCAGGCAGCCTTGGCCCCATACAGGCAGGTCAGTAGACAGGGGAAGGCAGGGCACTGTAGGGGTAACAAGAAAGAGGTGGGTTTTACAGAAGTGCAGCTGTAATTTTGACCCAGTATGGGTAGCTGTAGAGGGGTTGCCTCCCAAATCTGCTCCCTCCTGCTTCCCCTGAGGGTTATGGTCTCTCTGACAGCAGCTCAGTCCTTGGGCAAGCTGGAGGTGGCTGGAGAGGCTGCGGGAAAGGGGAGCTGCTCGTGCTGCCGGCCAGGTGCCGAGCATGACGGGAGAGGGGAAAGCCTTGGAGACTCATTCTGAAACAAGGCTGCCCTTTTATTCTACTTTACGACTGCATTTTAATATCCACAAACATCCCTCCCTCCCCGGGCTGCTGCCAGCAGAGCCTGTATTGCCTGTGCTTGGCCTGCCAGAAATCCTGGCCAAACCTTGGGCCCCAGCTCAGGGGAGAGGATTATTTTTCTCCCCTCGTTTTTTGTAAGATATATTTTCTATAGCTCTAATTGGACAGGCTTGAGCCCCAGCCAAGGCAAACACACCTGGGGGGAGCCTCACTTTACAGACCCCATCTGCTGTGTTGGGGTCTCTGCTCCCTGCACAGTCACTGCCTGGCCCCTTTATAGGGGAGGGGGCTGATGGAGGTCGGGGGGTAGGACCACTCCCACACCTAACCGCTGAACAGCCTCTGCGGAGAAGGAGGAGAGCCCAGCGAGGCGTCACAGGGTGATGGTGCAGAGGCAGCGGGGGCACCCAGCAGAGCCCCATCCCACAACAAGATTCCAGCCCGGCGTGGAGCTGAGGTATCTTCCCTGCCAGTGCTGCTGTGGTGGCACAGGGCTCTGTGCCCACCAGGGTGTGATGCTGTGGGTGGGAGATGCAGTGGGTACCAGCAAACTTTTGCTTTCCTGGTTTTGCTTTCCTGCTTTGCTTTCCCCTAAATCTGCATGTGCCTGTGGAGGGAGGATGTGGGGCTCCCCAGCATGTTGTGGTGTTTTGGGCTACAGGGCCACCTACCTGGTGAAAGTCATCAAGGGAGGGTTTGGGAAAGCAAGCAAGGGACATCAGCATGCAAGGCCACTACAATGGCTTGCATTGACAGCCAAATCCACACTGGACTGAGCTTCAGGTGCTTCTTCCTGCAACTGCTGGCTTTTTTTGTGGGGCTGTTGGGCTGGGCTCTTCTCCCTTCAGTTGTTTCAGGGTCTACCTCTGGTGCTCCCCTTACCAGAAGATTGAGCAGTGCTGGCACACCCTTGCCAGGGTCTCATGGGTTTCACACCACATCTGTGCTTAGCCAGAGCCAAGAGAACTCTTGGAGGTCTCTGCTTTACTGTCTTGGGGTATCACGTCTTCTGGGACTGGGGTGCATGCCTTGACATCATGATACAGACCAGGGTGGATTAGCATCCTTGAGAGGCACCCAGCAGTTGTCTTGTCCTGGGGTACATTTCATCCCCCCTTCCATGTGCAATCTCCTAAAGATGTGCTGTGCCCCCACTCCATCCTCAGGGATGTATGTGACACAATATCCCCTCCTTGTCAGTCTGCCCATATGGTGATCCGGCAGTAACGAGCAGGCATCACCCCTACAAACTGTCCTCCTGATGCTCAAGGTGCCACTGACTGCTCCAAGGAGGAACTCTGGCACTCTCTCTACTCTCTTCCCTCTGGCTGGTCCTATGGAGATGTTGCCTGCAAAGGGAAATACTGTGGGGTTTTGGGTGCTCTGCTGTCCCGTTGCACCATAGCACTTTGCACCACCATCACTTACTTGGAACAGTAAGAACTGAAGTGGCAGCTTAAAATATAAAAGGAACTAGCCTCACCAGGACCTGCTGTCTCCCTTCAGTTGATGGGCTGGGCTGGCAGGGTTATGCAGGCTGGGACATGCTTCTGTCCCCCCCTGGCAAGTGTGCCAGGCCAGAGGGTTTCCCTATGCATGGTGGGGTTTTGGGGCAAGCTGGAGCTGGGGCTGTGTAGAGGGCAGCTCAAGCATTTCATGAAGGATTTTGGAGCTATCTTGGCCTCCACTCAGAGCAGGCTGCAATGGGAACATTTCGAAATTCTTTTGGATGAGGAAAATTCCACGGGCAGCCCCCCTCCAGAGAAAGTTTGGGATGGCTGAAATGTTTGGAGTGAAAGACTGCTTGTTTTTGTTTACTCTGAACTATAACATTGGAGGGGGGAGGATTGAAGGAAAAAAAAAAGACAATAGGATTGTGTAAACAGAGTTGGCCCTGAGTGTGGCCAAGGCATCTCTCCAGCACTGGAGAAGGAGATGTGTCAGCACACTCACTGCAGTGCCCTGCTTTCCCCCACTCGGATACGATCGCACTTAATCTTTCAAGAGAACTTGGCTGGGTTTTTTTCCCCTAGCAGAAAACGAGCTGGACAGTGTTTTTCCAACCTTCTCAACTTAGGCAGGGCTCAGCCCCCTTCTCCTGGCTCTGTGCTGCAGACCCCAGCTTTTCCCCACTTCACGCCACTTTTCCACCTCTCCTTTTGGCTTGGGAGCTTCCATCTGATTGACTTGGCAATAGGTTTCGGGACATGGATGCTGCCTCAGTAAGGAGTTTCCCCACCTCTGTCCCTGTCATGTGCTGTGCCTCACACCCTGCTGCCTTCTCTGAGCTGCCTGTGCTCAAACTTCATCTTAGAGGTCTTTTACAACCTTAATTATTCAATGATTCTATGAGAGCAGGTAGGGCTGACAACAAGCTTGAGGCAGGACATGGTTATCTGACTAGGTGCCAGAGACTGGCACTGGCATCCCCCCATCATATTGTCAGGGGTCTGTAACTTCCATCCTTCCTCCCTACCCACAGGGACACTGCTGATGGTGTACAATGGGTTAACAGGCCACCCTTTGGTTATGCCTTTATTTGGCTGCCCAGGTGGTCCTTAATGACTTCTGAAATCCCTCTCTGGCCCAAAAGGGATTTTGTTTTGTAAAAGGAGTGACAGCAAATTGCCAGCTGGGGGAGCATTTGTGTAAGGTGAGCTGTTTATTTTGGCCCTGCAGCATTTTGGCTGACCCGTGCGCCTTCGTGCCTCGGGGATGGAGCTGAGCCCGATGGCTCCTGGGCTCTGGCCAGCTTTGGAGCAGGGGGAGGGATGACGGAGCACCAGCCATGGGTATGCTGTGGGGCCCCTCTCCAGATCAGGGTTCCCATCTCCAGGCTGGAGTTCACCAGGAGCATCAGAAGAAGCTGGATGTGCCTGAGCATTCGCATGTGTGTACATACATGTCTGTCCCCTACATTTATGGATGTGTATGTTCTTGTATTGGCCCTAGGGCCAGGTTATGGAGAACTTTGTTCTGGGAGATGCAGATGATACTGGGGGGACAAAGTGCTAGGGTATAGGCTGGTAGCCAACTGCTTCACTGTGCTGGGAGCTGCAGACTCACTGACTTCTCTGCCAGTCTGGGCTGAGCCCAGGAGCAGAAAAATATCCCAAATCCTAAAATGTTCCTGAGGCAGGAAAAGCCTTTCCCACCCTGCTTTAATCATAGGGTGGCCCAGCTTTCTGCTGGCAGGTCTCACCCATGTCCCCAGATCCAGCAATATGCCCATCCCTGTCCCACAACCATATGCCAAGGACACCGGGGATGCAGCAACCCCCCCACCAACTTCCATGCCTCCACCCTAAAAATAATCTCCAAGCTGTAAAGAAACTCAGCAGCACTACAGCTACAGCACTGGTAGGTTTTTTTACAGCTGAGAAATTATTTTTAGGAATTTCTCTGGCACGTGGCTTTGGAGAGGAGAGTGTGGGGATGGGGATGGAGAGGGGGGTGCCCCTTCTCTCCCCCCTTGGAATGCAACACTGCCAGCTGGCACGGTGTCAGGGCTGCTGGCTGCTAACAGAGCCTTGCTGTTTTGGCCTTTGCCAATGCCTCTGGTTACAACCAGGAGCCAGAGACTTTTTTCCCGCAGGATGGAGCAGAGGAGGGCGGAAATCAGGGCGTTGGGTGGGAGTTTCCCGGCTGGGGTAGGAGCAGAGCCTGACCTCCACGATGCTGCTGGCACACTGAGGTCTGGGGTGGCCCCCCGGCCCCCAGCCCCAGGAACTGATAGCAGCTGCTGGCTCCACAGAGGAGAAAGGTGACCCTTGGGTTATGGTGGGGGGTTTAGGCTTGGCTTTGGACACCAGAGGGGCTGTGGTCACCTGGGCATGTTGGATGGGATTGGTCTAGGTTGGATGGAGATGTGCGTTGTACCTGGCTTTGGAGATAACTGATTCCCTGGGCAGCGCTGGGCTTATCCCTGTGTTTGGTCTGAGCTGGAGTTAACTCTCAGTTTGCATTTGGTTTAGCCCCACGTTTGGACTGTGTAACCCCATGATTGGGCTAAGCTGAGGTTAACCCTGTGTTTGAGCTAAGCTGTGGTTAACCCCACTCCTGGGCTGCATTTGGTTTAGCCCCACATTTGGACTGTGTAACCTGGGGATTGGGCTATGCTGAGGTTAGCACTGTGTTTGAGCTGAGCTGGATTTAACCCCATGCTTGAACTGTGCTGGGTCTAATCTCACATTTTGGCTGAGCTGGGTTTAACCCCACTCCTGGGCTGTGCTGGGTTTAACCATGTGTTTGGACTGCACTGGATTTAACCCCAAGTTTGGACTGCAATGGATT
Organism: Sakesphorus luctuosus; assembly: GCA_013396695.1. NCBI lineage: Eukaryota > Metazoa > Chordata > Aves > Passeriformes > Thamnophilidae > Sakesphorus > Sakesphorus luctuosus. The sequence goes on from VWZD01010697.1 coordinate 137,983, forward strand.
TAATTCCTCTCCTGAGTGGGGTTGAGTTTTAATTCTGCTTCTGGGATGCATGTTTGGGCTTCCCTGAGTTGAGTCTCACATTGGGAATATACTGGGATCAGTCCCACATGCAGACTGTGCATGAGGTTTGTTGGACTGCACTGTCCTCACAAGGAAATACTCCAACTAGTTTTACTGGTTTAACTGGGATAATTCCAGTGTGCTCCGGTTGCACTGGCTGCAGCTGTGCTGGCCCAGCCCAGTATGGTGTGGTACCTGCAGAACATAGGGGGGCTCATGCACCCCTCCACAGGGGCACAAGGGAAGACAGCCCTTTTTGAGCTTCCCAAGGCACTGGAGGGGCTGAGGACAGTGCAGAGTATCACCCCAGCAGTGCCCAAGGTGAGCAAGATGTTGCCTCAGGTGCAATTGTGTGGGGCTCTGGTGGCCTGGAGGTGGTGGGAGCATCTTTCCATCCCTGCCAGCACCCACTGCTGGGCTTTCTCCATGCAACCAGTGGCCAGGTGTTGCAGGGAGTTGTTGCTCTCCCCCACCCCAAAGGTGCATGTTCATGCAATGATGATGAAAGTCACCAAAGATGCAGGGGTGGAGTGCTTGCAGGTCTCTGGGTGGATCAGTGTACTCAGTGATGTGCTCAGACCGGGCCGTGGCTTCTCAGAGAGGGACATGGAGCTTTTGCCAGGCCTCCAGAAGGAGAGGGATTAGTGGGTCACTGCTCCAAACCCCACTGGAAAACAATGAGGTGGGAATTCCTGCTGCTTTAAAATGCCACATGTAGGGTAGCATTTCAACACAGGACATGTTTCCTAAAAAAAGCAGAAAGAAGGGTTTGGAGAACAGGGCCAGGGATGCTCCCCCTGCTCAGGAACAGAGTGATGCCATCTCTAATGGCATCTCTGATGCCATTGGCATTAGAGTCGGCTTTGGGCCTTTGAAGGGTGGCATTTTGCAGGTGGGTTACTCCTTCAGGGCCCTGCATACGGCTCTTGGGTTATTTGCCATATCTTTATTATAGTAACGTTGTCTCTGACCACCCTGGGGAGAGGTTAGGAGGCACCTCAGTTTTTTCTGTGCTAGGTGGGGAGCATCCCACATGTCCCCAGAGCCATCTGCAGCCCTGAGAAACAGTGTCATCTGTTTCTGTCCTCATTCTCACCATCCTGGCTCTGTGTGCGGCCCATTCTCTTTAAAGAGTGTCTTCAAATGAAGCAAAACAAAACCCCAAAAAACACAAACCTCACTGTCTCTCAAAGCACTGAATGCAAAGGAAAGTTGGCTTCCCCCAGGAATCTGTGCCGGGCTTTGCCAGGCCATGGCAGGGCATGGCACAGAGCAGCTGTGCTGAGGGAACTGCCACACCCCACATGGACATCAGTGCTGGTGCACATAGCCTGATTTTCGGGGGAGTTTTGGCTTGTGGCATTTCAGTTTGGAATGCAAGAAGGGACTTAACGGCAAGATTTAAGACCACCACTCCCTAAAAACATTTGGATGAACTCAAACAGTGCCCAGTGAAACAGCAGGTTTGGTGTGGGATGGAGAGTGGCACCTTGTGTTTCTGGCTCACGTCCACAGGTGCCACAGGCAGTCTGGTTACCCTGGCCAAGAGCATCCCATGCTGAGGGAGCAGGATCTGGCATCACTGCCCTTCCCACCAAGACCAAACCACTCTCCCAGGCTGAGCCGGGTGCCTCTGCCCTGGCCATGGCACTGGGAGGTTACACAGCCCTGGGCAGGCAGCAGACGTCTCTTGGATCAGGATTAGCATGCAGGGAAGAAGAAAAGCTCTGATTGTTCCCTCTGTCCCGGCTCGGCTCCAGGACCACTGCGCTGGGACTCCATGTCCCCAGAATGTGTCACCACTGGGTCAAGCATGAAGGGATGTTTTCTCAGCTTGTGTGCCCATCTGTGGGGGTGCAGAGCCTGTCCTGGAAGGTGGCCTGGCCACACACGCATGTGTGTTCACTTGCACGCCTGTTTTTCCCTGGACCAGGGAGTTTGGTGGCAGAAAATAAGGAAATCATTTCTGGGCAGGCTGTGTTGCTGCACCATGCCACTGCACCCAGGGATGAGGCCTCCAAGTCTTCCCTGGATCTGTGGCTCCTTCTCCTTTTGTTTGTGACAAAGAGCTTGCCCTGCCGCTTCTCTCTTCAGTGGTGCTCAGTCAGGGATAGGCCTCATGTTTGTCTGGAGGGACTTGGAGCTGCCTTCCCCCACATGGTGATGGCAGGGCACCTCATGGGGTCATGGGATGAGGATGGGAACTGCTAGGAGGTCTGTGTGACAAAGGGTGATAAAGGGTGGAGGATGCAATGTGACCTTCAGGATGAGAGGTGTTAGGGTTAGGTTTAGGATTAGGGTTAGAGTTAGGGACCACTGGGATTAGGGTCTAGGTTAGTGGTCCCTAACTAGATTAAACCATTAGGGTCATTGTGGGGATGTGTTAGGATGCAGCTGGAGACAGGGTCTGCAGGGATGTTGTCTTCCACCATATGAGGATCTGAGGAGCCTCCAGGTCACTGGCATTACACCCTCAGGCAGGCAGGCTGGGCAGGGCTTACACTGTTCCTGGGAGGCATTAGCAGTGTCTAGCTGCAAATTGTGACATGCCCATAGCTCTTCCCTTGTCCATACAGAGAAAGAGGGCTTTCAGTGTTGCAACTGCAGGGTCATTTTTCCAGATTGACTTTGAACCAATCAGCAGCCCTAAGACCAGGCAAACTCATGTCAGCAGTGAACCAGCGCCCAGAGCATATTTCTCTGCCACAGAGCAGCATGCTGAGGCTGCGTGAATGGTGCAGCAGCTTTGTCTTCATCCCTGCAGCATTTGAATGAAAAAACAGGGTGGTCAGGAGAAGAAATCATTTTGTTTTAAAGCTATTTTTTCTTTCCACACTTACCCACTCTCCCTTCCCCCCCTCCCCGAACCATTCCTTCACTCTGGCCCACGTGGTGTGTGGAGTTATTTTTGGTTGCTGCTTTTAAGTCAAAATACACTCATTTTTTGTCTTTTTTTTTCCATCACCAAAATATTTTACTTTTAGGCCAAATGTTCCCAGTTACTTACCAGCATTGTTTTGGCAGAGACCTTTTGACTGATGTTTCTTGGGAACATTTCTACTAGTGGTTTGGTAGGAAAAGCTTATGACAGTCTCATGCAATTTTTTACATTTGGGGCTTATGTTTGAGGCTGCCTGGCATGCTTAGGATGGGGTTGATGTGGGGTGCCACATGCCATCCCCCCTGCAGCAGATTGCCTTGTAGCTCTCATTTCCTTTACCAAGCAGTTTGGTCTGTGGCTATGGGCACCCAACCACAGGAAGGGAACCAAGTGCTGCTCCTTGCTGGGCTGAAGCATGCCTCCCTCCAGTCTCTCAGCTGTTGAAACCAGGGGGACAACAGATTTACGCCTGCACTTGGGGCTGACAGGGAGTACTGCCTCCTGTGCCCTCAGCCCCTTGCCAGCTTGCACTTGGGAGCCGAGCCCAGCGGTGTGAGTGTAAATAGACAGGCCTGTCCATTCATGAGTGGTGGGCAGGGCGTCTTCTAGGGGGAAATGATTAATTTCTGACTGATAGAGACAGTGTGGTGGTGCTGATATGGATAGTGTGATCTGGCCAGGATGGATGCCCTGGCATAGTGCTGGCTGGCACAGACAGTGATGTAGCTGGTGTGGGATGGACAGGGTAATGCTGTCTGGGATGGACAGGGTGACACTGGCTGGCATGTGCAGTGCTATGCAGGTGGGACCAAATGCAGGGCAGTGCTGGCTGGCACAGACAGGGTGATGCTGGCTGGGGTGGATGCCTTACAACAATGCTGGCTGCAGTGGACAGGGTACAGTAGGACAGGGTAATACTGGCTGTGTTGGCCGGGGGACACTGACTGATACATGCAGGTTGGAATATGTACATTGATATGTAGGTTGGGATGGAAAGGGTGATGCTTGTAGGGAGAGTCTAGTCTGTGGCAGGAGTTGACCCATGAGCTTAGTACAGTTCCCTGACTCAGCATCCCCTACACTTCGCACACCAAACCCACTGGTGATCTCTGAGTGTGAGGAAGGGGTTTCAGGGCCATTCTCCCACATATGGCCCAGTGTGGAACAGAGACCTACAAAGACCAGCCTCACTGTAAGTGAAGGCATGGGCAGTGATATGGGACTTGGTATAGCCTGAGTTTTCACAGTCCTGCTCTCCCTGGCTTTGTGAGCCTGTTTAGATCTGACTGCTGTCTCCTTCCATGTAAATACAGGCCAGAATTTCATTTTGGTCTCTTCCCACTCCAGCTGCACATGTGCAGGTCTCTGGACCACCCTGAGGCTGGGAGCCAGCCAAGGCTTCCAGCACAGGATTGCAAAGGCAAAGAACCCTTAATCCTGCCAACTCACAGAGCCCTGAGCTCCTGGTCAATGTTTGCCCTTTGCGTCCCCCTTCCAGGCATGGGACTGCTCAGCAGCCAGGAACCAGCTGTGACTGTGGCACAAACCCTGCCAGATGTCCCAGCTGAGATCCTCGGATTTGGTCCTTGTGCTGTCCCTGGCAGGATGGGATGAGATGAGAAAAAAAATGCAGAGTCCATGCTCCTGCAAGAATGCTCTGAGCTGTGGACCCTGCCAGCTGCCCCCTTGCAGGGGATAACCCCATCTTTCTTCCTCCTCTGCCTCCCCCAGATGCATAGTTCCATTCCAGGCCTGGGCAGGGTGATGGTGTTTCTCGCAGCAGCCCTGGTGTCCGCCTCCCTCGCTGTCCCTGAGGGCTGGGAAGAGGAAGGTGAGCCCCCACTGAGCCCCACACATAGTCCCCCCGCAGTGTCCCTGGCATGAGGACCCTGAGGGCACCCCATTCCCTCCAGACAGGAACAGACCTAGCAGAACCAGGGCACACATGAAATGCAGCTCTGCAGTGATGGGCTTCCTCTGGCCAGTGCTCCCCTGCATCTTCTCATTGCCCAACCCCAACTGGGACCAGTCCTTACCCCCATGGTGGTACCTCTGTGAAGCAATACCCCACAGCCAGTGGCCACTGCAGAATACAGCCCCCATCTCCACCCGAGCCCTGGAATGGGGTGTCATGGAGTGCTAACACCCACCTGGGGATCTCTGTCCCTCCAGGTGTGCAGTATGGACAGCTGGGGACAGATGTGACCCTGTCGTGTGCTGGCGCCCGTCCTGGGTAGGTCTTTTGCATGTACACCGAGGGTTTTATCCAATGGGATGGTTTTACAGGGTGGGCCTGGGGTGACCTGCAACCCCTGTGCTCTAATGCTTGCCTACCTGGTCTCTCCTTTCCAGCTCACCAGTGCAATGGAGACGGGCAGGTGCTGCGGCACTGCCAGAGGGTTCAGCCATCCAGCAGGGAGCCCTGGTGCTGCCAAGTGCCAACTTGGCCTCCATGGGAACATACAGCTGCCATGGCGAGGACGGTGGCCTCCTACATGCTGTGTCCCTGCGTCTGGGGTGTGAGTAACATATCTGTAGGCTGAGCTGTTGTGGGGGTGTCACCCCAAAGGGATGGGTCAGTGGTGTCTGCACCCCTACTAAGGGCTTGCCAAAAGGGGACTTGGTGGTGACACAGGCATCCCTGTGTGCTGGATGGGCTGTGGGATGGGGCACCCCTGACTGACTTGTCATGTCCCCCTGGACTCCAGACCTGCCGGGAGTTCCCTTTGTGTCCTGCAGAGCATCTGACTACGAGAATTTCTCTTGCTCCTGGACCTCCAGTGTGGAGACCTTTCTTCCCACCAGATACATCACCACATACAGGTAATGTATCCCCACAGCTCATGGACTGGGGGATTATGGGGTGAGCTCTGGGTACCAGGCAAGGTTAACCACCAAATCCATCTGGCCATCCCACCCATGCCCTGGGTTCATGTCCTGCCTCAAGGACCCTGCTTCCCCCCTGAGTAGGACATGTTTTGGGGTGAACTAAGCATCACGGATTTACTTGCTACAAGGGGGAACCTCAGCAGCGTTGTGAGGCTGGCAAGAGCAGACTCACTCCCTGCTGACATCTCTGCCAGCACCAGAGGGGCTGTAAAAGAGAGGCAGGTCATCTGCAAGCTGCCGTGCTCTGGCATGCTTTGGGATGAAAGGAGCCCTGACAGCATCGTTGCTTCTAATTATCCCTGCAAGCCAAATTAGGAAGGGGCTTTGAAGTCCAGCAGAGCTCATAAAGCACAGCCCTGCTGAAAGCTGCAGGAGCCAGGGACTTGGTGAGGAGGGGGCTGAATGGAGCATCAGGGGCTCTGCAGGGAGTAGGTAGTGAGGAGCAAGGGATTTGGAGGCCTGTAGGGGGAGGGTGAAGCCAGCCACCAGGGAGCTGCTTTTAGCACTATCTCTGTATCTTTGCTGCTGTGTGATGAAACCGCAGGCAGGGAAAAGGGTTCTCTGGAGAAGACACCCTTGGGCACCATCTCTTTTCCCTGGGACCTCCACATGCTGCCAGGCTGCTCACTAGCAGCATGGTTTTACCTCTGCCCCGACATGTGTATGTCAATGTGGGACTGGGGGGCTGCTGTGCAGTGTGGAGACCACTGTTTCTCCTCTGGTTGGCTGTGTGCTGTCCCCTTATCCTCAACATCTGCTTCTTAATCTCTCTCCATGGCAGGAAGAAATCGCTGACAGGTGAAGAGAAGCGGAGGTAGGACTGACTCCCACCCTTCTCCTGCTCCTTGGGGACTAATCCCCATCTCAAAGGCTCTGCTGTAGACTTCAGCAGGGACCCCAAAGCAAGGGCTGGGGGACCCCATTGGGGAGCCAGCTACCTAAGCCTGGGGGTGTGGGAGAAGGGCTTGCCCCATGGAGGGACCTTCCTAGGGGGCCTGGAGCTGGAATGGTGGTCCTTTGTGTTGTGCTTTGTTGTGAACTCTGGAAGGGTGAGTGCAGCTGAGCCAGAGGGGCTGCCTCCTCCAGCAGGGTCTTGGCATCAGGGTCTCCCATGCACCTTTTTGACAGTGTTGGGAAACTGCATTGGTGGGCAGGTAGGATGCGTCACCACCCTGCCTCTCTACCTGCAGGAACAAGAATGGGCATGTGGGACTGTGCCTGCAGGATCCATCCCGCCCTGGCACCTGCACCGTCCATAGGTCAGAGTTCTGGAGCTCTTACCGCCTGAACATCACTGAGGTGAACCCCCTGGGCTTCAGCTACCGCCTCCTTGATGTCACCATGCAGGCCATCAGTGAGTTACCATCCATCCATCTGTCTGTCCCAGTGTTCATCCATCCCCTGGGCAGTTATGTCTGGGTAACAGGGGGGAACCCAACACTTCTCTGCATGGCCATGCAGTCTGACACGGGCTTCCTGTCCTCTCCCATACAGTTAAGCCAGACCCTCCAGAGGGCTTAGTGGTGGAGCCTATCCCCCTGGCTCCACGGCGGCTCCACGTGAGCTGGAAGTACCCCTCCTCCTGGCCCAAGGAACCCCACTTCCAGCTAAGGTTTCGGCTCCAGTACCGGCCTGTCATACACCATTCCTGGTCAGTGGTAAGTGGTGTGGAAAAAAAAAGGCAAAGCCAGCATAGGAGTGGGGTGTGCCTGGGGCTAGAGAGTGCTGTGAGGGATGCCCCTGCCTGCCCCACAGCTCCTCTCTGACTGTCACAGGTAGAGACGGTGAACCTGTCCGAGGTTATCACAGATGCCTTTACTGGGCTGGAGCATGTGGTCCAAGTCAGTGCCAAGGATTTCCTGGATGCAGGGAATTGGAGTGAGTGGAGTGCTGAAGCCCGGGCAACACCAGTCAGAGGTGAGAGGGGGACAGGCTGCAGCCCCCAACAGCCCTACTGCATCATCCCTCCCCCAGGTCCCTCCAGCACCCTGAGGGAATTCCTTCCCCATGGCACCCGTTCCCCCAAATACCAACCAGACCAAATCTCAGCTCCTGGACCACTTGAAGTTGGGAGGAAGAGCTGCAGAAAAAAACAGGGCAAAACATCTCCTAGCCCATAGCAGTCTACAGCTGTGTTGCTGCCATTTGGGGATTGTCCCCCACAGACTTGGGGCAGAGTGGGGCTCCTAGAGCACCACTAGCACCTTTGGGGCACCATTGGGCTTGTGAGACCTCTGGAGCACAAGAATACCTTCTTTGTTCTCCTCTGTGGGTCCCTAGGGTGCTGTGCATGCTTTTGTATGAGTGTTTCCATCCCCTCTCTCCTTCTAGACGTGGTGACCACAGTGAGTGAAGAAACCACTACAGATGCCAGACTGGACAGCCTGGCTGAGGAGCCCTCCCAGGCTCCCAACCCTGAGCCCGTCAGTGAGTAGAGGGTGGCGGTCAGGAGTGCCAGGGTGGGCACATGTGTGGCTGAGTGCAATGGGGAGGGTCTCTCGTCCTATGCCTGTGTGTGGCTGGGCTGCTGGGTTGTCCAGGAGCTTGCTATAGGGTCCCCCAGGGGCTAGGGACTGTGGCATCTCTCCACCATGACAGTCTCTCTGCCCCAGACCGCAGTGACCCCTTGGAGAAGATGGCTGTCCTGGTGTCCCTCGGGATCTTTGCCTTCTTTGTCCTGGCTGCTGTTCTTGTCATCACTGTCCTCATCTGGTAGGTTGGGTTTTGAGAGGGAGGAGTCTGTATGATTACTGTCCCCATCCCATTCTGTCCCCTAAAATCTCAGCATGGAATACCCTGTGTCCCCCAAACCCTATTCTGGGGTGCCTTCCAAAACAGACTTTATGCCCTGTAATAGGATGATTTATGCTCCTCTTGCCCTCCTGCCACATCAATGCCTCTTCCCAGCACACTCAGTACTGCCCAGCCTGCCTGGGGTCTTTCCAATAAGCCCAGGTCCATGCGACCTTTCTCTGTGTTCCCCAAAGATGCTGCTGCTACTAACACCCCTGTGAAGGCTCCTGCCTTGCTTGGGATTCTCATGTTCTAGAGTCAGCGCATACACCCCTTCATATGTCTTTGCTTCCTGGGAGTCCTGCTCTTGGGCACTGCCCACTGTCCTTGCCATGCTGTGGCTCTGGTATGAGTCCCTGTTCCCATCTCAGTCCTTCTCTATCTCATGACAAGCTCCTACTGTAGCCCTAGAGATGACCCAATGGAAAGGTTAAGCTGAGCTGGGCACAGTTGGGCGCAGCTGGATGGGAAGACAGAGCAGGATCACTAGGGATGTGGACAATCCCAATGCTCAGGTGGGCTCACAAGAGTCTTCAGCCACCATTGCTCTTTATTCCCAGGCTCCGGATGAGGAAACATGGCAAGGACAAGACCAAACCCAACTTCTTGGTTGCTGCCACGCACTTGAAGGCCTACCAAGTGAGTCAGGGTGCAGCATGGGTAATGGGAGGGTGTGGGGCAGGGAGTGGGAACCTGAGAGCAGGTCAGTGCCCTCCTTGATCTCCTTGTCCTCTCTCTTGGCAGAAGCCCAGATCCTGTAGTGATCCCTGGCCAATCCCTGCACCCGCTTGCCCACATGTGGGACTTGATGCCACTTCTGGCCACTGAGGATCCCACACCTCCTGGGTCACCCCACAGCTGTGGACATTGCTGGAGCCCACAACCCTTGGGTTGCAGGATGGATCCTAAGGAGAAAGGCTCTGCTCGCAGGAGCATTTGGACTGCCCAAGCCCACCAGGAGCTGGCTGGAGTCACTTCAGGCTCAGGGTGACAGGCCAGCTCCACCTCTGAGCGCTGCTAAACAAATGGGGATAAGACACTGAGCCAGCCCCACTTCACTGTCTAGTGTTGAGGGGGACCATGGGTGTAGGCTCCTGGGGGTGCCAGGCATCAGTGAGCAAGGTGTGCTGAGCCTTGCCCATCACCCCCCACCAGCCGCCAGCAGGCAGAAGAGAACACCCACCCACCCCTTCCCTCTGTCCCTCTCCCCCATGATGTGGCTGGATGGAGCAGTGATGCCAATAAAGGAGATATGCCAATGTCCCCAATAAAGGGGATATGCCATTGGCACTGCCCAGGTGAGCCCCCTTGCAGATGATGCTGGGTGAGAGGAGAGGTGAGTGGCACTGGCTGAGATGCCAGCTCGGGGACTTGCAGGAGGTGCACAGCCAGCAAGTCGGTCCCAAAACTGGTCAGTGCCCTCCCGAGGTACCTGGGGGGACTGAGAGACTTTTGCCCAGGTCAGCGCTTGTTAAGTGCCAGAAGAGGATGCAGGCAACTGTGTGGGACATTTCCCCTGCCCTTGCCATCTCAGCAGCAGGGAGAGGACCCTCTGCACATCCCCCCTCACTCTGCATGTGGCCCCCTTGCCACACATCAACCTGGCCCCTCTAATGGCTTCCATGTGTTGGCACCTCCTGACCCCATGCTCAGTGCCAGCAGCTCAACGAGATCCAGATGGATCTGGGTGGAAATTAAGACAGCAGCAACTCGTGGAGCATGGGGAGCAAAGCCAGTGCAGGATGGGTCACTGCCAACTGGGTGCTGGGGCTGGCCATGAACCTGGGATGCAGAGGGAGACTGGAGTGGGGGGACCTTGTGGGGACTGGGTTGGAGGGCGCTGGGGCAACCTGTGCCTTTTGCAATGCAGTGTGCACACACTGGGTGCCTGGCATGTGAGTTCATGAGGGCTGTCCATACTTGGCTTTGTGGGGACCCAGCCCCTCACTATCCCTTGTCTTGGTAGAGATGGGGATCAGCCCTCTACCTACAGTGTGCTACTCGAAGTGGCACTATCCTTGGATCAGAGCAGGACTTTCCCCAAAGTATGGCAGTTCACCAAGCTGGGGAGGTATAAGGAGCCAGATCCCGCCTGGATTCCTGGCTCAGTAGCCACATCCCCTCTCCCAAGTGCATCCCAGGACTTAACAGCTCCCACTGTGTCACACTGCCATCACCTGCTGGACTCTGGTCCCTAGCATCCACCCCAGCCAGCACACATTCTGATGTGTCACCTTCACCCTTGTCTCGTCATGGGCATGGTCGCACTCACCTGTTCTCAGTCCCCTTTACCACTTGAAATCCTCTTAGCACCAGCAGATCCCACTACCCCACCACTATGGAAGGCAGTAGTTGTCCAGAGATGCTGTGGAACACGGGTGATGTACATCCCATAGTGGTGGCTCCAGTGTTTGCAAATAACTGTAGTTTCCCAGCATCTGGTGCTGGTTTAGACACTGACGCCTGCTCAAGATGTAGCAGTGTGGCAGCCAGAAAATGGGAGAGGGTGTGAGATGGCAGCTCTAGTCCCTGTATCCTGCCTACTTAAAATCTCCAGAAGTCCAGTCATGTTCCAAATAGGAGCGGGTTGCTGCTGGCTAGGGGAAGCAGAGACCACCATAGCCTCGCAAGTCTGCAAGAAAACATGTACCCACATTGTGCAGGCCAGCTCACATGTGTAGATGAGAAATGACAGGCAGAGGGGACTCATAGATCTTCTTTCCCCATGTGCCAAGCCCTGTGTCCACTTCCTTAGCTGGGGTTTGCTGGGCCAGGTGGTGGGGACACTCAGTTCTGGTGACTGGAGCAGCTTGATGGCAGGAGATGCACATCTGGTCCTCAACACTGCATCCTGCTGCCCATGATCCTGGAGGGTGACTCCTTTCCTCTTGATGGAAGCCTTAGAGTCAGAACCTACCAGCCATTTAACAGCTGGAGATACTAAGAGCAGGCAAAAGGTCTGTATGCCACTGCAGACTCCTGCCTGCCTGCACTATGACTGTCTTCTGGGATGCCTCATGCCTCAGCTCCCCGCCTCAGCAGCCTGTAAATTTGACACATGGGCCTTGGGATCTGAAGGAAGCAGCAAATTCTGTGCTTAAGGGAATAAAGATTCTTGGTGCTGGGTGCTGCACTCCCTGTTACTCAAGGGGAGGGTGCACTAGCACTGGACATGGGCAAACAGGGCTTTCCACTGGAGCAGGGAAGATGCAAGGGGAGGGCTGGAGTGAACAGCAACATGGAATAAAGGAGGGGGATCCAGTTGCCAAAATCAACTTTGCCTTCAAGCTGTGGAGAAGAAAAACAGGAAGGGACCATGAGAGCAGTCCCAGGGCTGGCACCTCCCTGTCCCACTGTGGGCCAGGACACTTCCTCCAAGGCTTGGGCTCTCCCGTGGCTTGCACAGCCACTGAGTGAGCAGGAGGCTTCCTGCTGCAGGCTGGAGCTCTGCCTGGATGCACCCTGCCCCAAGTAGGCAGAGCACATCCAAACTTGCCTTGCTGCTGTATCTCACTCTCCCCAGGGTGGATGCTGTGCCAAGATCGCTCGGGGAGCTGGCACAAGCCAGGCCTGGGGATGCTGAGGCTTTGCTAGGTCAAAGAGGGCTGTGGGCTGCATCCATGGGAAGCAGGGATGGGTCCAGCTCTCTGGCATGGAACAGGGACCAGCCCAAGACCAGCAGGAGCAGATTGCAGGAGAATGTGGCCTGGGAACTGCTGAGTGTAAAAAAATTCTATGGGGCACTGCCACATGGAAATGTCTCCAGCACCAAGATACACACAGGCTGGTGTCTGTGTTTCCATCCAGCACAGAGTGGCCCCATCCAGATCATGTCTGAGGGCAGGGGCTCATTTGGAAAGCTGTAACCTTGGCAAAAGGCTTTGCAGCAGGGCATTAGTTGTGGGCAGTTGTGCAGTGGTGCCTGGGCTGTTTGACTGCCACCAATACTGCCAAATTTCTGAGCTGGCCCTCAGGACTAGCTGCCTCCTCTCCTTGCTTTGCTGCCAGGATCAGCCTGCATTTTGCAGGGGAGGAGGCAAGTTGCACAGGACTGTGAAGCAAAACAGTGTCAGCTTACCTCTCATGGCTGCTTCTGCTTCCTTCTCTGCCAAATGCTGAGCCAAGAAAAGAAATAAAAGCAGATTTGGCAGATTGTGGAAGACATAGGGCCCTGAAACACATATGTGTGTGTATGTGTATGTNTCATGAGGTGATGTAGAAAGGAACAGGACATACACAGTGGTTCAGCAGAGAGGGAAGGATGCATGTACTGAGGGAAGTAGACTATAGATGGATGCATGGATAGTCAGTTTGGAGACCCAATTACTATCCTAAGCATCAAAGATGATCGCTGTGCAGGGGCTGATTTGTGAAGATGGGTGACAGGCCAATGGGCAGAGCAGGGACAGTGTTTGGGATCAAGCCTTGGATGTGACCCATGCACCCAGTCCTCATGGAAGTGACATCAGAGCTGATATGAGGAGACAGAGCCTGAATTCTAACCAGTGCAGGTCCTGAGAGTATTGAGGAGGGCTCAGGGCATCTCCAGAGGGATTGCTTCCCCCTCAGGAGCCACTTCCATCTTACACTGCCCAGACACTGGGAGAGCAGAAATAGCAGAGACCCTGGCCAGTGAATCCAAACAGAAATGCTTTAAAAAGGCAGTTCTGAGCATTCAACTGACCATGGTTTTTGTCTCCCCTGCATGTGGAATACCTCTGCCTGGAAACCTGCTAGAGGGCCCAGGAACTTTAGAAATCCCTGAGATCCCCCATTCTCCCTTTTCTTCATCCACCTCACTATCTAGCTGTCACAGGCCTGAAAATGTCTTTCTCATTATCAACTCTCTCCTGAAAGAAGGGGAGACATCACCTGCTGGGCCAGATGTGCTGGAACCCAAACACATATGGAGAGGGGAGAGGCCTGAAACATTTCCTGCTGCTGTGTCGGCCTCTCTCTCCGGGAGTAGGTTATTTGTTTGCTTGCTAAGGCTGGCCCCCTTCCTTGCCTCTATGATGCTCTTGGTCTTTCACGAATGGGAAGTGCCAAGCACGTGGCCACAGAGATGCTGGAAGGCTAAAGCCAGCTCTTCCCAGGCACTGCTGCTCATGATGCTCTCAGGAAATGGCTGCTCCCTTCTCAAGACAGAAGCAGCAGGTTTTTTGGATGAGCTTACTGAGTCCATGACTTTCCTGCCAGCTTGGTTTGTTGTTTTGTTGGGGTTTTTTTCCCCTTTGCATGGGAAACAGTTCTGTTGTCCAAGCAAGAGTTCGCAGTGTTTTGTGTGCCTGCCATGAATTGAGGTGACACTAGGGGACACATGTTCCTTGTGCACACATTTCTTCTGTGCAACATGAAGACTGTACCTCCTGATGCTTCCATGACATTTGCTCTGAGGAAATGAACTCCTTCCTTCCCCACAGCAGAACCTCCATGTCTTCCAGCTGCCTCCATAGCTGCAGGGTCTAAAACAGAGCAGGACATTGGCTTTAGGAGCTTCTCTGGGGAGAAACAGGGAACCTTTCTACCTTCTCTCCTCCCACCAGCTGCAGTTCGAGGTCCCCTTCATCCACTGCCACATCAGCTGTTTTGCCTGCGTGGGCACAAGCAAATAAAGGTTATGGACAGCATGGCCCGGTCCTACACAGGAACCTCTCTAACAACTGGGACACTCAGTTGTTCCCCAGGGTTCCAGGATTGCATGGAGCAGGCACTGGTCAGACAGAGCACTGTACAGCTGGGCGTTTCTCTGCATCCTGAAAATGATGGGCCAGAGTTAAATGTGCCTCTGGAATTCTTATGTGGCCTTGTGGGGTTAAAACACACAGACCTTCCCAGCATACAAGGAACTCCCAACCTTTGTTCCACACTGGAAGATCCACCAGCAGCTGAGCTCCACATGCATGCTGGGCACTGGCACTGGCACAACTACATCTGTGCTGATGGATCTGGAGGTGGTGCCTACACTTCAAATCCCTTTCTGGGATGGTGACAGATCCCCAGGAGGATCTACAGAGCTTGAATGCACTGATTCCCAGAAGTATGCTGACCTAGAAGGCATCAATATTCAGGGAGATGCTGATCTGGAAGGCACTGATGCCAGAGAGGATGCTGACTTGAAAGGCACTGATTGCCCAGGCCAAACTAGAAGGCACTGATTCCCATCAGAATGCTAACTGAGAAGAGGGTGATTCATGAGAGGATGCCAGCCTGGAAGGCACCAATCTCCAGAGGTTTGCTAACCTGAAAAGCACCATTTATCCAGCACATGGTGCTTCTTCCCCTACTCCAGAGCACTTCTTTCAGCTTCCCAATTATGCTGGGCACCAGCTCAGCCAGGGACCACGCCAAGGGCTTGGGTTAGGGATCCACACCCAAACAGGCATCCATGGCTGGTGACAAAGAGCCTGGCAAGCTGACTGCAGGAAGCTGAGCCAGCACCACTTCTCACAATTTCCCTCCTCCCCGGAACTCCCCACTGGGGCTGGAAGCCACTGCCCAACTATGGGCAAGGGGAAGGTGTGGCCCCGAACTACTGTCAAAACGACCCAAAGCCTCATCCTTCTGCAGGCAAGTGAGGTACACTGACCCTATTTTCCCACTAGATGGCAAACATTGCCTTCAGAACAGCCTTCGGAGAAATTACGTCCATCCCTGTGAGAGGAGGCTGAGAAAGCCCTCAGAGCAAAGTCCTGGGAGTGAAGGGCCTGAGGCCACTTTGGGCCGGGGCTAGGGGTGGTAAGGACCCCGGCATGCTCTTCATCTTGGTTTTTCTGTCATTTCTTAGATTGTTCTCCTTTCTGCCTGCCTGGTTTCTCATCTGTCCTGGAAGACCATTCACTTGCCCTTTGATGATGGGACAAAGCAACCTGGGCATGCAGGAGAGACATCTGGTTAACCCCAGGTTGCACCTTGAACTTCCACAGCCACAGAGTGAAGCCCAGAAGCTTTGCTGGGAATTAATTATGCTGTGGTTTGCAAATCAAATGTGTGTTCATTCCTCCTTGCAAGCCCTCAGGTCCACAGGCAAGCCATTATGCTGGGTGTAAATAAAGGAGGCAGGGATGAACACTGGGCATGTGGATGTGTACACTTGTCTAACATCTTCTGCCATCTCAGATGTATTTCCAGGCTTGTTTATGTTTGTTTGAATTCAGACCCAGATTTTCCCATGGTCTCTATCTTAACCTCATGCAGAAGTTTCCTGAGTGTTTGTTGCTGGCCCTGGCAATGCTGCAATATTCTGTGCGGTTAAACATGATGTGTCATAGCTAATGAAGGAGCCAACTGTGTATAGTAAATGTTTAATATGGACAAATCAAGCCAATTAGACAATGTCAAGAGAAAAGTGTGTCATCTCAGCTGTGTCTGTCCTGTGCGGAGGAGAGGATCTGTGGGAGGGAAAAACCCCAGCCACTGCAGGATCAGGAGCTCCTAACACCAGCCAAGGGTAAAGACACTGGATGCAGATCTTCCTGCAGACGTCCCAGTGCACCATGTAGGTACCCTCACCTGAAGGATAAACATAACCTCTTAAGAGAGGATTTTGTTTCTGAAATTAAGACAGCTGGGTGGCTAGAGGGGATGGCAGCTGTCTCCAGTGCAGAGCTGCAGAATAAGAAGTAGATTATCCCACTCAAACAGTCCTTGGAGACCTCCAAGAGGACTCATGTCCGTTCACAGCATGCTGCCTGCTTATGTGGCAAGCCTGTGGCCCCAGGGCTCAGCAGAGCTCAGACAGGAGTACCAGGGAACCCCATCAGTGGGGTTACCAATGGCAGCCCCCCACCAAACATTAACTGACTAATGGCAGCAGCTGTATTCCCTTCACAAATCGCTCCAGAGCCCTGCTCCTGGCAGTTTGCTCTCACTGCCTCAGCTTTCTGCCCAGTCACATTGTTTGGTATCAGTCAGACTTCAGTGAGAAGGGTCCTTCTAGTGTCCTGGTCACTTCCTTCCGGTAGGGATTATTGCCTCTTCTTCCATGAAGGCTGGGAAGTCTCTCACAGGGCTGTTTATAGTAAAAGAGAAAAATCTAGAAAATTAAAGCAAGAGAGTGACTGAGGAACAGAAACTGAAGGAGCTGTTGGGAGCCAATCTGCAGCTTGTGGCTCAGGGCAGCAAGCCAGTGACCCATCATGACAGCCACTAATCCACAAGCCAAGCAGGTAGAAAGCTCTTCTGGTTCTTTCCAGCTGGGCTCCCTGCCAGCCCCTGTATTAGTATGTGCTGATGTCTGGGGACATGGGATCAGGACAGAAGCAGTGACAACATGGATAGTGTGGGCTCTGGTGCATCCCTGTGGCTTGAGGCTTCCCCATCCCTTTGCCCAACTCAGAACCCCTGAAGGCAGCAGAGCAGAAGTTAAGCACAGACATGGCTACTTCAGTCCTAAAGTTGAGGTTTACCAAACCAGGAGGGTTTGACTCCCAGTTTTGACCTGAGGACACCAAGAGACAGACAAGTCCATTTGCCTGAGGATATTATATCTTTGCCTTGATGCATGCCTGATTCCATCTTTCAAGTCCAAGTCCTGGGAGCAGTTCTGGCCCTTCCCTGTAGGCTCAAGGTTATGGGGGTGGTTTTCACCAAATAAATGCTTCCTGCCTCTGCATGGCATCTCCAATCAGTGACAGGCTGCCATGAGCAGCAGCCCCCTCCCACACTCCAACCTTACTTTATGCCCTGTCTCAGATCCCTGAAGGCTAGACCTTCTCAGTGCTGAGTAGTCTCAAGATAACCAGCAGACCATGGACTCTGGAGAAATCTGGGAACCATGTCCTCTCCTGCCTGCAGCAGGGTGACACCTTCCACATCCCTCAGCTAGTGCTGCCCAGTGAGAACATCCTCTAAGCCTGAAGCTACCAGTGCTTCTGAAATTCTAGTAGAGCTGCATCAAGCTGCTCTGGGTAAGGATCTACACTTCTCTCCTGGTGAACTTTCCTGGAATCTTGGCCATGTTCGTGGTGGCAGAGTCAAAGGGGCTGTACTGGATCTGCGGGGGACTGTGGGACTGGGCATCTCCTTTATGCTGGTTCAGATTCCCCAGCACGTGATGGATGAGAGGCATGAGCAAACAAGGTAGCTGAAGGAGCTGGGGAAAAGTTTTGAAGATTTGAGGAAGTAGACTTTCCAAACCCATTTGGCCTTGCTCTTCATGGGTATCAAGGTGATAACCCACAATGACACACCAAGAACCCCAGCAGAAGCATTGTGCAGAAACCAATACCCAGATCTGCACAGAAAGGAGCAGGGACCCTCCAGCTACCTCCATGCTAGGAAATCAGCTCTGCCAAGGACTGTTTTCTGGTTGGGAATGATGCTTGCTTTTGGTGTCAGGCTAGCTGACCTGGGCCAAAACCTGCCAGATATGATGCTCACAGTGTCCCAGCACAAGGGGGCATTTTCTTCGGTTGCAGCTCTGATGTCCTGCAGGGCACCACTATGTCTTCAGGGTACCAGGGCAGTCAAGAAGTTCAGAGACCTGCCTGTAGCCTTGCTAAAGAGAACTGCTGAGCTCAGGAGCCCATTGGGAGGATAAATTGAAGGAAATGTGGTACAATTTGTGTACCACTACTGCCAGGATGGCAGCCTGCTGTGGCCTGACAAGAGGGCAACCCCGCAGAAACTGAAGCCTTAGAGGGACGAAAGAGGAAGAAGTGGCATTGTTGGTGGCTCAGATCCTGCAGTGTGTTAGTGGCCTCCACTTCCTGCGGGAATTTGGCTGTTTGCTTATTCTTATTTCATAAGCACAAGAACTTGGCTCTGCTCCAGGGCCCAGTTTTTCAGACAGTAACCTCTTTCTCTACCTTTTTGCATCACAATTCTTTGACAGTAGAAGTTCCTAAAGCTGTGGCTTGAGGATCCGTGGTGAAGACCTGACAGGTGATCTACAGACCTTCTTCACCTCTGCAGTGCTACCTGCTCTGCAGGGCTAGAAACCTGTAACGAGTTAGAACTGGGATCTGGAGCCCAGAGGAAGTGTACCAATGCCTGAAAGGTCATGCTTTCATTTCTTCCAGAAGGCAGCCACTTTGAGGAAAAAAAAACAGAAAGGATCTGCCACCTTTGCAGGGACATCAGCTGCAAAGGGAAGTGCAAGTTCCCTTTGCAGAGGCTCTAGCCCATGGTGACCACTACTGTGATTCCCCTGGTATAATAATCTTTATACCCTTCCTCAAAGCGCAGCTGGGATCCAGAAAGTAAGAGGGAAAACCCAAAACCTCAGAGGGCTAGCTGTCGGGGTGATGGGCAGCAGAAAACCCAAAAAGTGTGAGAAGGCAGTGCTGCCCTCCTGGCTGTTGAGTCTTACTCCTGACATACCTAGGGAAGACCAACCTCTGGGTATCTCTAGGATCTGGCCTTTGGATGTCTCACACCTCTCCAGTGCTCCTCAGCTTTGCCAGGAGTGGCAAGGAAACAGAATAACTCTCACTGCCCTGTGCTCAAGGCTTTTGCCAGGAGTGACAAAGTATACCTCTCCAGCAGCAAAGGAGAAATCAGCATTACCGATGCAAGAAGAGAGAGGGCAAGACTAACACATGGTGGTTGCAAGTGTTTGTGCAAGGATATGAACCTGCATCCTACCCCTGTGAGCATTTACACAAATGTACCCCAGACTGTGTAAACTGTAAACCTGAGCAGATTGTAAAAAGGGGAATAAGGCACCAAGTTCTCCCTTGATCATTTAGTTATACCTTCAGTTCTTTTTCCTTGAAGTCAGTTAGCAGGCTAAGTTCCTGTATCTTGTACCCAATAAAGATACTGAAAGGCCTTTAATCTAGTGCTGCATAATCAGCACCTTATTTTGCTGCAGAGGTAAATGACACTGATGTGAGACATTAACTGTGCATGACTTGGAGCTCACTGGAAAACATCCTTGATTAGCTGGGAAGTATTCACTGGCATGCAGTTGGGGCAGGCAGTGCAGGCCACGCTTGCTCCATCTCTGGCTGCAAACCAGATGGTTTTCATTGTCCTCAGACAGGTACAATGGGCCATGAAGAGCCTTTGGACAATGGCCCAAGTATGCCAGGAGGGTGGGGTGTATTTTTATGGTGTCGAGAGGGCTGAACCCAGTTGACAGCAGTAGGGAATGTGTCTAGAGCACTGATGTGATATCAGCACTGAACTGACACTGGCTTACAGGCATGTGACCTTAAAAAACAGTAGTATCCACCAGAATGGAGATCTTGGCTTCCTCTCATGCTTGCTGTGTCTTGTGCATGCTCTTTTACCTTGAGCAGTAGGGCATAGGTGTATGTCACCTGTGCTCAGATCCTGCTGCCTCACTGCAACCACTGCTGGTGCTGATGGATGTTTGGGAGATCCTTTCTCTTTGTTCTGTGTTTGTGAGAGAAGGGAGCTATGAGGAGTAAGGCTTATGGACTCATTTCAGCACATCACAGACTCCTTGAGATGGTCTCTCCAGCAAAGATAAGCATTACAAGACCAAAGCAGGGCTTCCCTGTCCTGGAGGACAGTAGCAGTGTTTTCCTGGGATTTTAGGACAGTGAAGAGGAAAAGACAGCACTGAAGCACTTACCATGGCCAGTGCCAGCACTCAGCACCATGGCTTCAGTATCTTCATGCCAAAAGGAGCATCAGCTCCCAGACAGCAGAAACATGCCAGCCATGTCTGCCTGCCCAACCCACACAATAACTGTTTCTCTTTAGGTTGTATCCAGAGACTCAAATCCTGAAGCCCTTATGGTGTCATCTAAACAGACCAGGCAGCCAATGAGTGGAAGAGCTGATCTGTCACTTCATTACACAGAGAAGGAGGAGAAGGACAGCGAGTGGCACACACAGACCATGGCAGGGCCACAGTGAAAGGACGGGCCTATTGTCACTACAGAGCAGAGCTCTGCAGTACCATTCCCCCACAACCAAGGTGCTCCTGGGCTCAGAGCTAGAGCTACATCTATCTGATAAACTCTCTGACACAGGCAGGTAGCAATCTCCTCTGCTGGGTCTGTTCCTCCACCTGGGACATGCTGGTGACCAGAGGTGTCTTCTCACAAAACCCTCCTTTCCCCTCCAGAAATGGTGTTTGGGATGCAGCAACAGCAGCTGCAAGAAATTTAGATGGAAGGCAGGCACTTCTCAGAAAAGCCTCTTATTTTGTGCAAATCTTTGGGGATTATCATGTTCACCCCAAGCATCCCTGTCCACAGAAATCCTTCTCTTTTTAAATACAAAAATATCCAAACACAAACCAAAGAAACCCCAACCAAAAACCACTAACAACAACCAAACAAAAAAATACTTAAAATGTGTTGGAGTGACCCATTAGCATTTTTCCATCCACAGTCAGCACCAGGTGTGATCCAGGACTAAAAGAAACCCAGCCTCATGCATTGCGACCTGACCTCTGTGTGCCTCAGGCAAAGTCCTCTCCAGCGTTTGTATCTCTGTTGCCAGTTCCTATGGGTATCCAGGATGTACTGGCACACACCCACGGCCTGGAATGGCTCTGTGTGACAGCTAGCCTTGGACTTTGACTGCCTGAACAAAAATAAGAAGGGCCTCGGTGGTGCCTTCCTCCTTCCCAGTGGGTGGCTGCCTTTTTCTGCTGGCTGGGATTTTTCAGGGAGTCAGAGACATTGAGTTAAGCATTGCTAGGGCAGGGCAGGGAGCCAGGAGAGCTCTTGTTCCTGTAGGACAGGAGGTCAAAGGACCAGCATGCTCCCTCCTGGACAGCACTCACGACTGCTCCATCTGCAGCCACTTCCTCAGGATATAAGAAATGTTTTGGAGGTGAAGACCCCCTGGGGATGAAGGTCAGGGAAGAGCCTGTACTGGTACCCCTCATTCCAGCCTCCTGTGGGTTGGCTTAGCAAGAAAGTAGTTTGGAAAGGGCAGCAACTAAGGGGCATCCAGCACGCAACCCTGTGGAGCTGGTCATGGGTCACAAACAGGAAAGCTGAGAGCAGGTTAATGGCACTCTCTGATGATTCAGAAGAGCGGCAATATATACCTCTTACGAGAATAAGTGGATATAAAAGGTGTGAAATTTTGCAGTGCAAAGAGTGAAGGAAACAATCCAAGAGCAGTGGTGCTGGATCAGGACAGAAGCTCTGTTGCTCTGTCTCTCTCCAGCTGAGATCACTACTAGGTACATAAGAGAAAGCAGAAGACATAGCAGAAACCAGAGTCATCCTCCCCTGCCACTCCCTCCCAGCACCCAGGAGTCACCAGCGCAGGAGCTTCTCCAGGTGGGGCTTGTGTGGGAACCACATGAACCCACCTGTGGTGTGTTTTTCCAGACCCTAGCTGTGCCTCATCAGCACCCTGTGCTGAGAGTTCAATGAATTATCTACAGTGAGTGTGAAAAGAGCACTGCTATTGGCATTAAACTTCAACCTGAGGATTTCAGGGATGGACATGGAACAGGAACCTCTGGGTTGGCCCCAGAAGTGCTGCAGTGGACTTTGTGGAGGATGTTTCTAACCAAATTTGATGGGAGGGTCTGGATCAGTCTTCTTGAAGAAGAAGGAGGGTTTTTAAGAGATTCCAGGGGATCAGTACACTTCTAAGGGGACTGTGGTAGCATTACAAGAAGAGATGGAAGCTCAGGAGTTTAGCTGGCTTCAGTGCTGCCCTATTTCTGACAGTTCTTTCCCAACAGTTTAGGGGTCTGGCTGGCACTAGGACTGTGCTTAGAGTTGGATGCTTTTTCTGTTCCCATCCTTCTGATTGCTATCCTGTTGACTGTCCTCTTTGTTTCCAGTAAGAAAGGATGCACAAGCAAGTCCTTCCTTGGCAGGGCATGGAGCCAGCATGCCTTATCAGTTTAGAAGCACCAGCCAGGGACTTTCCACTCCTCGCTGATGTGCCCTGTTGGGAATACCATCCTGGGACATCTTACATGCTTCAGAGACTTCCCCAGCTTCCCTTGTGCACTTTTGGCAGCTCCGCCCCAGAAGACTTCAGCTTGACCCTCTTTGATGGCTTTTTCCTGGCTCTGCTCATTCTCTGCTTGGAAATCTTTGGACAGGGGTATCCCACAGGAAAACTAGGAAGGATGATGCTGCTCTGAGGCAGTGCAGCCCCTGAGCTCCACAGGGAAAGCCCTCAAAACCCCAGCCATTGTGGTCTCCTCCAGCTCCCTTTGCAAGCAGCTGAGGAAAAGGCTCACTTTGGAATTTCGATGTTCAACTCTTTGCCCGTGCTGTCCCCAATGGGCCATGCATGTGTGACAGGGAGCTGCAGACTCTTCACACCAGAG
The DNA here is from genome assembly GCA_013396695.1 of Sakesphorus luctuosus. Classification (NCBI taxonomy): domain Eukaryota; kingdom Metazoa; phylum Chordata; class Aves; order Passeriformes; family Thamnophilidae; genus Sakesphorus; species Sakesphorus luctuosus. Next base: position 160,836 of record VWZD01010697.1, read on the forward strand.
CTGTACCAAACTCAATCTCCTGACTGTCAAAAAAAGCCCATTGCAGCAGATCCACGTCAAATCCCTGCAGAACTACCTGCCCTCTATATTCACACACACTGTCCAGAAGAGGAGAGCAGCTTTGAGAAGTGAGGAAGATAGGGGCTGTTCAGAATGAAAAGTACTGACCCAGAAAGTTCTTGTGTGACTGTAAGCAGACAGTCAGTCAGGGGCAAGATCCAGACCCGAATGCATGGAAGAGGGTTCTGGAAACAGAGAGGGCAAGGATCCTCCTGAAACCCAGCCAGAGCTCTTGTAGAAAAGCACCTCAGGGTCATGTTTGCAGAGGTTAATGCTCTGCTGAAACAATTTTCTCTCCCTACCTTTGCCTTCACAAAGCAAAGGAAAAGCTGCAGCCTCAAAACTGGTGGTGCAAGTGATGCATAGACAGCTAGAAGCTTCATCATGGACTTGTCCCAGCTGCCAGGACAGCCTGTGATGAATGCCTCCAGCATGTCACAGCACACCACAGCCCCCAAGCATTTACTTTAGACAGTTGCAGCACAAGGAAGACAAATGAGATCCAGAGAAACCCAACCTTTTGTTGGCCCCCTCTGTCTCCATTTACATGTGTGTTTTCTCCTCTCAGGCCATGTATCTCCCTTGTTTAGGATAATGTCTGGCTTCTGATCTTGTTCCAGATGTTTTCTGCTTGAGCCCTTCCTCATTCTGTTAGAGCACTGAGCACAGACACTGAAGGGCCTGCTTTGGTTAGAACTCCCTTGACTCCAATGCTTCAGACCTTGCACCAACCCAAAACCACAGCCTCTGTTTGGCACTGCCCAGGGGGGCAGACAGTGCACATCTCCTGCCAGCCAAATTCTTGCAGCTGCTTCCCACTCAAAAGTCTTCAAAATTTCACAAGGGTGTGGATACACCACCAAGTGGACTGGTGTCCATCTCTCTGAGCTCTCAGAGAGAGAAAAGGCCCCTCAAGGGCTTCCCCCTCCCCATCACACACTGAGCCCTGCCCTTGCTCCAAGCACAGGCTGAGCACAGGACGCTGGCAATACACCCATCCACTGCATTGGAGTGTGCAGCACTGTGATAGCTCTGAGGGGAGCCCAGCCCTGCAAGGACAGGTGTCCAGGAATCATTTGGCAAGATAAGAACAGTGTGTCCTGCCAGCCAGCTCTCCAGCTTCAAACCAGCCTTAATTTATCTCAGAGTAAGGCTCTACAGCTGCTTTCAAAAGGCATTTGATGCTAAACTCCTCAGCTTAATGCTTGCCCTCAAGATCTCTTTTCTTTTATATCTTTGGGTTGCTTTCTTTTTTTCCCTCCAGCCCAAAATCAAGTTGTGCTGGTGAAACAGAGCCAAGACTGCCAAGGCCCTTGCCAGAAGCACCCTAGCATGTAGCCCAGAAGATGACAGCGAAAACATTGATTTTCACTGCTGATGGTTCACACTCCACTATTAGCACTGCACAGCCTGCTCCACTTCAAAGGGAGATCATGGATGACATGCAAGATCTTCTTCTTTCAGTCTGGCTTGGCAAGCTCTCCACACGCTCCCAAGGCACTTTCATCACATGGACACTGGGTCAGATCCTGGGTTTGCACGAAAAGAACAAGAATTTCTTGTGGCCACAGGCAGCCTCACATCAAGCACCCAACAAATAAGTGGCAGTTTCTGAGTGTGACTCCATCCTCCCATCTCCACCTTCTGGAGAGATTCCCAAGGTCATGGGAAGTGAAGGTCTTCATGTAGCCCTTAGAAGGATAGCATAAAGCAGGGGAAGTCCACATTACCACCAGGAACCCAGTAGGCCAGTATTACAGGCAAAAAAAAAAAAAGGATTAGGAAGGACTGCCCAAGGCCATCTAACCCATTCTGTGCTGAGCCAGAGCCAGCACTGCTTCCAGCTTTCTGACAATCCCTGGTCTAAATTTGCCAGCAGTGGACATGCAGCATTTCTTCAGCTGTCTCTTCCTGCTAAATGGAATTTATGCCTAAACTCTGACCCCAGGGCCCCCTGTGGTTTCTTGACCTATCAGAAGTAAACTCAGAGAGTACTTCTTTTCACTTTCTCTTTGCTATGTCCCTCTGTGCACTTGTAGACCACGTAATCCATTCCTGGAAGCATGATTAACCCAAGTTCCTTCAGCTTGTTCTTGGAGGCCAGGTCATCCAGAAGTCTGACCAAACTCACTGCTGTCCTCCCCAGCCCTCTCAAGTGGGTGCACACCTTTCCAGCATCCAGCTGTCCCATCCAGGCCCACCTTTCCCAACAAGACTGAAGTATAAAATTTGCACACTATAGGACCACTCATGAGTGAAGTCCAAAAATCCTCACTAAAACAATCTCAGAGATAAATTAAACAGCTGTCCCTGGTGTGAGGGAAGGAAACAGTGCCTGGATGCAGTGACAGCAAGTTGCAGACCGTGTACCCCCTTGTCCTCATCCCAATAGCTGAAACAGAAGCCCCATTTCTTTCATTACCACTGCACCAGCTGCCAGCTTGGGCTGGAGACCTGAGGATTCTTGATGTGAGGCTGACTCACAAATGACTCTTTGTGATGATTTTCTGCTTCACTCTGCAGTAACACAGTTTTTACCACTAGTTCCACAGCACACGGGCATGCCAGGAGTTGCTATTTTTTGCAACAAGCCACCTGTGTTAGATTTGGTAGCAGCAGGGCTAGTGAGCAGTTCAGTTTGAAACCAGGCCAAGGTAGGGAGAGCATCTCTCCTACCATCCCTGTCAAGCTGCAAAATATCTGCTACTCCGTGTCTGTAAAGGGATGTGGGGCAGAATAGTGCAAATAGGGCAGTGTCTCCCTTGCTACCCAAAGTGAGAAGTGCTGAGCTGAGTGACAGCATTTCCAGGACCTGCTGCCCTCCTGAAGCCAACTGAACCCCACAGGCTCTGCAAAGAGCACACACAAAGCCTTCAGAAACAGCAGGGATCAACACAGCGGGCTTTGGCCCTGCCTCCACCCCAGGCAGGCAGTGTAACTCACAGTCCTATTAGTCCTGACATTGGGAATTCCCTGGAGTAGGTGGCCTTGGCTGGGTCAGAGAACAATGCTGGAGCATTGCGCAGTAGCCAGGAAATGAAACCAAGTGCTGTGAGAAGAGGCTTAATCTGTAGCTGTAGCATATCTGGGACACTTCTGCTTTTGTTCTTTCCAGTACAGTAGCTGTCATCCATCACCATAAATGCTGACTGGTGCCCTTCTAAAAGCTGTGTCAGCTAAATAAAAGATGGGAAACCACAGGTTGCAGGTATTTTCAAGGAAAACAGTTATTTATTCACCAAAGACCACTTCCATAGTTCACATTTCTGGAGCACCATCCCTCCCACGGACAGCAGAAAGTCATGGCTTGATAATTTAAACAGGATTAAGGAGCATGCCTGTAAACAGTTGTGTGCTTGCAGTGAGAGGACAGTCATTGCACATCCCAGCCGAGGAGGGGCTTTCCCAGGCAAAACATCAGCAAGAAAGAAACTGTTGCTTTCTGTGGGAAAGTGGAGAAGAATGTGTTTGGAGAAGGGACCGACCTAAGGCTGCCGTGGCGAACATCCCAAACCAAGAAGATGTACCACACCTGGCAAATCTTGCAGTGACACAACACAGCTGCCAAAACTTCTGGACAGGCACAGAATAGTCACCATGCCAGTAGAATCTAGGGCAGAAGGATCCAAGGAAACTGGGCAGAAACTGGGCAGGGAGAAACCAGTATTAGAGTTTTGCACTTGTTAGACCTAAATGAAGACTGCAGAAAGATCCTCTGAGTCTGTCTTACTACCAGCAATCTTCTGGTTCTCCCTTTCCACTGCAGACAAGAAAAGTTTCTCATGCTTATGGGCATAATGCCTTAGGCTGCACACTTATTTCCCAATTTCATAAGAAGCTCCAAAATCTTCTCTTCTTTGCTTGCCTGGTTCTTGCCTCATGGCTGTCTCTCCCATGCACTCCCATGAAGAGATAACCAGATCTCCACTAGCGCCCTCAAAGCCCCATCCCTGCAGCCTGAGCTAGTAGTGACCCCTCACCTCATTCTCTTACAGCTCTGTTTTGACATGTACCCATGCAATTTTGCTGCGGTTACAAAGTAATTGAGAAAAGAAGGGAGGCTAAGTACCCTCCACCCTTCTATCCAGGGGTCACATTCATTATCGCAAATGAAGATTTGGGAGGGGCTCTCCCCACGTGGGTGTGTCCTTCGAGCCTGCGCAGTGGATTTTTTAGGTGAGGTACAGTGTGCGCAGAAGTGGCCCCACTCTTTAACTCCTAAGGTTCATCTGCCACGGCCGAGCGACCTTGGACGGTGACAGTGAAATCCTCAGGACTAGAACTTACAGCATGTGGCATTCGCAGGAGGTCTCCCATCCAAATACTAACTGGGCCTGACTTTGCTTGGCTTCTGAGATCTGACGGGATGAGGCGTCAGGGTGGCATTTAACTGCACAGGGGGCACATGCTGGGGTGCAGAAAAAACCTTGCCTAGAGGCACAGTAAGCAGGGAAACAGGAGGGAGAGGTGGGGAGGGCCACAGAAATGGCACTAAGCCTCCCATCACTGCCTACTGCTTCATCAGGATGGACAGGTAACAGGTACTTTCCAGTATTCGGTCAGCAGGATAAGTTTTCTGTTTGCTTGTCCTCATGATTTTGTCTTTATCTCCAGTTTTTACTGCTACTGTGCATAAAGAGAAGATGGGTGCATCTGAAGGCAGAGAGAATAGATCCCTCCTCCTTTTCCAAAGGGTGGGGACCTGGGACCTGGGCAAAGGTGTGTCTGGCTAATGACTGAGCCCATGCTGCAACGAGCTGTAGTATCTTCCACTTCTGAAAACACGAAGCTGAGCCCAGCCTAGGCACAAGGGTCTCCGTATTGGACAACTTCTGGGCTCAATTCGACTCTAGGAGCTACAGCAATGAAAAGCACGCTGGTCGTATGCTCCAGTCCTGGGGATCAGACCATGGAGGTGCAGGCTGGGCAATACCACCAGAGACAGTTCAGCTGCAGGAGGAGCATGGCAGGGATGGCACAAGCTGCTTCTCAGAACCCCACCACCTGGCTAAGAGTTCTGGCATCTTCCCACAGGACAAATCTCAGTAGAAAGTGTCCAGACAAGCAGCATCAGTGTTTATATGCTGGGAATGAAGGGGAAGCAAGCAGAGGCCAGAGGATGAGAGATGCCAAGTCTGGATCCTCTCCATCACCCGCATATGTTGTTTAGGCAAAAGCAAACAGCAAAAGGGAACAAGACTAAAGGGGCTTTTCCTCACCTGGATTGCCATCCTTCCCAACCATCCACATGTCCCATCACCTCACAAAAATCCAGACAGGTCCCTGAGCCCATGCCAGCTGGATCTGCACTGGTGCCCAGGAATCTGTGCCCATGGAGAGCAGCCCCTTGCCTTGACATGAAGGAGAGGAGACCACCAGCACGGGGAACAACTGGCCTTTACACTAACAAATGTGCCCAGGGCAGGCTCAAAGCTCCTGTCAACTCTTTGGCACCAGGGAATGATGTGAAGAAGGTGTGTGAAGGTGGTGAGAGTGAAACAGCTTTTAGACACTGTGGTACTGGTCACCTTGCCTGCAGGTGCATGTGAGGAGGATGCAGCTGGGTCCTCACCAGTCACTCCAGGAGCAGCATATGCAACACAGGAGGGGTGCTGGTGCCAGAAAAAGCTCCTGTACACTGTCTCTTTGGAGGCAAGGGACAAAACCAATTCCAGTAAAGCCCCTGGAAGGGGTATCATGGCATCAAGTGCAATCAGAATAGCAGTTCCCTCTGGTGCCTTGCTCTTGCTGCTCAGAAGCAAGCAGGTGTTTTTGCTATGGACCTTCTATCCCACCCTTTGTCTGGGTATGCCCATGCCAGGTCAGACCTTGAGACAGAAGCAGATTATGCTTGCTGTATCTGAATGCAGCTTGGGAAGCATTCAAGGCTGCTTTCATCGTGCCAGTGAGAGACAGGAGTGCTCTTATGATCCCAGCTGTGAGTCCTGGCAGCCAGGGACCAACCCAAAGCCTGCTCAATTTGCTTGCATGGATGCAGCCTTCTTTTTCTCTCCTGGCTTTGTGCACAATCACCAAGAGAGCGGTTCTTTTGTCAACTCCATATGAAAGCTTTTCAGTTACAGTTCCTTGTTATTCCACAACATGTGAAATACAGGTCCCAGGCTTGGATAAAGAACTACAGGTGGTTCAGCCTATGCTCCAGAACACCTCACACCAAAGTGATCCTTGCATATAGCCCCAGAGCTACTGAGGGTATGTCTGCATCATACCGCAGTGGATTCCAGTCATGCCCCACCAACCCCTGAGGATGCAGTAAGGGTAGGAAAATAGCAAGAAAAACACATCTTGGAAGAGAGAAAAAGGAAGACTTTACAACTGAAACTAGCTTTCATCTGGGAATCAAGGGGTTTAACATGATAGCGACTAGCTGCTTTCCCTAAAGAAAGTGGCTGCTTCCCTCTAAAGAGATCATTGACATTTTGCATCAGAAAAACTCCCTAGTTTACTAAGCACTGAGTCTGGCTCATTCTTGATAGATTTCCAGGAGTCAGGCTCTGAAGTAGAGACAGCTGCTGCAGCGCTGGAGAAGGAATGGGAGCCAAGACAATGTACCTGGTCCAGGATAGCATCAACTCTTGTCCTTCCCTGGGGGCTAAGAGCAGTTTGCTGCCAGAGCTGGGACTGGGATCAACACCCACTTGAGAGCTGTGGCAGAAAAGAACCTGTCATGGATCTGTGCTGTACAGCTGCATTGCTCTGAAAAGGGCACATTTCCTGATCCCAGGAAAGATGGGAGCCATGGACTTTGTAGCCATGCTCTTACAGGCAGGTTGGCCAAGCCATCCCTCAAACTCTGATGGAAGTAGATAAATCTGCTTCCAACATCTAAGAAGTCAATACAAGCCCCTTCTCCCTCAGCTTCCCTAGTCCAGGACACTGTTCTCCTTGTCAGGGTAGCCTGCAGCCAAAGATGAATCTGATCTGCCCTAGGCTAAGCCCCTCTGGCAGTCCCTGCCCTTCAAAGGGCAGCAGCTCAATCTCAGTGCAGATCCATGCCAAGCATCCTCCCCCTCCCCAGCCACAGTCCCCTCATGGATCACTGAGAGAGCAGCAGGAAGGCTTCTGTCCAAACAGCACCAGTTATCCTCATTTCCCACTCACACTGTTTATCTTGGCCTCTCTTCCCATACCAGTCTTCCTTCTCTTCCTTCTTCTCCCCACGATTGAATTGCTGGAGCTGTCACTATAGTTAATGAGCTGGGACAGAACTGGTGCTCTGGGAAAGTCATGCTAAGAGACGTTCTACCTCAGGGCATTGCATGTGCACAGATACCAGGAGGGGCCAAGAGGGGATAACACACCAAAAAGAAACAAGCCACCAACCAAGTGAGCCAGGTGGTGAGTGAAGGAGAAGGGATAAGGGCTAAGCTTGCATTCAAGAGGTCTCAGCAAAAGCCATGATGTGCCTGGACACTCCCTGGCTTGAATAGCCCAGACACTGCACCACTGTGGATGTCATACCCAGGAGGCCTGGTGCCATGTTCCCCTGCCTTCAAAAGCAGTCCCTGAGCTACCTTAATCCCAACCTTCACCCGGGCATGCTGCCTGGCATGAAACCCAACTAATTTAATGATGAGGACAGTCACATTTGACACAGGTGCGTGGGAGGAGAGGATGGTGCCTGGCTGTTGATCATGCAAATCCCACTTGTGTGCTTCAGCTGGATGGAACAGCTTTGTTGAAACATCAAATGGCCTTGGCAAAAGGGCATTAAGGACACTCTGAGACAGCAAGACCATAGTCATAGTGCACAGGAGATCCAGAGTTAAGGAGGAAACTGTCCATGGACTCTCACTCCACTGTTGATGAGGGGCAGGAGATGATGGTCTTCTGTCTGTGCCTTATCCATGGATGTGGCCAGGAACAGATGTCTTCAGCAGCTTCCATTTCCCTGAAATCTCTTCCTCCTCAGCTGCTACCAAGCACCAACCTGGCAGGGCAATCAACCCCACTGTGCCTCAGCTTCCCTTTACTGCAAGGACAAAGCTCCTGCTCCTGCAGCTCTTCTTCCATGTTCCATGCTCCCGTGGGATTTGACAGCTGGGGAACTCCAGCCCAGCAGTGGCACTGGCAGGACTGGAGTATTTTGGGCTGGATGGTGCAATACTGGCATGCTCCCTCCCACTGCCCATCTCTGCACAAATACCCCCCAGGATGTGCTCCAGCAGCCTGGCTGAGCAGTGGAAAACAGGGCACCTGCTTCATCATGATGCTGAGAGACTCCCAGGAGAGACTTGCAGCCCAGCTGCTGTAGAACATGTTCTTTACCGCTATGAAGCCCCTTTCCCACACCCCCATCTCCCTGGCACAGCCTCCTTGCCACTGCAGCATGGCAGGCCTAACTACTGACAGACTACTGACTGTACACCCCGCACTCCGCGCTGGGTTTCGGACTCAAACACGAGTCACATCAACTGCCTGTTGGCTTTCCTTTTTATTTAACAAAATCACAGCACAATGAAAGAGAAAAGAAGCAGCATACACACAGAATTGTTGTAATGAATGGACTTAGCAGCAAAGAACCTGAGAGCAGTGTGAGCTCCAGACATGGGGACAGGGCAGGGTTTGATGGGGGTGTCAGGCTGGGGGACTGAGAAGGGGGTCAATGTCCCTGAGGAGAGCAGCAGCTAAGAGCCACATCACTGGCTGCTCTGCAGCTACCACATTACTGGCTCTATATCTACCCTTGCAAGGAAGAGCAGGAAATGGTGCAGGGAAGTCAGGAGTGAGAGACGAACCACCCTGGCAACAGATTGTCCAAGGGCTTCTAAGTTTTGCTCATCAAGATCAGCACAGTTCATGGCCATTGAGGAACATCTCCAGCACTGCCCTCTACCCTAACACTGTCCCATCCGGGCAGCGCTTCTCAGGGATGCAGAAGGACTCAGACTTGGGTCTGACAATGGAAACCAAAGGGATCAAACTAGAGCTGGAGGTCACAGCTGCTGTGCTGAAGGGAAGCCTGAGGCTCTCAGATCAGTCCATCAACCAGCTTCCAGGCTGCAAAGCCACCAGAGTCCAGCAGCCCTTGGTTCAGCCAGGAACAGGTATTTAGTTGACATGGGAGACAGAAGGGAAATAAAAGAGCAGACAGTGCCTTGTCCAGCCCCACATGCTGGAAGGGTACCCAAGAAGGATAAGCCCTGAGGCTGGAAGTGGAAACAGGTTGGCTCCATTAGCATCACATTAACACCTGGGAGCTGGTCCCACTCCAGGTGTTGGGACAAGCCATGGGCTTCTTTGGAGACTACTTGCCCTGGGATTTGGCCTGTGGAAGTGAAAAACCCAACTGTTATTAGTGTGCTCCTCAGCACAGGAGCCTCCCTAGAGTCCCTTCCCCCTCTGGCCAACCCACAGCAGTGCAAGTCATGGCAGGGATTTCAAAGTGCCCACCAAACTCATCCTAAGCCCTGCCCAGGAAGGTGCACAAACAGCAGACTCCAAGCTTGCAGAGCAGAAGTGGGGAGGGGTTTTCTTCCATTGCCATTTGCCATGGCACCAGTCAGACTCAGCCAGGAGTGGCACTGTGTGGACAACAGCCTCAGGGCTGCATTTGTTTGGGGTGGCAGAGGGACTACATAGGAGACAGAGAGGCCCAAGCTGGAGGGAGGAGGGATGGAAACCAAGACAAAGTGTCCATGCCTCAGTAGATCATGTCCCGGGGCTACTCTTCCCAGTAGCCCAGTCACACTGGGAAAAGCCTCTTTGGCAGTGGATAAATCAATCCCCAGGCTGCTCCCATGCCTGTCTGAGAACTGGGATGCTTCTTACCTTCCTGGCAAAGCTGGCATCCAGCTTCTCCTGCAGACGAATCACCCACGGGGATTGTAGTGGGGCACACAGGCGCTTGCCCTTTGTGGTGATGAATCTGCCAGGCCCATGAGGGAAAAAACAAAACGTAGTGAGCAAGACACCCTGGGGGTGTTCAAGAACAGCTCAAACTCTCACCCATTGCCTCCCTCACTGCCCTCCTCCATCTGTACCTTTAGATGACTTTCTTCCTGACTTTTGTCCCATAGTTTCCCTTCTCAGCTGGTCCTCATCTGACTGCACCTCTTGATGTCCAGGATCTCTTCCACAACCCTCCCTATTCCTTCACTCTCAAACCCAGCTCAACATCCCTCTTCCACCCTGCTTCACCCCTATCCTTTCCTCCCTGTAAGGTCTATCCCTTAGCCATCACATGCTCTTGACTCTCAGCCATCACCACTTGGGCTCTTACATGGTAGCAGGGATATTACAGCCATCCTGCACCAGCTGGAGCCGGTAATCCTGCACTATCCGTGGTGGGATGGGCGTCTCCCTTGTCCGCAGGCAGCAGTCGAGGACGTTGTTCCCACTGTGCACTGGAGGAGGAGCACATCAGAAGGCTGAGGTCAGCTTCACCTCTCCCAGCCTTCCCGGAGGGTGATGGGGCTGCAGTGGAGCCAGATAGGATGGTGCCCACCAGGAATGCCCTCGCACACCACCCTGGCTGGGCACAAAGGCCCCAGTTTTATTGCTCTCACATCCTAGTGCCAGAAGCACTTTGCCTCCTTCCAACAGAAAGCAAAGGAGATGAGGGACAGCAGACAGACAGAAAGCAAACCATTTGCATGACTGGGTACATCCTGCACCCCCTTGCTGCACCCCAGCAAGCAAGGCAGGATGGGGAGACTTTACTCCATGTCAGGATGCTGCAATACAGACACCCATTCCTGAGGGGCTGGGGATGACTTCAGCTTCATTTACTGAGGCTGTCATAGTTAGCCCATCACCAGCCCACCCCGCACCAATCATTCCTGTGATCCTGAGGGACACAACTCTCTGCACTTTTCTGCAGGAAGAGGATCTCAGTCACCCTCCCAGCAAATGCTGTACTCACTGCTAATGCCCAGCAAGGCTGGCAGTGCCCAGGGATATCTGTAATCCCCTGCAGTGAGATGTGGCACAACACCACAAGGTATCTGGACCCTCCAGCTCCCCACTACAGAGCAGAGGTTCTGGTGTCACCCACCCAAACAGCTATGACCTGGTCAAACCCCATGTCCAACATCAGCACCCCCTCAAATATAGGCCCTGTCACTTGCCCTGAGGCTGGCCCACACCACAGGGTGACAAGGATGCTCCCACGGTACACCAGGGAGAATGGGAACAAGGTCATTCTAGTCCAGTGTGTGTAAGTTGGGCTAGGGCACTGGGAGGCAGAATTGCTCCACAGCCCTTCCCAAATACACCTTCCCAGCCCTAGAGCCCTGCAGGCCCCTGCCCTTTGGGCAGGACAAAGTCCCTCTGGTACAGGTTACAATCAGAGTATACAGAAAGGCTGTGACAGAGCCTCAGCCGTGGTTCCCTCTGAAACTCTGATGGAAATATAAAAGAGAGGAAGAAACTGAATTCTCTCCCTTCTACAGGAAAAGCAGCATGAGAGGTTTCTTCTTACCATCCAGGATATGTCCAAGAACCAGGAGACTGATGCAGAGAAGATGCAGCTGCTGCATTTTGCTGCTGAGTCTGGCAGAGGATGGACTGGAGGTGATGGAGCTCCAGGCAGGAGTGGTGAGCTGTGCACAGCTTCCCCGCACTCTGTTGCAGCTACTCCCCACTGCCTATATATCCTTCCAGCCTGTGGCTTTCACTTTCTTTTGGAGAAGAGGGTTGGGAAGTTGCAACAGGTCTTGCCACAGGCTGGATTTTAATCTTTGAGCAGTTCCCAGATATTCCACTGCTTTCCCTGCAGCCAGCTGCTCAGTGGTCCCAGAGCCATTCTCTTGCTGTCTCCTCTGGCAGCACCAGGGCTACAGGGGTTGCTGGTCAGGACCAGGCAGCTCCAGGGTCCCTTTACCCTGTGAAAGCACCCCAGCACCCTGGGATGTCACATGGAAGGTCTCACCCCATACATTTCCCAGTCTCTTCTCTCTCTCTGGGATATTCACATTAGATATTTCAGAGGCTCAACCCTTTGATGCTATGTGGATAGAACTTGACTCAACCCCATTCTTCAGGTGTATATCAGTACTGGGGTGACATCTGTTTGCTCCTGAACCTCCCCACCTGGTTGCAGGAAGGTGGCTGTTTCCCCCTGCCCTCCCCAATGCCTGTGTGTGGAGCATATCCAAAGCTGGCAGATAGAGGAAAGGCCAATCAGCATGCTCCACTCCAGGGCCAAGATCTCACATGCCAAAAGACAACCAGGTGTTTCAGAAAATGGGCTCATGCCCAAAGGCAGCTACAGAGCTTCCTGTAAACAGGTTTTCTTCCTGGAAGAGCAGAAATCCCCCCATGGAGGTTTTATGCATGGCACAGGGTGCCAGCAGCTCACCCGCTGCGTGGGCACTGTTGAGAGCACATACCAGCGCTCCAGCTTCAAATCTTGACAGGAACGCAAGGATGGGGGCTGTTCCTCCTTGGGATGGTGACTCACCACAGTGCCACTGCCAGTGCCACCTGCAGTGACGTCCCTTAAACCAGGCTGCCTCAGCCCTGGTACTGAGGCATGGTACTAACCATGTGGGAAGCTGAGAACATGGGTTTGTGCAGCCCAAGGAAGGAATGATGAAGGGGTCTCACTGCTACCAGCAGCTGCCTCTTAGGGGTTTGGAGAGATGCCAGACCCAGGGTCTTCTTTGAGGAGCCCAGGGACAGGACAAAACATAAAGGCATCAGTTACACCCAGATAAATTCTCACGGACAATAGGAAAGGTATTTCCCAATAGGGGTGAACAAATCCTGGAGAAATGTTTCCATGCCACCACCTTCTCCCTTGCTCAAGTTTTGTCCTGTTCTTGCACCTCAATGGAGAGTGCTGTACAGCCCTTTTCCATTTGGACAAATACCTAACCTGGGTATAAGACACAGAGCTGGGGCACAAGGACCTCAGTGGGTCCCTCTCCTCCTCTCAACAATAAGAGATATCTGGCTCTGCCCCTTCCTGACTCCATGGTAAGAAGCAAGAGGAAACTCTAGCTATGTCACCAGATGAGGTGCTGCATTCCTGCACTGGCACCAGCTTCACTTATCAGGTGATCTCCTCCATCAGGAGAGCATAGGCTGCTACTGTGCCCTGGTAAGCCAGGTGGTCAAGGGATTAGGCAGGGGCTGGTAGGCAGGATGAGTAGCACAAACAGGATGTGCCAGCTTAACTTCAGTCAGCAGCTGCCTTCTTCTAACACTCACAAGTCATTAGAAGGCAAATTTAGGGGGTGGAGGATTAGCATCAGTCATCAGCTCCAGGCTCCTCGGGGCTGCTAAAGAGATACCGCAGCAGGGAGGATGACAGCTCCTGATTGCTGGTGTCCAGAGTTCCAAGAGGACCTGCTCCTAACCCAGAGCTGGCTCCTCATTGAGGCTGGTCTGACAGCATAGAGCCCCCTGCAAAGAGCAAGTCCCAAGAGCTGAGCCCTGACCTGCTGGCCCCGAGCCACTGGGCACAACCCACATTAATGCATTAGTTTGGTTTTCCTCTGGCAACTGAATACCAATATGAACTGCCCCCTGCCTTGCCAGTCAATACTGCTTTTATTAAGGTGATGCCTAGACACAGAGCAAGGCTCAACACAATAAATGCAGCTGAACTGCTCTCAGGCTTTCAGCTTTGTGAATTTTTTTATCCTTAAACTCTGATAGAAGCATCAAGAGATACGTTGCCTCTGCTCAATTCAGATGTACAAAGCCATGCTCTTAAAAGCATGAGTTTGCAGAGGGAGTACAGTAACTAATTTCTCTTTGCCTTGGTGTGAGGGCTGCAATCTAATCTGGTTCAATCAAGTTCAGCTAATTTGCAAATGATGAGTAAAATGGAGCAAGGTGCAAGACAGTGTATGCAGGTCCCAAAGTGGGAAGCCCTGACCCACTGGCAAGGGGTGTGGGGGGTGCTACCCATCAGCAAACCCTCACTTACTTGCATGTTTGGTGGGTTTGGCAGATCACGGAGGATGACCAAGGGCTGGCAAGGAGTGCTGGGGATCCTGTGCTATGGGACTCCCCTGCAGGCACTGCTGGGTCCTGGTCCCCGTGGCAAACAGGGAGGTCTCCAGCCACTTTCCTGGCACAAGGGGCTCCCACCAGCTGCTGGGTCTCAACTGGCTGTACACCAAAAGGACCATGCTGTGTTGGGAATATATACTTCTGGAAGTAAACCCTTTGGCTGCAGGGAACCCCCTGCCTCTTGAGCTGCCCACAGCCCCTACCAACACACAGGCAGGAAAGGGGGCCTTTGCCTTCTCCTCTCAGCTGCCTGGGAACCAAATGAGTAAAAGCACATCTGCTTCACACGCCTCTGCTCTACAGGAGGAGCACGAGAGAGTGAGGAAAGGGGCTTTCCACTCGCGTTGTGAAAGGAGAATGTGACGGGTTTCCCCCCTCTACTGGGGTCAGTGAGATTTCTAAGAAAAGAGTGGTCATCTCTGAAGTGCATCCCTGTGGCATGCAGGGGGGTCATCCCCTCTCCCTTGCGGTGCTAAGCCTTAGGGACCAGAAGAGATGGTGCAGATGGGGAAGAGGGGATGTTTCATAGTCCAGGGTCCCCAGAGGCACACACAGGCGGGATTTGGGATGAGGGAAGAGCATTGTGTGCACTGACCACTTAAGCCTCTTCCAGAGCAATCAGGAAGCGCTGGAGCTCCAGGCCTGAGGACACAACAGGCAACATGAAGCACCCATGAGCACTCACCCTGCAGAAACCTCGATAATACAGCTGTTAATTAAAGTGGAAATCAGAGGGAATAAATGACCCTGTGGGAAACCCAACCTATCAAAATGTAAACAGAGCATGTAAGTTATCACCTTCATCCCTAAGCTTTCCTTGGGGAGCACCTGCAACATTGCTAAGCTCCTGGAGACCTGACAGCTGCTCCCCAGCATGTCTAATGATGGTCTGATTTTCACCTCCAAGCTACAAAGCTGGAAAGAGCAAAGGGGGAATTTCAGCAAATTCCAGCCAGTCCCTGGGGCAGGATCTGGCCTGGCTAGATTCACTTCATTGGGAAATACTGGGCAGACGTTGCAGCTGCTTCCACTTGCAACACCCGACTCAAGGCAGCCTCACACATGGCTCCCATTGCATTCCCAGACCTGGTACAGCACAGGGACTGAGGCCACAGCCAGTCTATGGAGCTTCAGGATCCACTGGATCTTCTCTAGCTGAGCAAACCCAGTCAATCTGACTCAAAAAGGGGGAAAAAGAGCAAGTCACACCTTTGCCCAGAGGGAGCAAAGGTGAACCTGAGGGTCTGACTCTGAAGCAATCATATGCTGCCATTTTTTGCTCTGTCCCTAACACTCACTATCTTCAGTGTCATTGATGCTGAAATCACCATGAGTGATGAGCAGATCCAACATCTTTCATATGGGTCTTTCTTGACACTCCCAGGTGAGCAGCCTTCTCCCAGGATCCCTGCAACATATATGTTCCTTAGCATCACCTTTGGGCTGCACAGTTTCCCAGCCAGATGCTTCCTGCAAATATCCTCAAGGATGCTGTGAACACACTGACATGGCAGTGGCCAGGTGGAATGCCCCAACCCTGACTCCCTGCCATTATGCTGCCTAATCTGCAACCTCTCTAGGGGTTTCAGAAGGGGATGGCTGCTGAACAGCTTGAAGGCTTATACAAAAAGCAGCCCATCAGCCATCTCTTGCAGGAAGGATGCCCAGTAGGGCTGCACAGCAAACTCACTTGTGGGAAGATCATCAAGTATATGGGATAGAACAAAACCCTGGCGGCTGCTCTCACTGCTCTGTTGGCTCTTAGACTGACACTGGGCAGGGAAGGCTGTGGGGTTCTTGGTTGGTTGCAGCTCTGGGACGTAGCTCTCATTGGCCCCACCACAGGACGTCCTCAGAGGAGAGCACATGCTCTTCCACAGTACCTTGGAGAGCTGCAGCCCAGGAGCAGGTCTGCAATGCCCATCAGGATGGGAGGGAAGCAGAGGGACCTTGGGGTCTGGGGAGGTGGAAGGAGGACTGGCAGCACAAGACTCCTGAAAGCCAAAGCCCTTTAGACAGCAAAATGGAGGATGGGGGAAGGAGAGCACATGTATGAAAGGGCTGAGAGAAAGCTCTGGGCTGTGCGCTCTAGGATAGAATATGTGCCAAGGGGTGGCCAGGACTAGGAAATAACTTGGAGCAGGAAGGATTAGAGTACCTATCGCCCACCAGTCACCTTCCCACCTCCTCTTGTCTCTCAAGACTATGGCAGATGCTAGAAGGGCAGTGTTGGTGGAGGGAACATCTCTTGGAAACTACAGCCCCTCTAGCACCCATACAGCCCCCAAACAAGCCCTTGATCCCCACAGGACTGCTGCAGCATAGCCTTCTCCTACTTCTAGGAAAGGGTATGAGACAGAGGGATGGAGCCAGTGTGCCTGTCTTCAGGTGAGCCTTGCTGGAGCTCAGCCCAGCATCCCAGCCCAGCACACTTCACTGCTGGCACAACCCTGGAGCATTGTCTGCGCCAGCTAATGACTTGACTTAATCATTTGGCCTGGGCTCAAGACCTTCTTGGCTGCACTCTGTTTTCTGTCTTGTCTGGCTTCTCTGCTGTCACTGAAACCCTTCTGCTCCAGGGTGGCCGAACTTTCCTAACTTTTTGCTCTACTTGGCATTGCTGCAACTTTCCTTCTCTGCAGACTGTTTTTTGTCTAAGTGGGCTTCTACAGCCCTTGCCCACCCACTGCCCCCAAAAATGCTGCATCAGCATTGCAGTGTCTGCACATGGGGCAAAGCAGCACGTTTGCCCTGCCCAGGGAACGACTATGTCAATCCTTTTCTGCTGCTTCACTGCAGCACCGTCTTAGACCATCTTCGTATCTTTTGTCCCAGATGGGGTCCATGGATCCAGCTTCTTCACGGAGAAGGGATTTTGTCCCCTGTTGAGAGATCCAGATCCCAGCTTATTGCCTCTCATAGGGAGTCTCCTTGGAGTTGTTTCCCTGGTGCCATCTCACTGTGGCAGCACTGCAACCATCTGCCTCAGGAGCAAGAGGCCCCCAATAAATAAAAATAAATAAATAAATAAAAATTAAAAATAGCGTGGCCAGCAGGACCAGGGAAGTGATCCTTCCCCTGTACTCTGCGTTGGTGAGGCCACACCTTGAGTGTTGTGTTCAGTTCTGGGCCCCTCAGTTCAGGAAAGAGATTGAGGTGCTGGAGCGGGTCCAGAGAAGAGCAACAAGGCTGGGGAAGGGACTGGAGCATAAGTCCTATGGGGAGAGGCTGAGGGAGCTGGGGGTGTTTAGCCTGGAGAAGAGGAGGCTCAGAGGTGACCTCAGCACTGTCTAGAACTACCTGAAGGGAAGTTCTAGCCAGGTGGGAGTTGGTCTCTTCTCCCAGGCACTCAGCAATAGGACAAGGGGGCACGGGCTCAAGCTCTGCCAGGGGAAATTGAAGTTGGAGATCAGAAAACAATTCTTTGCAGAGAGAGTGCTCAGGGATTGGAATGGGCTGCCCAGAGAAGTGGTGGATTCACCATCCCTGGAGATTTTTAAACGCAGATTGGATGTGGCACTGAGTGCCATGATCTGGTAAAGGGACTGGAGTTGGACCAAGGGTTGGAGTTGATGATCTCGGAGGTCTTTTCCAACCCAATAGATTCTATGATTCTATAACCCTGCCACCATATTTTCCTTGAAAGCAGCATTTAGCAGCAAAGCTGGAAGGGATGTGCAAACACTTGTGCCTGTACAGGCACAGGCAACACATGGGGTTGCATTTGTGCATTTCTGTCCGTGCTAATGTTCACCTTCCTGAGCAGGTATTTGTGTCTGAGCATGGGACAAACTCCTCCAAAAACCCTGCCTTTAGCATAAATTTTAGGGTAATTTAAAGCACCACCATTGGCATGTCTTTTTAACATGTTTTGGCCTAATGCCCACCTAGCATTTAAAGGGAAAAAACCCACCCATGCAGTGTACTTATGCACAGTCACAGAGACACTAGGGCACATTTCACACTGGCTCATTCCTGCCATCTGCTCGTACTTATCTGATGTTTGTGTTTGCAGACATGTTCAGATGGAATACATTTCTATGGGGTTTTTGCAATCATTTTACTGACACCACGACTAGCACAAGGAATCTGTCAGAAGGCAGGACTGGATGCAGCATGTCCCTGGCCAACATAGGTCTGCCTCCAGCACTCCCACAGCAGCCCCGGCTGACTCCTCATATAGAGGTGTCAATTCTCAGGCTCCCAGCAAAGCCCTGGCCAGAGCACAGCCTCATTAATTACTTGGTTAATTGCTGTTTTCCCGAAGCAGAACGAAGCACAGACCTCCCGCTTTGCACATGCAATGCATGTCCAGGATAGGTCAGACTAGGAGGGGCAGACCATGTTTGCTGGCACTTCAGAACCCCTCTGTGTGGACAGATGAGCAATCAGGGTGTCTTCACCTTGCTGAGCAACACAGCTGCAAAAGAGGGCACTTGCAAGGATCCTCTCCCCTGTGCCAGCAGCTCCCAGCCTGTGCACCCCACAGATGTATTGCACAATGGGGCTGCAAAAGCCAAGACCTGGGTGATGAGGGTGTGTGGGGCAGGAGAGCACTCCACCATGCAGCCCTTCCCACCCCACCAAAGCCCATGACAACAGCTAGAATGAGTGAGTTTCGTTATAAAGAATATATTTTATTGCCGTGCATCCTGTCCAAAATCCGGTCTGGCAGACAGCTGCATGCTCCCACACGGAGAGGAGGGCAGCACGGAGACAGCTCAGCGCCTGTCCCACACTCAGGGCCAGTATCTTGCACTTCACAGTTACTTTACACAGCCTTAAAATAATAGACCTAAATGCCCACTTAATAAAGCAATCAAGCCAGATAAACATGCTTGATAGAAACACTCAGCTATGAGCTTTACTCCAGCCGACACACACCCCTTGCTGATACTGTTAAGCTCTGCAAATCCTATTATTGCATTTATATGACTTAATAGACCTTTACTGACCAAAGTCCATGTCTGAAGTCTCTGCAAGCAGATAGCACTTGCTCCTTCTCAGCATGCTGGAGGGCGGGGTTGCAAGCAGAGAGAGATGCCATTTCCCCTCCAGCACTGTCCCAGGGGTCTGTCCTGCTACCTTCGGTCTCACCTAATAGTGTCCTCCAGGTAGTGACTTGTCTCACTAAAGGTTTGGGATGGAGCTGCTCTCAAACGGCTGCAGGGTGTCTACAATAAATTTTGCAGTCTTCTATTCCCCCACCTTCACAGCCTCATGTGCAGTTTTCACCATGTGGGCTTTTCAGATTTGGTAAGAAAGTAAATGAGAGTGTCTAGATTTTTTCCCCCAGAAAACTAAGCATTTGGTTTAACAGTGTCTGAATCCCTGACCCATGCAAAGGCAACGGAGATAAAAGGGTAACATTCCACTAAAATGAACAGTTTGTTCGGATTCCATTGCAATTTTGTAACCAGGGGAGCTAAAAGGCTATAATTCACTAAAACGAACAATTTGTTCTGATTTCATGGAAATTACATCAAAAAGAAAATAAAAACCAAAGGGACAAATTGTGGCTGTCCAAACTATACTGCAACAGCCCACCCATCATAAAAGCTGAAGGGAAAGAGCAGAACAGCCCAAATAAAGGGTCACACTGTCATCCCCAAACTTTCCAGCCCAACCACTATTAATTGCCCTGCAAGAAAGCACCCAGGAAGCAGCTCAAGCAGGACCATGGGACTTGGGACCTGCCTGGCACCCCACAGCCCTGCAAGCCAAAAAGGAGCAAACAAGTGAGAGGGAAGTAAAATTCACCTGTAATTTCTTTGGTAGAAAAATAAGAGCAATCTTCCAGAAAAGCCAGCCTGAAGCATAAAGGATACTCTGTGAAGCACAAAGAGCCAGAAGGAAAGCCTTCCAGGAAGATTCAATGAAAGCACAGTTTTCAAATATAAATACAAATGTATAAAATCCCCCAAAAAGTCATAGGAAAAGCTGCCATCCTGCCAGGCTAAAGAAATCCCCTTCAGTGGGAAGACTGTCCACTTCCCCCTCCAGGCTATGGCTCAGCTCTCACAGGATTCCAGGTCCCCGCCTGTGTGGCTGTGGGACGACCCCCTTTCCTGAGAGCACCCAGCTGGTACAGAAGGTCCCAGCTGGAGGATCTCTGTGTCAGGCTCAGCAGCGCCAAGGAGGCTGTGGGGCAGAGGGCAGCCCCCTCAGCCAGCCCTGTCCTCACTCCAGGACTGGCGGGTGGGTGGGTGGTGTGTGCATGTCCATGGCCAGGCCGTGGGTCAGTCATCAGTGGGAAGGCATCCGTCCTAAGGAGGGCAAGGAGGAGGTGGTGAGATGGAGACGGTCGCAAGGAGAGACCCCATCCCAGCTGGGAGTTATTGCCTTGTGAGACACACCTTGCCTATCCCCAAATATTGCCTTGTCCCAGCTGCACCAGAAGTAAATCTGATTTCAAGGCAAGTATAGACCAGGAGAGAGCCATGCCCTAAGTGTCTCCACACTCCAGCCATGCTTTGGCAAGTCTCAGGCTTGGCACCAGGAACTGAACACCCACCCTCCCATGTAGGATCTGGGATGGGGTGCAGTGCTCTCAACTCCATTACCTTTCTGTCACCGCCTCACCTACCTCTTCAGGCCTTACTTAGACCCGCTGCCGCCTCCGCTGCTTGGGTTGGCCCCCAGAACGCTGTGGCTGTCCTTTCTTCTTGTTCCTGGCATTCTTGGTCTTGTCCACGTACTTCATCACTTTCAGGACATCAGGGTTGTTTGGAGAGGCACAGATTTTCCTGCCCTTTTTGGTGGTGAACCTGGGGTGCAGCAGAAAGGAGTGCTTAGAGGTGAGAAGCAGGAGGACATGGAGGGGGAGGGTTTGTCTGGAGGCAAACTGCTGCGGGTGGTCCTGAGCACTACAGGGTACTTACACAACAGCATGCAGCAAACATCCTGACTCGGGTCCTTGGAGTCTGTAGGATGTCACCATGTCCCTGGGAATGGTTTTCTGGCTGTGCCCCAAGCAGCAGTCCGAAGCTGAGCTTCCAATGCCTGTGAGCAAGGAGGGAATGTGGGATTTTGGACTATCAATTGGTCAGGGTACCTTCAGCACAGCACGGCTAGCTGGCAGCCCAGGGCTTGCTTGGTGTCACTTATGGGAGGGATGCTGGGCAGCAGGTGAGGGTGGGGAGTCTCAACCCCAGTGATTAGTTTCAGGTTAAACCCTGGCCCAGGAATATCAGAGGGTGACAGAGGGGAAACCGACGCAGAGATTAGCTTCCCGATAAGGGACAAAATCTCGCTCTCCTGCCTGCACTTTTTAGCTCGGGGTGCTGCTGCCTCACCAGCCACGTGAGCACACACACACACTCCCAAGCCAAGCAAGCACTGCAAGCCAATGCCACACCCCCACACACCCTACACAGGACACCCAAACACACTGCAAATACCCCCCTGCACAACCCAGCACCCTGTGCAGACCCCAGTGAGCACCCCTGCCCCATCCCACGTGAAGCAGGCAACAGGGCTCCGTTCCACTCACCTTGAGCCTGGGCAATGAAGAGGGTGGCAGCCAGCATCAGCAGCGGCAAGAGGAGACGGAGAGCCATGGTGATGCTACTGGTGCTGAGCGAGGCAAGGGTGGCGAGCAGGACACACACTGCTGCCTCGTGCCGAGGCTGCTCCTATTTATCTCTGGAGCTTTGCTTTCATTTTCGGCCAGCCTGGCAGGCAGCCCATTAGCCGGCCGAGGGCTGGATGATGGAGAAGTAGAGGGTGGGGGATTCCTGTAAGCTGCAAGCCCCCCTTCACAGGCACGTCCTGTCTTGTTCCCAGCTGCCTATCAAAGCATGGGGTGCCAGGTGGGGGACATACTGGAGATGTAGATCCCATCACAGATAGATGAGCTTATGGGCTCCAGTTTCCCACCCAGTCTCTCAACCTACCGCTACCTGCTCTCAGAGGGTCGGATGTTGCTTCTTGCCTGTTTATTCCCAGGAGAGGTGCCCTGGCAGTCAGCCAAGCCATTAAAGAGACCAAGGAGTCAACCTGTTTTGCTTCTGGACTTTGTGTTTTGCTCCCAAGCCAAATCACTCACACAAATAGGTGAGAAGTAGCTAACCACACACCCCAACCTCCTGATCCCTCATCCTTCTCCGGCTGCCTCGGGGACCGCCCCAAACAGCTGAACACAGCTGTAGGACTGTGATGTTCAAGGACCAGACTACAACGGGGCTGCGGGAAATAGCACAGCCCACCTTACTTTGGTGCTGATTCCAAATTGCAGAGGGCTGAGGACGAGTGGAGACCTTGATCAGCTTGATAAACAAGCTGATGAGAACTTTCTGAGGTGTAACACAGACAAGATGTCATTCTGCCCAGTTTGGGCATAGCTGGACAGATGAGAGCTATGTACAAGCAGACACAGAGCTGAACAAGACACTGCAGGGAAACCCTGTGGTGGCAAAGGCTACCCAAAGAGGCAGCCATGTGACTTGAGCAAGTCCTGAGCAACCCAGTGTGACACCAATCCCAGGAAACAGACTGACAAACACCTCCACATTTTCACAATGGAGGCTTCACAACTGCTTAGGGAAACCTGTTCCAGTGCTTGAAATGTTCTCAAGCTGAAAACATCTTCCCTGCTGTTTAATTGGAATTTCCTTTGATGCATCGGGTGTCACCACCTCTCACCCTGCTCCAGAGCCCCTCTGAGAAGAGGTAGGACCAAACATCACTGCCCTCTGGGCAGCCCCTGCCAGCAAGAAGTCCCCTTTGCTATCCCCTCCCCAACTTCACCGCTCACTGCCGACAGTCCCTCCTTGCCTGCCCTGACCTCCAGGTCCTCGGCAACTCAGGTCCCATTGCTCATGTCAGCTGTGTCCTGGGAGCCCCAACAGGATGTCCGTGTACCCAGTGGTAGATGGTGGGAGCCAAGCCCCTTCCCAGGCCCTGCTGCCTGTGACCTAGGTTGCAACCCCAGAACTTTCCACCAGTTCCTGGTAATGACCCCCAGAAAGAGACATCAAAGGCAATAACTAACACAAGAGAACACCAGAGTCTGGATGCTGTAGAAAGCAGAGATGTGATAAGGTGCCCACACTCTTGCCCCCTCAGCAGGGAGGGGGCAATGCTGGAGTCATGGTGGGGGGGCTCACCAGCAAGTGTCCTGCAGCCCTTTCTTGGACAAGGAGACTGGCAAGCTGCCTGTCTCTAGAACAAACTGGGTGCCTGAAACAGAGTGGGATCCAGGGCTGCACTTCTGGGACTTCCTGCATCACTCATGCAGAAAAGAAAGAGAGCTCCTCTTCTGCCCAGCACCCAGACATGGGCAGGCAGCTCCCTATACACCTGTGCAACACTAAGGTTGGTGTTAAAGGTTCAAACACAGGAAGGTAGTGTTGGGAGAAGTCCGCTCAGAGAATTTTTCTCATCATACCAACACAAAAGGTTTAGGCTTGGAGTCCCAGGAGTGAGGACAAAAGATAGCTGATGGCTTTTAGATTCAAGCTTAATGGTGGATGGAGGTGAGAAAATAGAACCCCAGCACCTGGGGGTGGGGAGAAGTTTTTATTTTCTGTGTTCCATGTGTGCTGGTTTGACTTTTGGGGTTTTTTTCTTCGGACAGCGGCAGAAAGGAGCCACGGCTTGCTGGTGAGCTTTCTTTTTTCTGGCTCTGCTCTTTGCTTTTCCCCCTCCATCTCTGGGCACCTTGAGCTTNTCACCTCGCAGCCAGACAAGGTGTGACACTGACACTGTCCATAATATAACTGCACCAGGAGGAACCTACAGTTTTGGGGGGTTGTTCTTTTTGGTGCTGGAAGAGTAGTTTGCTCTGGTCTGTTTACAGTTATATCTATATCTACATATATATATATATATATATATATATATATATATATAGTAGTTAAGAACAGTTATCCTTCTTATATCCATTTTCTAATTAAAGTTCCTTTTCTTAAATTCAATAAAGAGTGACATAATTATTGTGGAGGAATCCTCTCTTCTGCTTTTTGGTAAACATTTTGGGTTTTCCCTCAAACTAAGACAGTTGGTTTGGACTCGGGCAGCAGACCCTGAAGCATGTAGCAGGCATGGGACATGGACAACAGCAGGTTGCCTGTTGGTACATCTCCCCAGGGTGTCCGGCAGCACGGGGAATTGGTCCCTGGAAGTATTCTGTGTGTTGTTACCCATCACCCCAACCCCAAAGCATTTGGCAGCATCAGGACAAGGCAGGAAAAGGAGAGCCATGCTGATACTTAGTGCTTTTCCAGCTTTTACTTGTGCAAACTCTCCAGAGAGCACTGCTCAGGTGCTAAGCAAAGCTGGAGCACTGTCCCTTTGCTGGCAAGCTGGGGGAGCTTTGATCACTAGCTGTCCACCCTAGTCAAGTCTCTCCCAGAGCCTATGTGGTACCAAGACAAATAATGTGGACAGAGGGAGGAACGAC
Organism: Sakesphorus luctuosus; assembly: GCA_013396695.1. Lineage (NCBI taxonomy): Eukaryota > Metazoa > Chordata > Aves > Passeriformes > Thamnophilidae > Sakesphorus > Sakesphorus luctuosus. Next base: position 185,284 of record VWZD01010697.1, read on the forward strand.
ATGTCACAGGTTGTCCCCAACACAGACCAGTCTGCTCCAGGACTCCCTCTGTTACCAGAGGAGCCCAGTAGAGCTCTGTGGCCCCAGAACAGAACTTAGATCCCTTCCTTACCCAGTCCACGTCCTAGCCACAGCAGCAGGCTCTTGGAAAGTCCCTGGCTCTCTGAGTGTTTTCAAGAAACCACAGCAGCAGCAGCAGCAGCACCCTCCAGCCAGAGGCCAGGCCTAGTCTGAGCTGTTAAGTAGGGTCAGGGCACGCGTTTCCCTTCACAGGCATGTCTTTGGCAATTCCCTGGTTGCTGTGACTTGCACCTCCAGGAAAGCATCTGGATGAGAGGACCCTCATTCCAGTCCTTTCAATGAAGGTGGTTGGAGAGGTTCCAAGACGGGAAGGGGTACTTGGCCACTGCAGACACATCTGCATGTCTAAACAGCAGGGCCCCATGAAAATCAGCCTGGGCGTCCATGCTGCCTCTCCCCTCCTGCCTCCCTTCCCCCAGAGTGTCCCCTTTCACTCCATCCTCTCTGTGTGCCTTGCTCTGTCACCTGTCCCATCAGCCCCAGGAGAAAACAGGGAGCTTCTGGCAATGAGAGAGCAGTGATCATCCCTGTTTGCGGAGGGGTTACAAGACAGAATGAACTTTTGGGATACAGAGAAGCTGCCAGGGTGGGGGTGGAGGCAAGGCTTTTTTAGGCTTCTCAAACACCAACAACCTCCAGCAGCTACTGTGGCTAGGCACAATTTCTTGCACACACTCACATAAACCTATTTCTCACCAGCTTGAGCTCCTGCAGCCACCAGCCTCCTCCTGCAGCTTAGAGGTGCAGCATGGAGACAGACACAGGGAGGGGTGTTAACAGGGACACACAGACACATAAAAAGACAGGATGCCCCTATGAATAGTCTTAGATACAGAGAACCCCTTTCTGACCACAGGGTCCATGTCAGACACTGTAGGGAACATTGCACTATGGTTTTGTACAATGATGCCTCCAGATCTCCCCATTCTCAGGCAGCCCAGCTCCACCTCTTTGCGTCCCTGTGGTGGAGGGACTTTGGCATTGCATGAATAGGGGAGGGTATCCTAGGCAGACTCTATAGTGTCCCTACACACAGAGTGCACATTAAGAGTGGGACCATGACAAAGGTCACTGGACTGCATTGCTTGTGATCCTTTCTCAGGCAGTGAAACCACTTTGATAGCTTATAGGGGCTTGCTCAAGCCTCCATCCCAAATGCTTCCCATGTTTGCACCCTGCACCTGAGCACCAGAGCTCCAGAGCCTCGGGTTCATCAATGGGTTACTTCCCTGGTTTCTAGCATCACAGTTTCCTAGCATCCCACCCTGTAATGCCTGGAGATCCTCTCCCCTGAGTGCTCAGCCTTCTACTTATCCAGATCTGGGCTGCCCATCAGACCTGCAGAAGCCCCCAGCTCTGTCCCATTTAACCAGATGGCAGGGTCTGCTCTCCAAAGGGCTGGGAGCAGAGGTTCCTTGAACTCAAGGCATCAAGGAGAGCCAGCCAGGGGGCCTGGGAATTTCCACATTCTTCTGGATGCTGCCTCCAAGTTAAAGTCAGTGCTAACAGGAACAGGGTCGCACAGCTTAGCTCACCCCGATGACCAGCAAATTCCTTCCTGTAGAGGCCCCGATTCCCAGGACCCAGCACAGAGGTAGTTTGCAAAGCCCAGCATGGAAAACCCCCGTGGCTGGGAAGGGGAGCAAGCTGGGAAGGGGAGCAGGCTGCCTGCCAGACACACTATATAGAAATGTTGTATAGCAAACACAGTCCTTGGGACTCGGGAAACAATTGCTGGAAGCCAGCGGCACACGAGCCAGGCAGGCTGCCTGCTGGCTCCTGCACTGTCCCGGGCGCCTGACAAGGCCGATAGAAGAGCGAGATGAGCATAATGTGCTGGGAAGGGCAAGAAAGCAGCTCACCAGGAGTGCATAGGTGATGAAGCCACCTGGGCTTGGAGCAGGTCTTCAGCCAGAAGGAGTTTGCCCCACACCCACTGCGTCGCCCAAGATGGAAATTTGGTTTCCTAGCTGGATGTAGCTGGAAGGAGTTAACCCTTTGGTTGCTAGCATGCCTGCAGATTGGCTCAGGTTTGGGGCAGGACCCTGCTGGAAACTGTTCAGGGGTTTAGCAAGCTGTCTGAAGGGGACCTGAGCAGGTCCTGCATCCTGGAACGATGCCCTCTTCCTGCAGCATCCTCTGCATGATGTGCAGTGCTGTCCATAGTGCTTGCTCAGACTCAAAATCAAGGGACTGGCCAGGATTTGTGTTTTGTCCCCCCATGGCAAGTTCATGATCAGCATCATTCAACTCTCAGCCCTCCTGATCCAGGCATTACCTAACACATAGGATCCTTTGGACTGAGGTTGCTGTGAGTGTGCACATTTGTCACTGTGTCACCAGAAAATACAGGGGTAATGGCTCAGAGCCTGTCCCTCTGTGGAGAACTCCTTGGCATGGCTAAGGATCATGGTGGAAAGGGGACATGGCAAGATGCTCCTGCTCTTAGCAGACAGCAGGAAAACCCTCCAAGGAAGGGAGAGCAGTTCAACTGTTGTTTGCACAGCCTTCTAAATGTTGTGCCCCTCTCAGGTAGTCCTCAGCCCTTCCACCACAGGCCCAACCCTCCTTCTTCCACTGAGAAGCACATCAATACTCCATCCAGAAATCTCATGGGTTCTCACACAGGAAGTAAAAACTGCTGGCGCCAACTCAGCCTTCATGGAAAGTGGAGCTGTAACAAGTCATAAATCCTTTCAAAGCAAAGCAATCAGCAGCCCCCAAGGCACAGCATGGCATGTGTGCCATCCAAACTGGAGCTCTGGGCGGTGGGAGATGGGTGAGTTGGCCAGGCATTGTCTACAATGGGATGCACACATGTGTGCACTTTGTGTGAAGGCATTGTTCTGGTGTGTGAATTCAGAGAGACTTGAGAAGGTGCTGGGGAAAAAGCTGGCTGAGTGCTTTTGGAGAGGAAACTGCTCCTTGTCTATCTTGGGGTTTCAGACTTTGTACCTGACACCAGGTAGAGCCCCTCTGCAGATGCCCGGCAGCTCACTCTGCCCCACTTTTCTGACACTGGCTCAGCTCCATGGTATGGAGCGCCCAATCCAGTCTCCAGAGCAAAGAGCAGCTGACACATTCAGAGAGTTTATTTGGGCAGAGAGGGCAGGGTAGGGGGGATGTGTTTGAGGAGACTGAGAAGGCGGCCAAAGGGAAATGAAGCAAAACATCAAGAAGACCCTGGAGAATTTGCAGAAGACATTACAGCAAGACATAATTTAGAAACTGGATATGCTTCAACCAAGACTGGAAAACACCAGAGAAGGGCTCTGCTCCTTGTGGTAGCCCAGCCAGCCACCCCAACCAGGGAAGCAGCTGCCAAGTGCCCAGGCAGCTGCAGAAAAGGCAAAAGCCAGAGAGAAAGCAAAGAGAAAGGAGATGAAGTCACATGGGGTAGGAGGTGCTGAGCAGTGATGCCAGGCAGAGATGCACTCTGTTACCTTGCTAGCTACATGGGGCATGGGCATCTAGACTTGGCATCAGGGAGCACTGGCAGGACACCTGAATTGCAGTTGGCCAAGCTGTTCCCAGCAGCCTGCATGGAAAGGAAACAGCTGCTGGAAGAGAGAGAACCAGACATGAGGGTCTCTGGGAGCTCAGCTATGTGGTGGACAGTTCTCATCCTGCCTGCCTGTAGTTAAAAGATAAAGAAAAGCTACATACTCCAAACCTAGTTACAGCTGGCCATGAAGAGTGATTCAGAGCAGCAGGGCAGAGCAACAGACTTGTCAAAACCCCACAGCAGTCTCCACCATGAGGCCAGAGCTTGAAGGCATGAGGAGTGATCTGAGGCTCATTTTGGCACCAGGCAAACAGGATTAATGCAGGGGGGACATCCTGCACCACCAAGGAGACCTGCACAATGCAGAGCAACCTCCTCCCAGGCACACACTGAGCAGAGACTGACCCAGGCACACCAAGAACCTGGGGTGTTCTAGACTGGACATTTGATTTGGCTGTCACGTAATGAGTATGTCCAAGAGGATGCAAGAAGCACATCCCTTAACATGTGGAAGAACATTGCTTTGAGCCAAGATACTGCTCAAGACTCCCCCGTCACCTGGCCAGCCTCTGAGTTCTGTACTTCAGCAGATGGCTGCAGGCAATGGGCAATGGGCTGGGAGCAGTACAAGGCAATGGAAATTCCCTTTGGGCATGGGCGTCAGGCTGTTTACAGCAAGGGAACAGCTGAAGACCAGAAGCTGGGACACCTCCGTGCAGTGTCCACCTGCCAAAGCCCCACAGACCCTGCAATGGCAGCTTCAGAAAAGTCACCTGGACAGTTTGAAGGACTCTGTTTGAGGATGCCTGGGTCAGGCATCAGGAGGAAGGGGAGACAGCCCTTCATACCCACTGATGATTTGCATCCCAGTGCCTTGGCAGCAGAGCAGATCATGCACACTACAGAGATCTGGAGGAGCTCAGGGCTGCCAGAATGAGACTAAGTGCAGACCCTGTTCTGTGTCCTCCAGAAGTGGCTGACTCTGGTCACAGTCACAAAGGAGAAATTCCTTACCAAGAATACCACAAGGGCTGAAGCCCAAATTTACATCTGTGCAGGACTCTGCCCCAAAACTGAAGGTCCCTGTGACAGTTGACAGCATTGCAAACCCCACATAGCATCCTAAGACAAGGTTACAGAGGCAAGAAAGAGGTTTGTGAGATCAGGTGCTATGGTTGGCATTACTCACTAGGCAGAGAGAGCATCCTCAGGACAGGTTGCCCAGAGAAGCTGTGGATGCCCCACCCCTGGAAGTGTTTAAGGCCAGGCTGGACAGGGCTTTGAGCAACCTGGTCTAGTGGAAAGTGTCCCTGCCCATGGCAGGGAGGTTGGAACTACATGATCTTCAAGGTCTCCTTCCAAACCAAACCATTATATGACTCTTTGAACTCTCAGCAGTGGCCTCATCCTCACATCACAGTCCTGGGGTAGCACAGCCTGCCTTAACTTAAAAATAGGCTGATGTTCAGTTGTAGGTTAGCCCCAATAAACAGCTAAACCTACAACTCACTCAATACCCATCAAATGGAATGGGAGAGAAAATCAGAAAGATAAAAGTCAGAAAACTCATGGCTTGAGATAAAAGACAACTTAATAGGTAAAGCAAAAGCTGCTTGCACAAGAAAAATGATATAACAAATTAATTCTCTACTTCCTATCAGGAGGCAGGTGTTTACTACTTCCAGGAAAGCTTTCATCAAGCTGATGAAATAAATATCTCCACCACCTCTAATGGCTACTTGGGGAGACAAACTATTTAATTCCAAATGTCCCTCCCTTCCCCCTTCTTTCTCCCAGCTTTTACTGCTGAGCACAACACCATTGGTAAGAGATGTCCTTTTGGTCTGTTGGGGTTAGCTGTCCCAGCTGTGTCCCCTCCCAGCTTCTCATGCACACCCAGCTTACCCTAAAGGCATTGAGACTGTGCAAACACTGTTCAGCAATAAAATAAAAAAATCCCTATTTTGTTCAACACTGTTTTGGTCACAAATGTAAAACGTAGCACCATATGAGCTACAATGAAGAAAATTCACTCTTTAGCAGACAAAAACAGTACAATCCGTACACTTTATTTAATACCATTTATGTCACGCTCAGGTCCCACACCACCCGATACCTCCTCATTAACTATCACATTCCCCCTGTTTCCATTCTTTGATTCATAAACAGGTATCAGTCCCTTAGTCTATCAGCCGTATCTGTAAAATGTCCATGAAATATCCATTGAGTTCATTTAGTCCATGACTTTGGGGTCACTGGGACAGGATAGGTGGTGTGTTGGGTGGAGTTGCTGGTCACCAAAGTCACATTAGGTCATGTCACTGTTGCACTTGCACTGCTTCTTGTGATGCTCATCCTCCACTAGGTCAGGTGGTTCCTGCTTTATTAATTCCTATAACATGCAACTCAAATCCCAAGTGACCACAATGCAAAGCTTTATACATAACAATTTTCAACTGTGGTCTCTCAGGGTTTAACACTGCAATGACCTCCTCCCCTTGACTCTTCTCTGCTGTAGACTTAGCCATAGGCCACAATCCCTTCAGAGAGAGCTTGTTGTGGTGTGCACTTATTCATGGCCCCAGACACTCTGAGTTGTTCCAACATGGCCTTATCTATGGACACAGATGTTTCACTGAGTACCTGCTGTGGCATGGACATACACCTTGGGGTGCACCACATCCACACTCCAGGAACTCATCCACAATTCACAGTCTGCCCGACTGGAGTTCACACTGGAGGTCCAGCCTGCCCAGTACAGCAGCACAGGAACAGCAGCAATGCCCTGGCCACCTGCCAGCCCAGGCCTATCACCATGGATGTTATCAGAATGTTCCCTGGCAGAGCAGGGGAAGGGTGATAAGCAGCACAGAACTGCAGCAAGCAAAGAAAGAAAAAGGCAGGCACTAATAAGCATTAGACTGATATACAGTCAGGCAACTGAGCCCCATGGCTCCATTGGAGCTGAACAGCAGTAACACATATAAATTCAGTGCAGCCTACTCCAATCAAATCTGTCATTATCTCAAACCCTTTGAGCACCACACTGGGTGCCAAAAAGAACTCTAGCCCAGCCAAAACCAGTACATCTGCCATATCACACATGAACACCTTTCTATTCCCCGGTTAGTGTTTCAGCAGCTCACTCCAGCTCTGCCCATGATGCTATAAAAGCCACAGGTGGGATCAGGGTAAGCACAAACTGCAAGACCCAACGTCCTGCCACTGAGGCCAAAATACAATAGTCAGGGAGATTTAATCTGATAGACATGAAGGATGGAAACAATGATTGTGTCCAACTTGCCCGAGTGCAGGCCAGGAGCTGTAATCAAGATGATTGATCAGGTCCACTCCTTTTCTGCAAGCACAACTCAGAGAGCCCTGCTGTCCATCAGTATGTTCAGTATCAATAATTTCATGATCCAAAATAACCTGTACTTTCAAAATATGTGTCTGCAACAAATGGCAGGTAATCACAAACAGGGCATTGGAGTTGATGGACCCTTGTGCACATGTGCATCAGTGGGCCACTGCTGACATCCTCCAGTTTTTGCGTCAGCCTATCAGGAAAAGAAAGGATTTAAAAAAATGATGAGGAGGGGGCACAACTGAAGGATGGGATGCCATCCGGAGGGACCTGGACAAGGTTGAGAAATGGGCCCATGTGAATCTCATGAGGCTTAACAAGACTAAGTGCAAGGTGCTGCACCTGAGCTGGGGCAACCTCCAGTATTGGCTGGGGGATGAATAGACCTAGAGCAGCCCTGTTGAAGAGAACTTGGGGATGCTGGTGGGTGAGAGGCTGGACATGACCTGGCCATGTGCAACTGTAGCCCAGAAAGCCAATTGTATCCTGTGCTGCATCCAAAGCAGGGTGGGCAGCAGGTGAGGGAGGGGATTCTGCCCCTCTGCTCTGCTCTGGTGACACCCCACCTGGAGCACTGCATCCTGCTCTGGGGTCCCCAGCACAGGAAGGACATGGACCTGTTGGAGTGAGTCCAGAGGAGGTCACCAAGATGGTCAGAGGGATGGAGCACTTCTGTGAGGAAAGGCTGAGAGAATTGAGGTTGTTCAGCCTGAAAAAGAGAAGTCTCCAAAGAATTGAGGCCTTTCAGTACCTGGAGGGAGCCTATAAGGAAGATGGAGAATGATTATTTACAAGAACATGTAGTGACAGAACAAGGAGAAATAGCTTCAAACTGAAAGAGAGTAGGTTTAGATTAGATATTAGAAGAGGCACTGGAACAGAACTGCCCAGAGAAATTGTGGATGCCCCATCCCTGGAAGTGTCCAAGGCCAGGTCGGATGGAGCTCTGAGCATATAGTGGAAGGTGTCCCTGCCCATGGCAGGGGGATTGGAAAGAACTGATCTTTTAGGTCCCTTCCAACCCAAACCATTCTATGATTCTATGACATAACTGATGTCCTAGCAAGATTTTCTCTTTATGGCACTGGGAAACTTCCAACAGATATCTCTAATGGGGTAGGAGGCTGTTGTGCAGCCTTCAACAGGTACCCAAACAGATAATGTCGCACCAGATTTGTCCCCTGACAATAGCAATTTGGCACATTTACCAACTCAAAGCTGCAGGGCCAGCCAGAGGGCAGTAAGCAGTTCTCTATCACTTTCATTGGCCATGGCCAACAGTTTGTTCCCCAAAGTAACAGTGATGATGACCTCTCTCAAGAGTACAACACCCAATTTCCATGGGAAACTCTCACAGAGGAAGAAACATCAGGTAGCATCTCCATCCAAAATATAACAAGGAAATCCTACAGTGAGCAGGACAGACCCTGGGCCTTCCCAGGCATGGAGAACTGGTGGTGTTTGTTGAGACTGCAGAGCATTTCCAGAGCCCCAGACAGCCTCAGCTCCTCAGAGGGTGCCATCAGGCCAGAGCTCAGGATTAACCTGACCCAAATGTCCATGGTCCCAAATCATGAGCTATTTGTCATTCCACAAGACAAAATTGCCCTGGAAAAATGCTCTTAGCTGGAAAATAGTGAGAAAGCTGACATTACTTCTGGAGAATGCCCCAAACCTTTGCTTTCTGAACTAAGAAATCTGCCTTGGCCTATTCCTACAGCCCAGAGTTGCTCTGTTCTGATGGACTGCTATGTCCTGTCTCCATTCTTGTGATGTGTCTCCAGAGCCTTGGCAGGCAGACACTGTCAGGAGGTCTCTCAGCTTCTGTCCCTGCAGTTCTTCTCTTGCTGTAAACAGCTGCTTGCTTGATCCCCATCCCCAAAGGGAATTTCCAGCCCCTTGCACTTCTTCTGGACCTTCACACACTCTCTGCAGCCACCCACCAAATCCCAGAGCTCAAATGTTGGCTGGTCAGCTACAGCATCTCAGGCAGAGTCCCTGCTTCAGACAATGTTCTTCCTCTATGCTGGTGGGTGCCTCTTCTCTCTGACTCCTCTCAGAAATCAGTTCTATATGACACACGGGGCCCTTTTCCCTTTGCAGAGGGTGATGGAGACAGCCAGAGCTGTTGTAGCATGTCCCCACTGGACAGAGGGACATCCCTGTGCATTCCAAATAGATCTACCTCTGGAGCCCAGCTGATGGGTGTCTGCATACACCCATGGGGACCAGCACTGTGTGCACTCCAAAGGTCCAATCCTCCATCTGAGGAACAGAGGTCTCACTTCTGACTCCTACAATGGGTCCTGTACTGATGCCTTTGCTGCAAAGAATATCCTACATGTTGCAAAAGTCTGGAGGAGCTCAAGGCTGCCAAAATGAGGTTCAGACCAGATCATGCCCTATGTATCTCAGCAGTAACTGACTGTGGTTGTAATTAGGGAGTTTTGCTCTCCCCAGGAAGATCACAAGGGACATGGCCCTAATTCCCATCTGTGCAGGGCTCTGCTCCAGTGCTGAAGGTCTGTATGAGAGTTGCCAGCATTGCAAAACAACAGTCTTGCTGTAGGGAGAACGGGAAGATGTGTAAAGTATCCACAGAGTACTGTGTCCCATTTCAATGCCAAAAGCTCCGTGGATGTTCCTGCACCCTCTCTGAACTCACCTTATGCTCCCACCTCTGGGGGCAGGACTGCCAGAGGTCTTCAAGTCCAGAGCTTAGCTCCCACCTGAGCTGCATGCCAGATGGCCAGGGAAAGGACCTTTGCACTAATCCTGGAAAACCAAGCGTCTTCCCTCCTTGCCACAAAGTGTAGCATCCCTTTATGATGCAACAGCCAAAGCTTTGTAGCCAGAGATGGAAATTCAGTGCTGGAGCTAAAATCCAGAGAAGGGGTGGGGGGAGCAGAGTTCAGAGCATTTCTGGCTGCTTTCTGGGTGCACATGGATATAGCACATGGTTATCCATTATGCTGGCAGTGCTGTGAAGTTCAGAATTGCAGATAAGGGGCTTCAAACCCCACACAGTCATCTACTCTATTTGTCTCATGCCTCCAGTATCATGGAAGGAGCATCACATGCTTTTTTTGACAAAGCAGGATTTCCTTTGGAGCATCATCTGTGTTTTCTCTTCTAAGTAGTAGGACCCTGCTAGCCCCTCATATTCCCTTCCCAGAGGGATAACAGTACTCAGGGTTAGGGAATGAGGGCACAAGCCTCAGCAGAGGCCCACTGGAATCTGTCAGGATACCCTGAACTGAGCTGAGATGCAAGACCCCCATCTGCAATGGACGTGCTGATGCAGGGAGGTTGTGAGTCCCCATCAGCTGGCTCACCCTGTTCCAGGGCACCACCAGCATACATAAAGATTGGTCTAAGTAGTTTTGGGGAGAAGGTTTGGAACACAAATGTAAAGGCCAGGTCACATGGTTACAGTTGAAAGCCCATAAAACACTTTGCTCTCCACAAAGGGAGGCTGGAACAGAGGGATGGTCAATATTGCACCTCTGCACATCACCAGCTTCCCATGCAAATAAATTTCCATGTTCCCCATGTCCTGCCATCAGCCCCATCACACTGAGCCCATCTCCTCCCAGCTTCTTAAGTGCCTTTTCACCTCCTACCCTTAAGATGTTGGCCTTTGCCTGGGATAATAGATCTTCTTGGAACCTGTTGAAATTTGCAATTGCTCATGTATCACAAGGAATTAAAAGATTAAGCATCTCTCTGGGCCAATGAGCCCAAGCATAGCGTTCAGCCGAGATCACACACAGCCACTTTGGCTAGAGCACTTCAAAGATAAGAGTAACGCTCCAAACATCCAAGCAGCTCTTGGAGGTCAAGTCGTTCTCCCTCCCCACTTGATGTTATCTGCCTTGGGATCTCTGGGTCATACACAGGCATCCAGAAAAAAATTCTATTTTCTTTAAAAACTTTTGATTTCCAGAGATGTCCTCCAGCCTGAGGAGGTGCTAGGGACTAAGTGCCTCCACAGACATGCATGCCATCTTTCTAGTCACCCCTGTACCCCTGTGAAATACTGGCATAACATTATATTCCAAATCTTCTGGAAATCCCCACTGTCTTGAGACTTGGCTAGTGCCTGTGCTCATCATGGGTTGCTGGAATAGGCATTTTATATATGCTAAAATGAGTGATGCAGGACATTAGAAGAGATTTCTGGGGTGGGTGCAGCTCATCTGACATTGTGCCCCCAAATCTCCATTTGAGGACCTCCCTAAAACAGTGTGCTGGGTTCATCTACCCTCACCACAGCCCCTGGACCTCAAGACACCCCAGTGTGCTGGCTCCAGGCTGCGCTAAAAGTGATGAGTGAAGAAAGACACAAATGGTGGCAGACCTGTAGCACAGGCCCACACCAGGTCCACTGGAGAATCAGGAGCATCCTTTGTGGGTCTCCATGCAGGCAGCAGTGCCTCTTGCTGTAGAGTAATCACACAGCTCATGGTCTGCACTCTACAGGGCTAAGACTGGGCAACCCCACTGTTTCCTCCAGCCTTAAACACCAATCCATTTAAGCAGAAGCCCAGACAAACAAGTAACACGGGGAGATGTGGCACCCACACATTCTTCGGCCCTCACTGTGCAGCCAGGGCTCTCCTACCCATCTATGGCTGCAAAGCATCTGATGGGCAAACACACTATGCACTCCCTTCTTCCACTCCAAGGATGCCCCCATAAAGAGCTGTCCTTACAGACCCTCAGCACTAAATTCAACACTGCAGTTACTGGGAAGCTTTGGATCTCGCGTATGTTTGTCCCACTTCCCTAGCTCGCCAGCTGCCCAGCTGTTCCTTTCCATTTGAGCTAATCACAGAGATTAAGGCAAAGACCCAGCCTGGAAGGTTTGCAAACAGCTCCAGCCTGTTTCTGCAAGCAGCTTTTGCAGTCACACTCTGGCACAAAAGCACATGGGCTAATAAACCCCATAGCATCTGTTTAGGGAATTCCCAAGAAGGGCTCAGTGCTAACTCAGGCAAATTAGCCAGCCACCAACTTAGAGATGTTGCAAACTACTCCAGGGTCTCCAGGCACACGTCCTTGAAAGGGGAAGGAAAGGGAGACAGAGAGGATGAAGAAAAGGTGCCCAGAGTTGTCAGAAGGGAGTAATGTCCATAACATTTCACCAGAAAGCCTGGGACCTAGTGTACTGTGTCCTTCCAGAAACTCTGCCCAGCTGTCCCCTCCATCCTCCCAAGCACACCAACAAGCTTGCCCCTTAGGAAGGAGGCAGCCCACCATTCTGGCAGCTCACAGAGGAGCTCAGCAGGTAGCTCAGGGCAGAGTGAAGCCTCCATCCCAGTCCTCCCAGCCAGATTCCCCTGTCCTTGTGCTGGCCCATGCCTGCAGGCAGTAGCTGCTGCCTGGAGCTGTTCATTACTCAATTGACTCCAGATTTTGAAGTCTTCACACCCTTGTGATGCAGAGTCTCTAAAACAACAGGACAGCAAAGCCATCCTGCATCTGTCCAGATGTATGCTGACATTTCTATAGTCTCCCACTGAGTAAGCTGCTGTCCCTGTCAAAGCAAACAGGTTGTTTTCTCTACTAACAAGCTTGAGGGATCACTTTGGACTCCCATCCCATCTGTAGCTCCATGTTTGCCACTGCATGAAGGAAGCAGTTTGCAGCTGGCCTTGATGTGCTTGCACAGCGAAAGAAGGGCATGCAGACATCTGGGCATCCTGATGGACTGCTGTGTATAATAACAGTTGACAAATAGGACTTTTGCAGTTGTTCAGCACTGAATCCTGAAAGACAGCAACGAGAGTGAGCTGGCAAAAGAATATAGATGCTCCCACAAAAGGGGCTTGTGGTTAAAATGGTTTCCCCTACTATGGTGGAGAAGGTCCCCCAGTATTTCTGCTTTTCAGGTAAGGAAGATATTTCCCTGAGCAGTTCACCTGTGAGGGCATGACAGTGGGATAAAATATCCACATGCTTTTGGGGACAGAGAGCAGCTGATGTGATGACACCAGTGCAGGAGCAGAGCACATAACCCATTTCCTGTCAATGACCCAAACAATCCTGTCCACCTCCAGCCATGCCAAACAGGGAGATCTCTGTCCTCTTTTTCCCCTCCCTGCCACCAGCTCCCCTTACCACCCCCAAAGCCAGTATGACACAAGGCCTGAGGGATTTACATTTGGCATTTGGCCTTGCTGGCAGCCACACCAGGACCTTCTCTGCCTGACCACGAGTGAAGAAGGCTGGCAGCAGGCAGTGCTCGCACTGCTATCAAGTGCAAAGCTCAGGTTAAAAGCATAGCTTAAGATTTTGAAAGGGCATAAGGTGACCAGGGACCCGGATGACCCTAGTGAAGGGAGACCAACGTGTCTCAGCTACAGAACATCCCATCCCCTTCTCGACATATCCGACTGTTCCCAGTGTGATGTCTTCCAGGCATAAGAGCCCAAAACTTTTGCCGGTAATACAAACAGAACAACTTGGACCCAAAAACTGGTAAGTTCAACCAGAAACATAGCTCAGATTTAGAAGGGAGATTTTTGAGACAAACAGCTTAATTAATTAACTGAGGAGTACAATCAGAGGAACAAACAGGAAAAGTACTTTCAATTCTTTTTTTTTTCCTTTTTCTTGTTTGTTTGTTTTTGAATAAGCATGTTCCTGAAAGCCATGTGGGTGAAAGTTGAGAGGCATGGATTTTCCAGTCAGGGAAGCTGCCAGAGGACAACTGAGAACCCCATGCTGACAAGGGCACAATGGGAACCCACAGCACTGATGAATGCTCTCTCCTTAAACTGAGGGCAGAGAGGTAACAGTTTCTCGTTAGTTGTGAGGACAAAAGCATCTCAGAGAATCACAAAAACATAATCAGATAGAGTAGCTTTTTAGCTTACTAACTGTTCATGGATGAGGAGCAAGGGAGGATAAACAGCCAGAGGAGAGAACACAGACTCAACTTTGTGACCTAGTGGCAGCAGTTCTTGGGCAGAAATTGTGGTGGCTATTCCATTTGTCCCTTTCCCCACTGGTTCCTCCACAACTGCAGCCTCCGGTCTCTCAGGACCTCCACCATGAAATCAGGGATCACTTATAGCTTCAGAAAAGTCTCTTGTTTTGTTTTCTCTTGATTTATTACTGCAGAGTGATGGTGCTGTCCTGAAGCAATGCTTAGGCTACAACAGCACCACTATGACATCCCCAAGTGTGCTGATAAGTTGTCTGCATGCTCCCTCACAGGCTTTTGAGCCAGGACAGCTAAAACCAAGCTAAATGTATGGGGGTGAGCAGGGTCAGGGACCAGACTCAAGAGAAGGGGGAATGCAGCCACTCCCTCCAGGGATGAGAGAGTTCTGCCCCAGGCTCTCCCTGCCAGCTGGCTAGGGTGCCTGGTGGCCTTGCTGTGCACACTTAATCATCTCATCCAGAGCTGGCAGTTCCTTCATTAATCATTGATGGACATGGGTCCCACCAGAGGCTTAGACAGCTCAGACAGCTTCCTTGCCCAGTGCACCCTACCATTGCCTGATTTACATCCTCCTTCCTCTGAAGTGTAGGCGTAACCTCATGCCCTACTCCATTCCTGATGCAGAAATCAGCATCCCATTGCTTTTTCCCTAGAAGGCAGCTCTGGTCTCTGTCATCTGAGCAGCTCAGTCCCCAGCTCTAGGGCATGCCCTGCATGGGAGCCCCCTTCCCCATGTGACCCATGGACCCTTGCCCCACAGCCCTCTGCATGAGGCCAAAGCATTTACAAACACTTTCCAAGCAGCTCCATTAATTTCCCCTCTCCCATCTCCTTTGGAGCTAGCACAAGATCATGTTGGGATGAATCTGAATCCAGAAGGAAATGATAGAAATTGGCTTCATTTCTTATACAAGCTTGTCTTAATCTTTATGCTGTTTGGTACTGGTTTTCTCTGTCAGTTCCAAGAATATTGAGCTCCAAGCAGGTCCTTGCCAGGACCAATTCCCTTCAGGCTCAGACCAAGCACCAGGGACATCCCGGGGTAGAGCAGGCTGTCCTCCCACCAAGTATCCAGGCTTTCCCTATCTCTCCTTCAGGTTCCCTCTGCTCAAGACCACCGTCAGCTGCTGATCTCCCCAGTCTCTTCCCTCCACCTTCACAAACTAAGAAATCCATCTCAGACCAAAAAAGGTCTCAACCTTCCTTACAAAGCAAAGGGAGCATGGGATCAGAGAATCACTTAGGCTGGACCAGGTTCCACAGGACTACTCCCATCTTGAAATCCTCCAAGGCTGGAGCTTCTAGCAGCTCTTCAGGCCCCTATTTAAACACATGACTGTCCTCATGGGGCTAATTTTTCTATGCTACAACCTAAATCACTCTTTCTCTTCCCCTCTCCGTCCTCCCAGTTATGCATGTCCATTAAAAGCTTAGCTCCATCTTCTCAGTAATCTCTTCATAAATGCTGGGGGGCTGCTTTTGGGTCTCCTCCAAAGCCATCCCTTCTCACAGATGTACAAGCCAAACTTTCCCAGCCTCTTTTTGTAGTGCCTCTGTCGCTTTAGTGGCTTCTGCTGTTCACTTAATGTCTCTCCCATAATGAGGGGACTGAAACCTGGACACATGACCCAGATATGGTGTTAATGAGTGCTCAACAAAGGAGGGCAATCATTTTCTGAGATCAGCAGGAAAGAGTTGAGCCCTTCTGCCTTTTAGAAGCTCCATAGTGTTACCAAAACTATTGTTTTGGCTACCTTCCAATGATGATTAGCTCCAGTGTGCCCACAGAACCTGTGAGTGATGCCCAGCACAGCACCAGCCCCATCTTTCTATGTTGTGAAAAGCCTCACAAGGCAAGGAAGTGGAGGAGGTGTTTTGCAGAGGACAGATGCAGAAAACAAATGGGTTTTCCTTCTCTTTGGATGTCTATGAGAATGCAGCAGCTGCAGGATGCATTTTCCACAGTCTCAGAAAGACTACAGACAGAGGGAGCCATCAGATCAGCTTCTCACAGCCCCAGGTCTCACTAGTGGCTGTGTAGCTGCCCAGTCCTTGCAATGTTTTGGCTCCTTATACTTGCAGGTTTCATCTACAGACTTTTAATATTCTTTTCCCATCATGCTGAATGTCATCAGGTCCAGAACCGGTCCTGGAGGAATAAGATGGCAGGTGTCACTTCCTCCAGGCAGCTACTGGTGCTTGCTGTTCTGAATAACCCCGTCCCTCCTCAACTCAGGGCAGTCTGGAGTCTCCATACTGTCAGGGACTCCCACCTCCACTGGGCTTCCTAGGGTACCCAGAATACACTTCACAGCACAGAAAATGACCATAAATGGCAGCACCACTTGCAAACAAGGTTACAGGAGATCTCCAAGTTAATTGTGTAAATGTCACAGAACCTGCAGAAAGCTGCAGAAGAACAAAGCAAGTTGGAATTTATTCTGGAGACTGTTTTCTGGAACACGTTGGCAAGAGTAGTGACTAAGAAACATTAGGATGTTTTCTTTGTGGGGGACAATTCTGCAGATTGGTGATCCAACCTTTGAAGGACTACAGAAAAGAGAAGCACTGTTAACATCAAGTCCATGCACATCACAAAGACATGCTGTCTCCCAGTAGCAAGTCATAGGGTGTTCCAGTGTCCAAGGAGAAGTGATCTTTCTCCACAAGCTTCCTATCACAGGGATGGAGGAGGCAGAGGTGGAAAGCTGGATGTAAGGGGAAGGGGCCCCTTCCCCTAGGGTATGCTCCCATTTCCCTTTAAAACCTCGTGTGGGAGTTGCACTGGCTTTGCTTTCCTTTGCCAAGGCCTTTCTCAGAAAGAGAAAGCATCTTCTTTCAGGATGTTTGTAGTAGGAGCTGTGTCATCCCTGTGTAACTGACTCACATCAAGGATGTTCTGCGCTCCAGGAAACATGGATGCCTGGGCAGAGAGATACCCAGCAGAGGTCTGCCAGCCCCAGCACCTCCTGTGAACCCCAGGGAAATTCCAGTTGTATAAGAAATAAAGACCATTACAGCTAAGGTGCCTCAGCTCATTTTTACAAGGCTCTCGGGTACAATTTATCTGAGCAGCTACTTTTGAAATATTTGCCTTTGGTGTACATCCTCTAGTGCCTGATAAACTGGAAGATATTTCACAGCCTTGCTTGCTTCTTCCCAAACACTGAATACAGACATTGCCTTCCTTTCTGCATCTTGCATAATAGCATTTTCATTCTTTTGGGATACAGACTTAAAAGATTGGAATGTGTTTTGGTAGTACCTCCTCCTCCTCATCACTGCTATGGTCAGCCATGCATATCTCCTAGGAGAGCTCACAGTTCCATACACTTCCCAACTTCCCATTTGCATCTGCTCATGCTGACCAGCTCATTTTAGAAAGCTGCTCCCAGTTTTCTGCTAAGCCCACCAATGAAATCCCCCTTCCCCATTGCACAGGTCAGGCTTCAACCTCTAATAATGCTTCTCTAAAGCACATTGATTTTTTTTAGCCTCCACTTTTTTGCTTGTTGCAAAACTCGCTCAGAGTACACTCAATCCCACTGTCTATGTCATTAATGAAGTCATTGAATAGTACTAGTCCCAGTACGGACCCCTGAGGAACACCACCTCTTACTGGTTTCCATTTGGACATTGAGTTACTGACTGTAACTCTTGGGATGCAGTCATCCAGCTGATTCCTTTTCCGTTGCTTTTCCGAGACCAAGCAGATATCATGCCAGCACTGCTGCAGTACCCTTGGGTTGTTATCCTGGCACAGGTAGGAAGAGCACATGTTCCTGGTGACAGGGGCACTGCAGTTTGCTCCTACATTTTGCCTGCATTGCACCTGCAATGTTGAGCTGTACTGGATGGGGTCTCTTCTGGGCTGGAGGATGTTAATGTGGGAGGTGGCACAGCTGTCTGATGTGGCATTCCCTGTGGTAGGCTACCATGTGCCCACCTCTCTTGCAAGCCTCTGTTTATGGGGTTGGTCTTCCAAAGCCTTCATGGTGCACCCATCATGTGAGCTCCTTGATATGGCTCCAGCCTCAGATTCTTAGCAAGGATTCCACGGATGAGGGCCAAGAAGACCATGGTGGATGGAACAATGGGCAGAAACTGCACCATGCCCAGGACTGGGTCTTCCCTGCATGGATGAGTTTTGGCAGCATGGGGCAGCCTTTTCACAGAAGCAGTCACTACTGGGACTGTGCACCCGCACAGGCATGGCCCCCAGCCACAATCCCAGTCCCTCCAGTCCAGTGCCACCTACATTGTCCAGGCTCGAGGGGTTTTGCAACCTTGCAGAGACCCAAGGGAGCAGGCAGACCCCAGCTTTTCTCTCCCTGGGTCAGGTACATGTTGCTCAGGCTCTCTGGGGACTGAGGCTCAGTTCTGCTACACAGGGTGGCCAGGCTGGGGGAAGCAAGGGGACAAAGTGCAGGGCAGTAGGGGCAGAAGTGTTTGGTGCTCCGGGCTGAGGCAGCAGCCCCACTGCAGCTGGAGAAAGCTCTGTCATAATAGTCAATGGGCACTGGCTGGGCAAGGGATGCAGTGAAGGGCAGGGTATGTATCAGCACTGCAGAGATGCTGATATGTGATATGCTCTGGCTTAGCAAGGCACTTTGGCTTCAGCAAGGGGACAAAGGCACAGCATGGACACAACGGGCCAGTCACCACCTGCAAGAATATGGGCAGCAGCCAGTGCAGCCTTTCCATGGATCGTTGCACTGCCTCAGGAAGGTTTGCAGTTTTACCTCTAGCCTTTTTGTTGCAGTGTGCAACCAGAGCTTGCTGCTCACCTCCTACCTCAAGTTCAGATTTGAGAAGACAACAGGCACTGCAGCATGAGGCTGGATCCTGTTCTCAATCAGGTATGAGCATGGGGTGGTAGAATGGGTCTGATGGTCATCTTCCTTTGGCAGAATCAAAGTTGGTCCTGCAGCAGGTCCTACTGCCTTGCAGGCTGCATTAGGAAGGGCTGGGGACAACACAGGCAAACCAAGAGACCCTAAGAAATTCCTCCTCAGTCCAGGGGTATCTCATACACAATGTTCCCCAGTGACAGTGGCAGCTCTTCAAGCTTCACTGTCTGGGTTGCCCCAAATTTCTCAGTCCTGAGGGGTTCAGGGGCAATCAAGACCTGCAGGCACTGGCTGTGCCTGGAAAGCCCAGCCAGTGTCCCTGTGTTGCTGCCAGCAAGCTGAGAGGGAAGAGTCAAGGCAGTGGTTGCTCACAGACAGTCCATCAGCTTCCTTTGGCAGGATCTAAGCTCATTCCCTTGTCAGTTCTGTTACCAGTCCTGTTGCCCAGTTGGCTGGGCTGGAAAGGTCGGGAGGGTCCTTGGACAAAATGAGAGTGGCAGAGGTTCTCTTCCTAATGCTGAGGCAGTCACCCATCTGGACAAAGGAAGCTCTTGCACAAAATACTGCCCTGCACTGGCTCCTGGCCGTCACAGGCAAGGCAGCACGGACTCTCCGAGACACTGCTCTTGCCTTCCCATATACCCACAGAAGCCACAGCCCCCCTCCACAAATAGTGGCAGGGAACTCGCCAGCCATAGCAGATGGCAGTTCTTCCCTTGCTAATGAGCCGGCAGGTTTTAATTCCTACCTCCCATTAACACTCATTAGAGTGTCACTTGGCCATTCTTCTGCGTCTATCACATCTCTGCTTCTTCAGCTTCAAGATACTAACTAAGGGCTACTTCTAGGGTGGCCAACATCCTCCCAGCCACCCTCAGAAGGCTGCTGCTTCACTGTCCACCAGATCGTGCTTTAAGTGGCTCTTGAGAGGAGGCAAGCACAGAGCAACACATCAGCAACCACGGGACAGATAGATAGAGAAAATCTTAACCCCCAGCACAGGTCTGGACTCAGGGTTTTCCTGTAGTGCCCCAAAATCCCACAGCCCCACTGTGGGCATAGAGTCTCAGGCTTATGCAGCCAGACCTACCACAGCTTTCTAGGGGACAGAAGTAGGTTACTTTCTGCCACGCATAGAAATGATGTGATGCATATTCATCAGTTACGGTTGTGCGCAGATTACAGCAGTCGCATAAATTGCAGGTTTAGGAATCATCAGCTGCACTCCATGACTTTTTCAGGGCTTCCTCCCCTGAAAAAGAGATGGAAATTGGAGTCATCTCATGAAAAATAAAGGTCAGCACTTTAACTGATGTCTTAGAAAAATTCTGTTTACTGTACATTTTTATATCCCTCAGGTGAACAATTCAGTGATCAGAAGCCTCATTTTATTATTTAAAATTGTATTTATCAGCTATAATCACTGTCAATACATTTTTATTCCCAAAAAACAATTTACAAAAATATTCACAGATATGATGAAAACAAATTGAATTTGAAGCCCTGCCTCACTGGATCGATGCTAAGCAGGTCACTGTGTCTGTTTACAAAGGAAAA
The DNA here is from genome assembly GCA_013396695.1 of Sakesphorus luctuosus. Lineage (NCBI taxonomy): Eukaryota > Metazoa > Chordata > Aves > Passeriformes > Thamnophilidae > Sakesphorus > Sakesphorus luctuosus. The sequence continues at coordinate 205,596 of VWZD01010697.1, forward strand.
ATATTCTTTCATGCAGCTGCCTTTGAGCATAGTAAAGCCCAGGGAGCTTAAAAGCTTTGAGAAGTGGAGCGGATTTGGGGATTGATGCTTTGCAATCATCCATGAAGGCAGGAACTGGGGGCAAAGCTGTCCTAGGGCATGCAGTCCTGCCCTCAATTCTCTGCTGAATGAGGTTCTCCACAGCCACTTGTCACCAGCCTGGCCCTACCACCATCTCTCCTGTGTGTGCCTCCTTGCCAGCCTTGCCACTTAATGCTGGATCCTTCAGAAGTGTTGATGGTGTGGTAATGGCTTCACCCAGCAGTGTAACCATTCCCACGTGTCACCTGCCTGAGAGACCTCACAAAACACAATAACTGGGGCAGGCACAGCTGTGATAGTCGCCAAAACTACTTTAGTTCCTGTCAACCCCAGGGTACCAAGTTAATCTTTGGTGGAGGGGAACATGCTGCAGTGGTTATAAGTATCCACTCACTTGAAACTCTGTGGCCATAGTTGGAAAATAAAAAGGAGTGAGAAAACAGTACTGTAAGCAGACTTTGTGTAACATAGACTCTGGGCAGTCAGCCCCTGGCAAATACTGATTTCTGCTGCGTGGTCCTTCACAGAACCCCAGCACTGTGAGCTGCACACCGCAATGGTCAGCCAAGCTGCTGACCACTCGTTTTTTCACACTTTCAACTACTGCTGAAGCAGTTTTCTAGCCTGAAAACAGTCCAGCAGATGAAGTATTAATGCCTTTAAGTTTAGGAGTGACTTCACAGCAGCTCAGAGTGACTGGAAACATTTCAATATTCTCATGATTTCAGATATCTGCTACCACAGGAAAAAAACTAGACTTTTTGCAGAAGAGTTTTTCATTAATTTTTCATCCAAAATAGAAGTTACTATCCAAGTGCAAATCTCCTTTTTTTCCCCAAAAGTGTCACTTGAACTATATGGGACCTTGTAAAGACCATCTGTTTCCCAAGCAGGTGCTCCAAGTCGCTTGGCATAACATTATCATTCCTTTTATTGCTCCTGCAGTAACCCTTGTATCATTGTCTGTATTTTCATGTCTCACTGACAAGAGAAGAAACTGGGGGAGAGCTGCTGTTAGGAGCAATTCAATAATAGATTCTGCGATCTGCACACCCCCACCAATGCCAAGGAGCGGGGATAATAACTTCCCTCAATCTGCTGGACACTCTCCTCCTAATGTAGCTCAGGATGTGGTTTCCCTTTTTCACAAGAGTGCTCTCTTGGCTCATATTCAGCCTGGTGTCCACAATAACACACAGGTCCTTTCCATCACTGCTACCACTCAATGCTCAGCTTCCCCCCTGCTTGGGGCTTATTGCACCTCAGTGCTGCACTTCACATCCCCTTTGATGAATTTCAGGGGTTGATGCTCACATTTATCTAATTGCTCTGGACTGAGGCTGTGTCAGGTGTCAGCCACCCTCATCTGTTAGCACCTGAGACTTTACTAAAGGTTCATCTTGTGTGGGTGCCCCTGTTGCTGATGGCAAGTCCTTTGTCAGCCCTCAGGTTCTTCAGTCTTTATTGGTCACCTGCCAGCTGTTGAGCTACCAGTGGTGACCCCCAGAGTCCAGCACAGTTGTCCCTTGGGAAATCCCTGCTTGCCCTTTACATGCTCAGAAATGGCTTCTGATATGCTGTGCTCCATAATGGGTCTTATAGCAATTGCTGCTCCCCTTACTGATCCCCACTAAGTCACATCTCCCCTTTCCCCAGAGAATGCAGAGCCCTTTGACTCCTGCAGGAATAATCCCTACCACCAGCCAGTCCTCCTCCTGCAACCACGCTGAAACAGAAATCACAGAAAGTGGGGGGTCAGAGACCATGAGATGTCTCTGTGCATCCTTTTCTCTGGCCGAGCCCAGGCAATGTGTCCCAGAGAGACAGCAACGCCTTAAAATCTCCTGCAGGATGATCCAACTCCAGTACAGAATAAAGATTTCAGTGATCCAGCTGCGACATTTCCGCACAGGCTGGAGCTTTGCATCCCAACAGCAGCCTCAGCTAGTTTTATACAAAGACGTTAACGAAATTCAGGATATCTTGGTTTTGAAAGCACTGCATAATTGCAAGCTGTTATTGTCTGAAACCACATTTGCAAGATGCAGTCTCAACAGCCAGGCAGCTTGGGGAAAAGAAACACTTGCTCAGTGTGGGAGAAGCTCTTGCACAGGACATAGGCTCACAATACCCTTGCCAAGCATTCACAGGTCTTCAGCTGCCCAAGCACCATACTTTTCAAGCAGAAATCTGTGGGTAACATCCTATATGAACTGCCCCTAGCTCTTGCCCTAAGCTCAGAGGTTTTTCTGTCCTATTCCTCTGTATGCCATGTAGCATCCTTCATCACACCACCAGCATCAGGCAGCAAAGACAATGCTTTCTTGCAAAGGGGCAGGTCTACAAGCCCCTCACCCTGAATTGCAACACCCAGAAAGCTCTGGCAGGTGCACATTTTGACACCACTTAACAACACTGCTGAGACATTGCAGATTGTGCCTTTCCATGCAAGAACTTGTGTCCTCTTCTAGACTCCTTCTTCTCATCTGCCTTGAAAAGCAGAGGACTAGAAAATGCTGAGTTTGATCAAGTATTGGCACAGTTCAGACACGTGATTCAATGACAGACTAGAACACCCTAAGAGGAGAATGGCTGGATTTTGTCTTTAGCTTTTTTGTTACATTTCATCCAAAAAGCTCAGCTACTTTGGGCAGAATGATCCATCTGCTCAATCTCTGATCAATGGCTCAGCAAGGGTTCAAGCGACAAGATCAGCCTTTCCCTGTAGGACATCCCTCAATCAGGAGAGGTGGCCAGATGCACTCCCCATTGCTGTCCTGACACAAGTAGAAAATTCATGCATATCCCATCCCTCGTTCACGTCTTCACTCAGCTAAACTTTGGAGGACTTGTTAGGTCATACAAAGTTTAGACTGTGCCTTCTTGATATCACTTGTCCCTGGGAGCAAGATTTTGCAATGGATTGGATTTTGTGATGCCACAGGCAGTCCTGTATGAAGTCTGGGCACAGACAGGAAATAGGTCTTTGGGGAAAAAAGAGCAGGGAGCATCCATAGACTGACCTCCTATGGCTTTTACACGAGGGTAGGCAGGACTTTCTGAACTGGATATCTCAGATCCTCCAGGATGCCTAAGGGATGCCAAATGATGCTGTGGATACTGCCAGTGTGCTTGTGTTCAACAGGACATCATCTTATGGGAGAGAGACTTTCTGCTAAATACAAACAGCTAAATACTCACACAGTGGCCAGCATCCCCTGTTCCTGGCCACCCCAGGGGAAGGTGGCAGGGCTGGTGGCCATATACAGCTCTGCATGGTCTGGCAGTACCAGTGTTAACTGGGCTCTGCTCTGGCCTGCAGGGAGTGCACACTTGCCTGCAGAGCTGTGCTTCCAGAGCGCCCCTTGCAATTACATGCCCTGCCACAGTTATTAATATTTATTAGACTCAATTATTCATGGCCTCTTTAGGATCCTGTTGTTTAAGTCCAGCTTGAGATCTCCAGGCTAGCAATCACAAAAGTTGCTTTCCGAGGAATTACAGTAAATCAAGCCTTTGGAGATGTTGCAGGCAGATGAAAAACTCACAGACAGAGCTGCCCAGGAAAGAGCCTCATGCCCAGTACTAAGATGCCCAACGGTGCTTACACAGGAGCTCAAGCCCTCCTGGGGCTCCTTCTCACCACCACCTGCACAGAGGCCACACTGGACATCTCCTTCTGAATCTGAAGGTAAGAATAGCCTGGGAATAACAGCCTGGAGGCTTCTCCCTGTCAAAAGGACACCTAGTGAGGTTGGAGAACAAAGCATAATGTTCATGGCAAAGCAGGCAACAGCTAGGAGGATTCAAACTGGCCTGGTGCCTGTGGCACCTGCTGGTGCTTAGTCCATAGTGGGAAAGCCCCAGCGGTGGGGCAGGATCTAGGGGTGTTACTCCAGGGTATCCTGCCCAGTAGGGACATCCCATGGCACAGGGCATCCCATTAAGACCTGCCAAATTTCTTCATCAAAGAATGGCTAGCAGCACACACACAGCCTTGAGAGGGAGGATTTTCCTTCCTGCCCTGTTAATGCCTTGATTTGCACTGTGGCAAGGTCTGGGTAAGCTCCAGTACCCAACACTGAGCACACTCACCCCCGAGGGTGTAGGGGAGGAGGCAGGGGGTCTACCCACACACCATCTCCAGCAGACGTGAGCTGCCAGGGCTGCGCCCTGCCAGCAGAAAGCCATCTGGACCACTCAGAGGTGCTCAGCAAGGCTGATAAGCTAACTGTGCCGGCCAAGCTGTCTCAGGGATGCTTGCAAAGCCTGAGGCAGTGCAGGTGACCACAGAGCTTCCCCTGTAAAGGCTGGGCTACATTCATGCTGCTGACCAGCCTGCTTCCAGCCTGGGGTTCAGAATAGCCACTCCACAGCCCATGACCATTCCAGCAGCTTTTGGAACCACAGAAATAACAGATGGGACAGGGGACTCCAAGGAGGATGCCCTGGAAGGAGCTATGGTGTGACCAGGGTCCTCCAAGCCATTGGGCATGACATGGGCACCTGCAACCCTTGTGATGAGGGTGAGCAGAGAGTCTCTATGGTGGTGCTGTCTGATCCTCACTGACTACAACTGGGATCAGGGCATGCTGGGAGGGAGAGAGACTGGGTAGAGGCCAAAGCAAGGGCCATCCCACAAGAAAGGATGCCAAAAGGGCCATATCAGCCTCAAAACATGGTTTCCTTGTATGTCATCCTTCCTCTGACCTGGCCTTGTTTTTCACCATCTCCCCTGCAGCAGCCAACACCTCCTGCCCATGCTGTGGCCTTCCTTAGACTAAAATCTGCAAATAACTAAAATCTGCTGTGCTCTGGGCTCCAGCATGGCTCAGCATATAAAATTTTGATTGGTTAAATGAGTTTGCAGAGAAAGCTGGATGAACTGGAGAAGGAGCACACATCTGCCTCCATTTCCCCTCCTGGGGCAGCTCCCTTGCCTGCATCATGCGGGCCACTGCTGAGAAAATGAAGGGAGGCTTGCAGACGAAGAAAGGCTCATGCCATGCTAGTGTTTGCACAGAAAAGCAGCCCAGAGCCTGCTTGGCTGTGCTGGAGAGGCTGGAGAGGCTGATCCAGCTCACAGAAAGGCCAAGCAGGGCAAATAGGTGGATTTGGAAGGAGAGAGGAGTGACAGGGGCACGGCTAAGGAGCAGGGGAGACAGGCAACCCAGCTCCAGAAAGCAGGGCAGGCACACGCCAGGAGGGGCTAGTGCTTCTGGGAATGGGGGTCCTACACTGTAGCATGGAAGGACAGCAGGTTGGGAACAATGAGAATTGCAAGATCTGCCCCACATCACCCGCCAGTTTCCTTCTTTCCCTCCTCCATTAACCTACCACTCCAGCTGGCAGCCCAGCCAGTTTTGGAGGTGGTGGGTCCCTGGAGCCAGCATCCATCACCCCTTCCTACACTGCCTGCTCAGGGACCCGGGCACCCTCATCTCATAGCCCTCCCCTCACCCTGCTGAAGAAACCAAGACAATCCTACCCACAACAGTGCCTCAGACAGTCTCCAGCAGGCAGGGGCATTTTCTTTTTCCCCAAAAAGCCTCTGAAACCCAGCAAGAGCTGTTTTAATCAGAGCTTTCTGCCCTGCGGGACTCAGCGTGGGGTAGTGAAAGAGGCACAGACAGCCCTTTTACTCTCCCCTCCCATCAACCTTCTGTTTGGCCTCCTATCCTTTTTTAATTTCTCCCCTCCTCTGCATTTCAAGCCAGCTTGGTAAATGTTTGAAAGTGAAGCTGATGTGGTTGGTATGGCAACACCAGGCTGGGGCCCCTGCCTGAAACCCCAAACACACAATTAGCTGATTAAGAGGAGAGACACTGGCGTGCTGGGGCTCTGACACTCCGTGGGGCTGTTCCCACTCACCCCATCAGAGGTGCTCAGAAGTTCCCATGAGGGTTGACAGGCAGCGTGCACAGCCCCTCACGTGGGTAAAGGCTTTTCAGGCTTGGAGAGGCTGGAGATGAGGTTTTGCAGGAAGCCAGCCTGTAGGATGCTGCAGTATGGGAACGCAGCTGGTGGAGACACCAACAGCAACATGGAGGCTGCTGGACCACTTGCAAGCACCATATCCCTCCCCAAAATGCAGCATCCAGCCACCTGGTGTCACACTGCAAGTCACACCATGTCCCCTCTGCATGTTGGGAGGATGCGATGTTCAGATCCAGCACTCCCAGCTCTCAGCGATGCTGAGCTACTCTTCCCTGGAGACAGACAGGCTCTGACTCCAGCCCTGGGGACTGCCAGCTTGTCCCCAGTGCCCTAAACAGGCCATGGCACTGCCCTTGCCAGCAGAGCAGAGGTTATTTGTGTTAGTTCTACCCTCCCTTACCCTCCCTTCTCCTCCCCGTCCTTCTTCTCCCCTCCCCTCCCTTCCCCTCCTCTCCTCTCCCCTCCCTCTCTCCCTTTTCATCTCCCCCTCGCCCTCTCATTTTTCGTCCCATTCACCCTCTTCTGTCCCTTTCTCTCCTTTTTCGTCTCCCTCACCCTCTTCTCTCCCTTTCCCTCTCCCTCTCCTCTCGAACGGCTTCACTCATAAAGTGGCTCAGGAAGGCAGCAATCATCCCGGTGACAGCCCCAGTTAATGAAGTCGGCCTTCATTAGGCGTTTCCGTTCCACTTGAAAAGCTCCTCTGTGAGGATGCTCCACTGGCCTGCGGCAGGGAGGGAGGACGTGGGGATGGGTGATGCTGAAGGGCGGGCAGCAGGGAGGGCTGGCAACCCTATGGGGCTGAATCCATCTGCTGCAAGGTGCTGCAGGGTTACAAACTCACAGTCTGCACCCATCCATGGTCCAACCCCAGCACTCACCCCTCTCAATCCGGCCTCAATCCTTCTCCCTATTCCCAGGGCTCATCCTGCTTTCCAGAGACCTGCAGTGTCCTGGGGGAAAAGACTTCACATAAGTCTCCACAATTTGGGTACACCCATGTCCCTGCTTAGAAAAAGGAAGCACAAGTCCCTGCAAAGTCGTGGAGTCTGGCATTAAACTTTTCTGGGGACTTGCAGGTGGAGTGGAGAGGACAGACTGGAAGAGGATACCCACTCTCTGGGAGTGGGCTGGAGTTGTCCTGTGAAGAGGGTCATTTAGCTGATGCCTGCAAGAGTGCTCCTAGATTAGAGGGCTCTAAATTGCTCAGCTATTATCTGCCCAGAGGGAGCATCCTCCTCTCATTAGGGCCAGGCTTGGCAAGCTGCCAGCTGCAGGAACAGGATCGAAAGGTGCACCACTTCCTGCCCCAGCTGGTCTGCCCTGCCACTACCAAGAAGGACACCCCAGGATAAGCACAGGGAGTCACCCTTGGGGGATACCTTTCTGCAGATCCCAGTCCTGGGGTATGTCCCCTGGGCAAGATGGGTTGTTTGCTTCCCCCCACCTGCATCATCTTTACTGCTTCCCTCTCCCATCAACCTTCCCCCCAGTTCCCCATGGGGCATTTTGGCACTCATCCACACTATCAGACAATATCCTTTCTCTGTACTGTCTCCCCAGGTCCAAATGTTGGTCCCCACCAGCTTTTCCCACTTATCATGGGATGAAATCAGCTCATGGAGGAGCAGGGTGGATAAATGACTGCATTGTGAGGTCCTGAGCAACTCTCACTCTCTGCAAGGCTCCCCAGAGGCCGGTCATGTATGGGGATAAGAGAACAGCCAAGCTGGGATTGCAGGCCTGTAGCAGGGAGTAGAGAGCAGCACACAGCTCTGGAGATGGACAAGTGAGAGGATGGACAGGCTGGATGTAGACTGGATCTACTCCTTTCCAGCAGCTGGAGAAGCTGGTGGGATGCACTGTCCTCTCAGGGATGCTTTTCCAGCAGATCTTGAGCTCCTGTGGCTCAGCCCGGCAGATGTGGGGATGTGGCAGAAAGGCAGGGACACAGATGCAGATAAGGAGAAAGTAGCTCTCAGTTCTGTACTAGGCCAGGGCCCTGGATGGAGCTAAAACCACCCTATGAAACACAATGTGCTCATGCTCCAGGAGGGGATGTCGTATCAGATTAGCGTGGGTCCTCAGACCAGATTTGCAGCTGGGCAAAGGAGATGTGCCTCCTATCTACACAAAAAGAGGTGTCTGACCATGCCACAGCTGGAATTTTGGAAACCATGTCAATCCAGACAGACGTCAATTGCAAACTCCCCAGTCCTGTGGAGCTGCAGGGCTGAAAACAGATTTCTTAGACAAATTCTACTCTAGGCTTTTGTATGGGACAATTTTCTGAGCACCACAAAAGCTGTTAGAGAGGGGACAAAAACGGCCGCTTGCATCCTGACAGTGCACACGATGTTGCTCAGTAATTATGTCCAGCAAGAGCTCTGCAATCCAGCCCTGGGATGGGAGGGAAAAACTAGGAGCACAAAAGCATGGTGCCACGGCTGTGAGGCACACAGCCAGCATCCACAGCATCTTAACCTACTTTGGGTTTGCTACTGCGCGGCTGCTCATGGGGGCCAAAGGAGGGACTGCATCCATGTTGGGCACCATCTGGCAGCTCCTGCTCAGGGCACTGTGGCTCTGAGGGCAGGGGAAAAAACAGGACCTGCCATCACCATCCCTGTTCCCAAAGACCTAGGCAAGATGAATGCAGAGAGCAGGAGCCACAGGCTCTGCAGCCTCACACATGCACCTGGGAGAGAGTGTTGGTGGGGACAGGAGTGGGAAAGGGAAGGTATCAGACCAGATCAGGATGCCACAGCCCCACTCCACCATCATGGTGGAGCTGCAGGGAGCTGGAAACTGTGTGGACCAGTGGCTGAGCTGTCAGGGTGTAGGATAACCACAGAACATCTGCATCAATGTGAGGAGGGAAAGGCAGTGTCGGTTATCTGGCCTTGATGTGGGAACGTGATGGACAGCTATCAGCATCATGCACAGCAACTGGCTAATAACCAGGGGTGTGATGGACAGCCACCAATGAGCTGGTGTGAATGTCCAGGGACAAGGACAGACAACTGTCAGTGGACATGAAGGACAGCCACAGGCAGGTGGCCTGGAGAGGTGCTATCTGCTGCTAGCACCAGAATTGCCTCACTTGGATGTTGGTGGGAAGTGTGATCATGTCTGCAGGTCCACGGGTGAAACTCTGAGCCCCTCGCTCTGTGTGGAGTACACACAGGTGGAGGGCTTGGCCTGAGACAGCTGGAGGGGACCAGGCATAGTCTCCCTCACTCACCACTTATTCCAGATCTGCTCCTGCACCACTTATTCCAGACAATGGGCAATGCTCTGCCATTCCCTACCTGCAGTCTGACACAGCAGCCCATCAGGCAGCCAGTTTTTATCCCATTTCATGCTGATTTTTGTATCATACTTCCCTTCTGAAACAGCTGCCGTGAGGTGAGCCGATGCCTCTCCGAACCCTCCCTGCAGAGCATCAACACTATTATCTCCATCAGCCAAACTTCTAATCTCCTGAAAAGAGATACCTCGCTATTTTGACAAGTTCTCTTTTCCATCACCCCCTGCTGACAGTCAGGAACGCTGACTCGCGCAGGCGCGCCGATGCTGCTGCTCATGCTTCTTGGCAGAAGCCAAAAGTTTGGGGGGCCCTCCCTCCTCCCTCACGAAAGAGCAAGCACTTCGCTCTGCGTCTCCCCAGGGTTCTGGCAGCTTCAGGGCCGGGAGCTGGGCAGGAGCCGGGATGAGCCAGGGCAGCACACGGCGGCGTTCCCAGGCGGGCTCCACAAGCAGCCGCAGATGGTGAGCCCACACGCCGCGTCGCCGCCGCAGCCAGTGACCTACACGCGGGCGTCATGCGAGATTTTGGAGCGGGGAGAGGAGCTGACGAAAATGCACATTCCCGCTGCAGCTCAGCTCTCACCTCCGCCCCTGCAGCCCTCCTCCAGCAGACCGGCTCTGCCGGCTCCGTCAAGAGCTTTCCCAGCCTGTTGCCGCTGCGGCCGCTCCAGCGAGCAGCCAGCCACACTGTGGCTTTTCAAAGAGGAAAAGGGACCGTGTCTTCCTTCTCCCCCAAAGGGTGCAAGTGCATCTTGCACAGGGTGGAGGCAGCTGAATGCTCCCTACAGAAGCGGATTTGGGCTATAGATCTCCTATGGTGGGACATGGCACCTGCCTGCAGGAGGATCCCCAAGCCCTTGGCAGCCAGAGCAGGAGCAGGGCTTGGGCTCCTCCTTGCCTTTGCTTTTCCAGGAATTACTGCACTCTGCCACAGGACTGCTAGGGCATGGCTCTCCCCACAGAAGCACTAAAAGCTTTCACAGCCTGCTGGCATAAACCTCCCCAGTCCTCTGGGGACAAGGTTCATCTGTGGAGATGTTTCCTGCTGCCCTCACATCTGCCTTCACTTTCTCCACCCCACAGCCACCCCAACAATTTTCCAGCGTGCTACCCAGGCTAAATAATGCAAAATGTGATTCACCCTAAAAGGAAGCATCCCTGGGGAAGGATGAAGCATAGAGAGGCATCCTGGACCAAGGCAGGGCAACCAAAGGCCCTGTTAAGCCTGATGGAGTGAAGCAAGACAGGACATGACAGCCACAAGCAGGAAGCCGATAAATCCTGTCTGCAGCCTGGCTTTGAGCATCCCCAGTC